>CM059806.1:37731066-37883566 GCA_030435695.1 Brachymystax lenok tsinlingensis
TAGTGCGTGTTGACCTGAGTCCTGAAGACTTGCTCCCAGGGCTAGACTCAAAGGGCTAACCATGTCTAGCGGCTTGCAAGTGACCCAGGTATCAATACTTAGTTGGACGACTAGCATACTGAGTCTTCACTCCTCTCCTCTCATCTTTCCTGTGTCTACTTCCTATGTTGACACCATTAAGGTTTGATTGACAGTCTGGCTCTCCCTGGAGGGGGTTTCTAGGATATGACAGAATTCTATTATTAATCTCATTAGCATAAATAGAGAAAGAGGAAGGAGAGAGAGAGGGTTAATGAGAGATCTGTGGACCAGTGGGACTCAAGAGGTAATAATGTATTCAAACGGAGGTGTCTGCTGAGAGAGATAGAACAGAGCAACAGGCCCAACCCTCACTATTACACCTGCCCAAGCCCCATCCTGCGACCTAAGAGGTATGTAATCAGATGCTCAACACCTACCGTGATGGTCCGGGGCCTAAACCACACCAAAAACAACACTAGACACTATGGAACACAAAGATTTTACTGTCTCCTCCTGGAATATACAAGACCTGAGGTCATCTGCCTTTGGCCTGAAGAGCAGGAACCCAGACTTCATCAAAGAAATAAAGACATTGTCATCTTACAAGAAACATGGTATAGAGGAGATAGACCCACTGGTTGCCCTCTAGGTTACAGAGAGCTGGTAGTCCCATCCACCAAACTACCAGGTGTGAAACAGGGAAGGGACTCAGGGGGTATGCTAATTTGGTATAGAGCAGACCTAACTCACTCCGTTAAATTAGTCAAAACAGGAACATTTTACATCTGGCTAGAAATGAATGAGGAAATGATCTCACCTATTTCCCAACAGAGAAGAATTTCCTGCTGTGTGCTACCTACATCCCCCCACTAGAATCCCCATTCTTTAACAATGACAACTTCTCCATCCTAGAGGGGGAGATCAATCATTTCCAGGCCCAGGGACATGTACTAGTCTGTGGCGACCTAAATGCCAGGTCTGGACAAGAACCTGACACCCTCAGCACACAGGGGGACAAACACCTTCCTGGAGGTGACAGCATTCCCTCCCCCATATGCCCCCCTAGACACAACTATGACAACATAACCAACAAAAAATGGGTCACAACTCCTGCAGCTCTGTCGCACGCTGGGTATGTACATAGTCAATGGTAGGCTTCAAGTCGACTCCTACGGTAAGTACACCTATAATTCATCTCTTGGCAGTAGTACTGTTGACTACTTTATCACTGACCTCAAGCCTCGAGTCTCTCAGAGCGTTCACAGTCAGTCTACTGACACCCCTATCAAAAAGCAAAAAGCATGTCTACCTGAACAGAGCAATACTCAATCATGAGGCATCAAAGCCAAAGGAAATGCAAAATATTAAGACATGCTATACATGGAAGGAAAGTAGTGTGGAAATCTACCAAACCAGACAGGTTTAACTGTAATAGTTTAGTCGAATTGGCAGTAGAAAACACAAACCTAAACCGTATATTTGACCTCTCAGCTTCCCTATCAAATCTAAACATTTCAAGCAGACAACCTAAGAAAATGAACAACAATGACATGGTTTAACAACGATGACAAATGGTTTGGTGAAGAATGCAAAAACCTCAGAAAGAAATTGAGGAACCAGTCCAACCAAAAACATAGAGACCCAGAAAACCTGAGCCTACGCCTTCACTATGGTGAATCACTAAAACAATACAGAAGTACACTACGGAAAGAGAAGGAACAGCACGTCAGAAATCAGCTCAATGTAATAAAATAATCTTTAGAATCCATAGACTCTAAACCACTTCTGGGAAAATGGGAAAACTCTAAACAACAACAACACGAAGTGTTATCTATCCAAAACGGTGAATAAATCACTTCTCCAATCTTTTTGGCTCTATAACAAAGAACAAACAGCAAAAACATATACATGATGAATCTTAGAATCAACTATTAAAGACTACCAGAACCCACTGGATTCTCCAATTACATTGAATGAACTACAGGACAAAATACAAACCCTCCTACCCCAAAAGACCTGTGGTGTTGATGTGGTATCCTAAATGACATAAAACACACTGACCACAAATTCCAATTGGCTATAAGTAAACTCTTCAGCATTGTCCTTAGCTCTGGAATCTTCCCCAATATTTGGAACCAAGGATTGATCACCCCAATCCACAAAAGTGGAAACAAACTTGACCCCAATAACTACCGGGGATATGCATCAACAGCAACCTTGTGAACATCCTCTTCGTTATCATTAACAGCAGACTTGTACATTTCCTCAGTGAAAACAATGAACTGAGAAAATGTCAAATTGGCTTTTTACCAAACTACCGTACCTCAGACCACGTATTCACCCTGCACACCCTAATTAACAAACAATGACACTTGGGTACACTGCAGCATCCACCGAGAGGCTCTTGCTGCCAAGGGAATGCCTGACAGCTTGAAAGACGTTTTGGACACTACAGTGAAAATTGTAAACTTTGTTAAAAGGCCCCTGAACTCTCATGTATTTTCTGCACTATGCAATGATATGGGCAGCGATCATGTAACGCTTTTACAACATACAGAAGTGAGCTGGTTATCAAGGGGCAAAGTATTGACAAGTTTTTTTAAATTGAGAGACGAGCTTAAAGTTTTCTTTACTGACCATCATGTTCACTTGTCTGACCGCTTGCATGATGACGAGTTTCTCACACGACTGGCCTATCTGGGTGATGTTTTTTTCTGAATGATCTGAATCTAGGATTACAGGGACTCTCCGCAACTATATAAAATGTGTGGGACAAAAGTGAGGCTAGGATTAAGAAGTTGGAGCTCTTCTCTGTCTGCATTAACAAGGACAACACACAGGTCTTTCCATCATTGTATGATTTTTTGTGTGCAAATGAACTCAAGCTTACGGACAATGTCAAATGTGATTAAGCGAAGCACCTGAGTGAGTTGGGTGACACAAACAACTGGATTCGTTATCGCTTTAATGCCTCCAGTCCACTTACCGATATCTGAACCTCATCGGAACAAGCGGTTACGTGAAAATTGAATTTAATCAGAAGCCAGATTTCTGGATTGTGCTGCGCTCAGTATCCTGCTTTGGCAAATCTCACTGTTAAGACACTGATGCCCTTTGCAACCACGTACCTATGTGAGAGTGGATTCTCGGCCCTCACTAGCATGAAAACTAAATACAGGCACAGACTGGAAAAGGATTTAAAACGGAGACTTTCTCCAATACAACCCAACATCGCAGAGTTATGTGCTTCCTTTCAAGCACACCCTTCTCATTAACCTGTGGTGAGTTATTCACAATTTTTGATGAACAAACAAGGTGTTATATGTAAGATAACTAAATAAAGAGCAAAATTATTGATTATTATATTATTATTTGTGCCCTGGTCCTATAAGAGCTCTTTGTCACTTCCCACGAGCCGGGTAGTGACAAAAACTCACACTCATTCTAATGTTTATTCACATGTTTAATAAACATATCACATAGTGTGTGTGGCAGGCATACAATGATGGCAAAACACATTTGAGAGTGACCTGACCCTGGTGCTAGAGGGGGTACGCAGCTGGAGGTTGAATGTTTGATGGGGTTTAGGACTATACAATTTTGGGAACCACTATCCTAGAGCACACAAAAAACAATACATACCTCGGCCTAAACATCAGTGCTACAAGTAACTTCCACAAAGCTGCGAATGAGCTGAGAGACAAGGCAAGAAGGACCTTCTATGCCATCAACAGAAACATTACAATTTGACATATCAATTATTATCTGGCTAAAAATACTTGAATCGGTTATAGAACCCATTGCCCTTTATGGTTGTGAGGTCTGGGGTCCGCTCACCAACCAAGAATTCACAAAATGGGACTAACACTAAATTGAGACTGCGTGCAGAATTCAGAATTAGGAATTAGGCCGATACCCGCTAATTATCAAAATCCAGAAAAGAGCTGTTCAATTCTACAACCACCTAAAAGGAATTGATTCCCAAACCTTCCATTATAAAGCCATCACCTACAGAGAGATGAACCTGGAGAAGAGTCCCCTCAGCAAGCTGGTCCTGGGGCTCTGTTCACAAACACAAACAGACCCCACAGAGCCCCAGAACAGCAACACAATTAGACACAACCAAATCATTAGGAAAAAAAAGATAATTACTTGACACATTGGAAAGAATTTACAAAAAAAAAAGCAAACTAGAATGCTATTTGGTCCTAAACAGAGAGTACACAGTGGCAGAATACCTGACCACCGTGACTGACCCAAAATTAAGGAAAACTTTGGCTATGTACAGACTCAGTGAGCATAGCCTTGCTATTGAGAAAGGCCGCCGTAGGCAGACCTGGTTCTCAAGAGAAGACAGGCTATGTGCTCACTGCCCACAAAATGAGGTGGAAACTGAGCTGCACTTCCGAACCTACTGCAAAATGTATGACCATTTTAGAGACACATATTTCCCTCAGATTACAAAGACCCACAAAGAATTTGAAAACAAACCACATTTTGATAAACTCTCATATCTATTGGGTGAAATACCCCAGTGTGCCATCACCTTCAAGAAAAGGGCAACCAGTGAAGAACCAACACCATTGTAAATACAACCTATATTTGTTTATTTATTTTCCCTTTTGTACTTTAACCACTTGCACATCATTACAACACTAAAAAAATTAAGCCCCTTGAACTGAATTGAATAGAGAGAGAGAGAGAGAGAGAGAGAGAGAGAGAGAGAGAGAGAGAGAGAGAGAGCTAATGAGAGATCTGTGGACCATTGGGACTCAAGAGGTAATGTATTCTAACTGAGGCGTCTGCTGACAGAGAGAGATAATGTATTTAATTGGGCACAGAACCATGATGCCTTAAGACAAACATAGAGTGAACTAACAGTCATAAAACAAATACATTCTAACTAGAAAACACTTGAATATATACAGACTGATAAAACAGAACCTGGTATTTCCAGGCAGTGTCCCATCCAGGTAATAACCAGACCTGCTTAGATACCGAGACTAAATCAGGGTGGTATTTTTTTGTAATTATAATTCCCCGAATTACAGCTCATCGTTGCAACTCCCCAAGGGCCACGGGAGAGGCAAAGGTCAAGTCACGCGTCCTCCGAAACATGACCCACCTGACGACGCTACTTCCTATCCAACTTCTCGCTTAACCCGGGAAGTCAGCCGCACCAATTTGTCTGAGGAAACAGCTCAACTGACGACCGAGGTCAGCCAGCTGGCGCCCGACCCTGCCACAAGGAGTCACTAGAGCGTGATGAGCAAAGGAAAGCCCCCCAGCAAAACCCTCCCTTGCCCCGGAAACCGCTGGGCCTATTGTGCGCCGTCCTATGGGGCTCCCAGTCATAGGATCGAACCCTAGGCCGTAGTGGTGCCTCAGCACCGAAATGGAGTGCTTTTGACTGCTGCGCCACTCAGAACCCACCCTCCCATCTCTTTCACTAACATAACTCTCTCTCTCTCCCTTCCTCTCTCTTCCTCTCTCCCTCCAGTCGCTCTGTTCTGATCGTGTAAGTAGGGCACATCAATTTTTCACACGCCGCTTCTCTCTCTCTTTCTCTCCGTCTCTCTCGCTCCCCTGTCCTCTCTCTTCTGTCTCTTTCTGTCTCTCGCAGTCTGCTGACGTAATGCAGCCTTCATATCATTTTCTCTGCTAGAACATCTTTCACCTTGCCTTCTACCTGTCTCTCTCTCTCCTTATCTTTCAACCTAGTTCACTCTTTCTCTGTCTATCCCTCTCATTTTTTGTATCTATGCCACTCATTCCATCTGCCTCTCCCTTAGCCTCCTTCTCTCTTCCACATCCCTCTCTCTCCCTCTCTCTTCCATATCCCTCTCTCTTCTTCTCTCTTCCATATCCCTCTCTCTTCCTCTCTCTTCCACATCCCTCTCTCTTCCTCTCTCTTCCATATCCCTCTCTCTTCTTCTCTCTTCCACATCCCTCTCTCTTCTTCTCTCTTCCACATCCCTCTCTTCTTCTCTCTTCCATATCCCTCTCTCTTCTTCTCTCTTCCATATCCCTCTCTTCCTCTCTTCCTCTCTCTTCCATATCCCTCTCTTCCTCTCTTCCTCTCTCTTCCATATCCCTCTCTCTTCTTCTCTCTTCCATATCCCTCTCTCTTCTTCTCTCTTCCATATCCCTCTCTCTTCTTCTCTCTTCCATATCCCTCTCTCTTCCTCTCTCTTCCATATCCCTCTCTCTTCTTCTCTCTTCCACATCCCTCTCTCTTCTTCTCTCTTCCATATCCCTCTCTCTTCTTCTCTCTTCCATATCCCTCTCTTCCTCTCTCTTCCACATCCCTCTCTCTTCTTCTCTCTTCCATATCCCTCTCTCTTCTTCTCTCTTCCATATCCCTCTCTCTTCTTCTCTCTTCCATATCCCTCTCTCTTCCTCTCTCTTCCACATCCCTCTCTCTTCCTCTCTCTTCCATATCCCTCTCTCTTCTTCTCTCTTCCATATCCCTCTCTCTTCTTCTCTCTTCCATATCCCTCTCTCTTCCTCTCTCTTCCATATCCCTCTCTTCCTCTCTTCTTCTCTCTTCCATATCCCTCTCTCTTCCTCTCTCTTCCATATCCCTCTCTCTTCCTCTCTCTTCCTCTCTCTTCCATATCCCTCTCTCTTCCTCTCTCTTCCATATCCCTCTCTCTTCTTCTCTCTTCCATATCCCTCTCTCTTCTTCTCTCTTCCATATTCCTCTCTATTCCTCTCTCTTCCATATCCCTCTCTTCCTCTCTTCTTCTCTCTTCCATATCCCTCTCTTCCTCTTTCTTCCATATCCCTCTCTCTTCCTCTCTCTTCCATATCCCTCTCTCTTCTTCTCTCTTCCATATCCCTCTCTCTTCTTCTCTCTTCCATATCCCTCTCTCTTCTTCTCTCTTCCATATCCCTCTCTTCTTTTATCTCTTTTTCTCTTTCTTCCTCTCCATCTGTCTCTCTCAATGTCCTCCCTTTCACCCTTGCCATTTCCTCTACCGACTACTCTCTCTTGCTATTCCTCCTCCTGTCCAGCCCTCTCTTCCCATCTCTCTCTCTCTCTCTCTGTCCCTCCTGTGGTTACTATCTGCTCCAGTAACATGGCTGGGTTACACACACTGAGAGGATTAGAAAGGGATGTAGTCCTCAGAGACAACACTGTGAGAGGGAGAGAGAGAGAGAGAGAGAGAGAGAGAGAGAGAGAGAGAGAGAGAGAGAGAGAGAGAGAGAGAGAGAGAGAGAGAGAGAGAGAGAGAGAGAGAGAGAGAGAAAACTGCTGTGAAAGGGCTTGGTTAAAAGAAGCAATCCCTCTCACCCTCTGACATGTGCAGAAAAAAAACCACACACACACACATGCAGAGGCAGCGGCATAAAGACATGGAGATGGTAGAGAGTCATGTGTGTGAGAGAGGAGATGAGAGAGAAAAGAGTAAAGCGGTAAACAGAGGAGGGAGAGAGAGGGAAGAGAGGAGATGAGAAGGTGGCAAGATAACGGTTTCTTTCCCCCTCAGAGTTACTGGTGTTGTAGTTCACCTTGTTGGCATCCCCATCCCCCATACAGATCAATACCACACTGTAACCACTGACGACACCATACATATCAATACCACACTGTAACCACTGACGACACCATACATATCAATACCACACTGTAACCACTGACGACACCATACATATCAATACCATACTGTAACCACTGACGACACCATACATATCAATACCACACTGTAACCACTGACACCATACAGATCAATACCACACTGTAACCACTGACACCATACATATCAATACCACACTGTAACCACTGACACCATACATATCAATACCACACTGTAACCACTGACGACACCATACATATCAATACCACACTGTAACCACTGACAACACCATACATATCAATACCACACTGTAACCACTGACGACACCATACATATCAATACCACACTGTAACCACTGACGACACCATACATATCAATACCACACTGTAACCACTGACACCATACATATCAATACCACACTGTAACCACTGACGACACCATACATATCAATACCACACTGTAACCACTGACGACACCATACATATCAATACCATACTGTAACCACTGACGACACCATACATATCAATACCACACTGTAACCACTGACACCATACAGATCAATACCACACTGTAACCACTGACACCATACATATCAATACCACACTGTAACCACTGACACCATACATATCAATACCACACTGTAACCACTGACGACACCATACATATCAATACCACACTGTAACCACTGACAACACCATACATATCAATACCACACTGTAACCACTGACGACACCATACATATCAATACCACACTGTAACCACTGACGACACCATACATATCAATACCACACTGTAACCACTGACACCATACATATCAATACCACACTGTAACCACTGACGACACCATACATATCAATACCACACTGTAACCACTGACGACACCATACATATCAATACCACACTGTAACCACTGACGACACCATACATATCAATACCACACTGTAACCACTGACACCATACAGATCAATACCACACTGTAACCACTGACACCATACAGATCAATACCACACTGTAACCACTGACGACACCATACATATCAATACCACACTGTAACCACTGACACCATACATATCAATACCACACTGTAACCACTGACGACACCATACATATCCATACCACACTGTAACCACTGACACCATACATATCAATACCACACTGTAACCACTGACGACACCATACATATCCATACCACACTGTAACCACTGACACCATACATATCAATACCACACTATAACCACTGACACCATACATATCAATACCACACTGTAACCACTGACACCATACATATCAATACCACACTGTAACCACTGACACCATACATATCCATACCACACTGTAACCACTGACACCATACATATCAATACCACACTGTAACCACTGACGACACCATACATATCAATACCACACTGTAACCACTGACACCATACATATCCATACCACACTGTAACCACTGACACCATACATATCCATACCACACTGTAACCACTGACACCATACATATCAATACCACACTGTAACCACTGACGACACCATACATATCAATACCACACTGTAACCACTGACGACACCATACATATCAATACCACACTGTAACCACTGACACCATACATATCAATACCACACTGTAACCACTGACACATACATATCAATACCACACTGTAACCACTGACGACACCATACATATCAATACCACACTGTAACCACTGACGACACCATACATATCAATACCACACTGTAACCACTGACACCATACATATCAATACCACACTGTAACCACTGACAACACACTACATATCAATACCACACTGTAACCACTGACACCATACAGATCAATACCACACTGTAACCACTGACGACACCATACAGATCAATACCACACTGTAACCACTGACACCATACATATCAATACCACACTGTAACCACTGACACCATACAGATCAATACCACACTGTAACCACTGACGACACCATACATATCAATACCACACTGTAACCACTGACACCATACATATCAATACCACACTGTAACCACTGACACCATACATATCAATACCACACTGATACCCACTGTAACCACTGACACCATACATATCAATACCACACTGTAACCACTGACACCATACATATCAATACCACACTGTAACCACTGACAACACACTACATATCAATACCACACTGTAACCACTGACACCATACAGATCAATACCACACTGTAACCACTGACGACACCATACAGATCAATACCACACTGTAACCACTGACACCATACATATCAATACCACACTGTAACCACTGACACCATACAGATCAATACCACACTGTAACCACTGACGACACCATACATATCAATACCACACTGTAACCACTGACACCATACATATCAATACCACACTGTAACCACTGACACCATACATATCAATACCACACTGTAACCACTGACACCATACATATCAATACCACACTATAACCACTGACACCATACATATCAATACCACACTGTAACCACTGACGACACCATACATATCAATACCACACTGTAACCACTGACACCATACATATCAATACCACACTGTAACCACTGACACCATACAGATCAATACCACACTGTAACCACTGACGACACCATACATATCAATACCACACTGTAACCACTGACACCATACATATCAATACCACACTGTAACCACTGACGACACCATACAGATCAATACCACACTGTAACCACTGACGACACCATACATATCAATACCACACTGTAACCACTGACGACACCATACATATCAATACCACACTGTAACCACTGACGACACCATACATATCAATACCACACTGTAACCACTGACACCATACATATCAATACCACACTGTAACCACTGACGACACCATACATATCAATACCACACTGTAACCACTGACGACACCATACATATCAATACCACACTGTAACCACTGACAACACCATACATATCAATACCACACTGTAACCACTGACGACACCATACAGATCAATACCACACTATAACCACTGACGACACCATACATATCAATACCACACTGTAACCACTGACACCATACATATCCATACCACACTGTAACCACTGACACCATACATATCAATACCACACTGTAACCACTGACACCATACAGATCAATACCACACTATAACCACTGACGACACCATACATATCAATACCACACTGTAACCACTGACACCATACATATCAATACCACACTGTAACCACTGACACCATACAGATCAATATCACACTGTAACCACTGACGACACCAAACATATCAATACCACACTATAACCACTGACACCACACATATCAATACCACACTGTAACCACTGACACCATACAGATCAATACCACACTGTAACCACTGACGACACCATACATATCAATACCACACTGTAACCACTGACGACACCATACATATCAATACCACACTGTAACCACTGACACCATACATATCAATACCACACTGTAACCACTGACACCATACAGATCAATATCACACTGTAACCACTGACGACACCAAACATATCAATACCACACTATAACCACTGACACCACACATATCAATACCACACTGTAACCACTGACGACACCATACATATCCATACCACACTGTAACCACTGACGACACCATACAGATCAATACCACACTGTAACCACTGACACCATACATATCCATACCACACTGTAACCACTGACACCATACATATCAATACCACACTGTAACCACTGACACCATACATATCAATACCACACTGTAACCACTGACACCATACATATCAATACCACACTGTAACCACTGACGACACCATACATATCAATACCACACTGTAACCACTGACGACACCATACATATCAATACCACACTGTAACCACTGACACCATACATATCAATACCACACTGTAACCACTGACGACACCATACATATCAATACCACAATACCACACTGAAGAAAGGTCTTTGTTTCTGGCCATTTTGAGCCTGTAATCGAACCCAAAAATGCTGATGCTCCAGATACTCAACTAGTCTAAAGAAGGCCAGTTGTATTGCTTCTTTAATGAGAACAACAGTTTCCAGCTGTACTAACATAATTGCAAAAGGGTTTTCTAATGATCATTTATTCACTTGAATACACTTGGATTAGCTAACACAACGTGCCATTGGAACACAGGAGTGATGGTTGCTGATAATGGGCCTCTGTACTCCTATGTAGATATTCCATAAAAAATCTGCCATTTCCAGCTACAATAGTCATTTACAACATTAACAATGTCTACACTGTATTTCTGATCAATTTGATGTTATTTTAAATGGACAAAAATGTTTTATTTTATTTAAAAAAACAAGGACATTTAAATGACCGGTTGTAAAAGCAACAAAATGGGAAACCGCCAAGGTGGACGAATACTTCTGCGAGGGCACTGTACCTGGGCCTGTTTCCTCAAAGTGTCTCAGAGTAAGAGACCGAGTGCTGGGTTAGGATCAGTCCTGTCTTTCAGATCACAGCCCCAAAAAATGACAGGCTAATACTCAATGAGCACCTCCTACTCAGAGATGCGTATTAACATACTGGATGTATAAACGAGTATCCTGCACATCTTGTCAAATGTCCAAACAGTTGGGAAGTGAATACACATTTTTTCTATATTTCAACTGACAAAACTATTCACACCAAAAGCTACATTTAGGCAAATCAGTGTGTGAGGTCAAGTGAGGTCAAGTCGGGGTTGGGGTCAGCGGTAGGTGTCAAATTTAGGTGTTGCCATTGGAGACAGTTATGACAAGAGCGGGGTTACGTGGTTTCAGACTCACCTTCGTGTAAAATCACACACACACACAGATGAAATAGTAGAGGGAAATATAATGCCATGTTAAATCAAATGACAGAGAGAGGTTTAAAAGGCGAGGCTAGCTGGACAGGTTAACCCCTGGAAGAAAGTGGAGGGCAGACAGGGTTTCCATCCCCAATGCAGTTGGTGTAAAATACTTACTGAAGTAGTACTTTTCAAGTATTTGCATTTATCTGTTTACTATTTATATTTTGGGCAACTTTTACTTCACTACGTTCCTAAAGAAAAAATAATGTGCTTTCTACTGCGTACATTTTTCCTGACGCACACAAAAGTACTCGTTACATTTTGAATGCTTAGCAGGACAGGACAATGGTCGAATTCACATCCCTGGCCATCCCTACTGCCTCTGATCTGGCGTACTTACTAAACACACACGCATCTTTTGTAAATGATGTCTGAGTGTCTGAGTGTCTGGTTTGCTTAACATAAGGAATTTGAAATGATTTATACTTTTACTTTTGAAACTTAAGTACATTTAGCCCAAACTACTTTTAGACTTTTACTCAAGTAGTATTATACTGGCTGACTTTTCCTTGAGTAATTTTCTATTAAAGCATCTATACTTTTACTCAAGTATGACAACTGGTTACTTTATCCCCCGCTGCCCAAATGGCACCCTATTCCCTTTATAGTGCACTACTTTTGACCAGGGGGGCCCATAGTGCTCTGGTCAATAGTAGTGTACAATATAGGGATACAGGGTGCCAATTGGGATGCACTCAGTGTCTGTGCTGAATGCATTCATTTAATTTCCAACCACTTCCCAGCTGATGTCTCTTATTACTTCTACTGCAGGATGCCTAGCAGGCTGATGTCTCTTATTAATTCTACTGCAGGATGCCTAGCAGGCTGATGTCTCTTATTACTTCTACTGCAGGGTGCCTAGCAGGCTGATGTCTCTTATTACTTCTACTGCAAGGTGCCTAGCAGGATGATGTCTCTTATTACTTCTACTGCAAGGTGCCTAGCAGGCTGATGTCTCTTATTACTTCTACTGCAGGGTGCCTAGCAGGCTGATGTCTCTTATTACTTCTACTGCAGGATGCCTAGCAGGCTGATGTCTCTTATTACTTCTACTGCAAGGTGCCTAGCAGGCTGATGTCTCTTATTACTTCTACTGCAAGGTGCCTAGCAGGCTGATGTCTCTTATTACTTCTACTGCAAGGTGCCTAGCAGGCTGATGTCTCTTATTACTTCTACTGCAAGGTGCCTAGCAGGCTGATGTCTCTTATTACTTCTACTGCAAGGTGCCTAGCAGGCTGATATCTCTTATTACTTCTACTGCAGGGTGCCTAGCAGGCTGATGTCTCTTATTACTTCTACTGCAAGGTGCCTAGCAGGCTGATGTCTCTTATTACTTCTACTGCAAGGTACCTAGCAGGCTGATGTCTCTTATTACTTCTACTGCAAGGTGCCTAGCAGGCTGATGTCTCTTATTACTTCTACTGCAGGGTGCCTAGCAGGCTGATGTCTCTTATTACTTCTGCTGCAGGGTGCCTAGCAGGCTGATGTCTCTTATTACTTCTACTGCAGGGTGCCTAGCAGGCTGATGTCTCTTATTACTTCTACTGCAAGGTGCCTAGCAGGCTGATGTCTCTTATTACTTCTACTGCAGGGTGCCTAGCAGGCTGATGTCTCTTATTACTTCTACTGCAGGGTGCCTAGCAGGCTGATGTCTCTTATTACTTCTACTGCAGGGTGCCTAGCAGGCTGATGTCTCTTATTACTTCTACTGCAGGGTGCCTAGCAGGCTGATGTCTCTTATTACTTCTACTGCAGGGTGCCTAGCAGGCTGATGTCTCTTATTACTTCTACTGCAGGATGCCTAGCAGGCTGATGTCTCTTATTACTTCTACTGCAGGGTGCCTAGCAGGCTGATGTCTCTTATTACTTCTACTGCAGGGTGCCTAGCAGGCTGATGTCTCTTATTACTTCTACTGCAGGATGCCTACCAGGCTGATGTCTCTTATTACTTCTACTGCAGGGTGCCTAGCAGGCTGATGTCTCTTATTACTTCTACTGCAAGGTGCCTAGCAGGCTGATGTCTCTTATTACTTCTACTGCAGGGTGCCTAGCAGGCTGATGTCTCTTATTACTTCTACTGCAAGGTGCCTAGCAGGCTGATGTCTCTTATTACTTCTGCTGCAGGGTGCCTAGCAGGCTGATGTCTCTTATTACTTCTGCTGCAGGGTGCCTAGCAGGCTGATGTCTCTTATTACTTCTACTGCAGGGTGCCTAGCAGGATGATGTCTCTTATTACTTCTACTGCAGGGTGCCTAGCAGGCTGATGTCTCTTATTACTTCTACTGCAAGGTGCCTAGCAGGCTGATGTCTCTTATTACTTCTACTGCAGGGTGCCTAGCAGGCTGATGTCTCTTATTACTTCTACTGCAGGGTGCCTAGCAGGCTGATGTCTCTTATTACTTCTACTGCAAGGTGCCTAGCAGGCTGATGTCTCTTATTACTTCTACTGCAGGGTGCCTAGCAGGCTGATGTCTCTTATTACTTCTACTGCAGGGTGCCTAGCAGGCTGATGTCTCTTATTACTTCTACTGCAAGGTGCCTAGCAGGATGATGTCTCTTATTACTTCTACTGCAGGGTGCCTAGCAGGCTGATGTCTCTTATTACTTCTACTGCAAGGTGCCTAGCAGGCTGATGTCTCTTATTACTTCTACTGCAGGATGCCTAGCAGGCTGATGTCTCTTATTACTTCTACTGCAAGGTGCCTAGCAGGCTGATGTCTCTTATTACTTCTACTGCAGGATGCCTAGCAGGCTGATGTCTCTTATTACTTCTACTGCAGGATGCCTAGCAGGATGATGTCTCTTATTACTTCTACTGCAGGGTGCCTAGCAGGCTGATGTCTCTTATTACTTCTACTGCAGGGTGCCTAGCAGGCTGATGTCTCTTATTACTTCTACTGCAAGGTGCCTAGCAGGATGATGTCTCTTATTACTTCTACTGCAGGATGCCTAGCAGGATGATGTCTCTTATTACTTCTACTGCAGGGTGCCTAGCAGGCTGATGTCTCTTATTACTTCTACTGCAGGGTGCCTAGCAGGCTGATGTCTCTTATTACTTCTACTGCAGGGTGCCTAGCAGGATGATGTCTCATTACTTCTACTGCAGGGTGCCTAGCAGGCTGATGTCTCTTATTACTTCTACTGCAAGGTGCCTAGCAGGCTGATGTCTCTTATTACTTCTACTGCAGGGTGCCTAGCAGGCTGATGTCTCTTATTACTTCTACTGCAAGGTGCCTAGCAGGCTGATGTCTCTTATTACTTCTACTGCAAGGTGCCTAGCAGGCTGATGTCTCTTATTACTTCTACTGCAGGATGCCTAGCAGGCTGATGTCTCTTATTACTTCTACTGCAAGGTGCCTAGCAGGCTGATGTCTCTTATTACTTCTACTGCAGGGTGCCTAGCAGGCTGATGTCTCTTATTACTTCTACTGCAAGGTGCCTAGCAGGCTGATGTCTCTTATTACTTCTACTGCAGGGTGCCCAGCAGGCTGATGTCTCTTATTACTTCTACTGCAGGGTGCCTAGCAGGCTGATGTCTCTTATTACTTATTACTTCACGGCCACAAACCCCATGTATTAATTCCCATCTAGCTCTACAGCCATAGGTGATCTAACGTTTACATCTAATGTTTACCTTACATCTAATGTTTACATCTAGTGTTTACCTTACATCTAATGTTTACATCTAGTGTTTACCTTACATCTATCGTTTACATCTTATGTTTACCTTACATCTAATTTTTACATCTAATGTTTACCTTACATCTAACGTTTACATCTAATGTTTATCTTACATCTAATGTTTACATCTAGTGTTTACCCTACATCTAATGTTTACATCTAATGTTTACCTCACATCTAATGTTTAGATCTAATGTTTACCTTACATCTAACATTTACATCTAATGTTTACCTTACATCTAATGTTTACCTTACATCTAATGTTTACCTTACATCTAATGTTTACATTGAATGTTTACCTTACATCTAATGTTTACATCTAATGTTTACCTTACATCTAATGTTTACCTTACATCTAATGTTTACCTTGAATGTTTACCTTACATCTAATGTTTACATCTAATGTTTACCTTACATCTAATGTTTACCTTACATCTAATGTTTACCTTACATCTAATGTTTACATTGAATGTTTACCTTACATCTAATGTTTACATTGAATGTTTACCTTACATCTAATGTTTACATTGAATGTTTACTTTAATTCTAACGTTTATATCAAATTTTTACTCTACATATGTTTACATTGAATGTTTACTTCACATATGATGTTTACATCTAATGTTTACAATACCTCTAATGTTCACATCTAACGTCTATTTTATATCTAATGTTTACATCTAATGTTTATTTTATATCTAATGTTTACATCTAATATTTACCGTACATCTCATGTTTACTTTACATCTAATGTTTACATTGAATGTTTACTTTACATCTAATGTTCACATCTAATGTTTACTTTACATCTAATGTTTACATCTAATGTTTACTTCTAATGTTTACTATACATGTAATGTTTACATGTAATGTTTACATGTAATGTTTACTATCCATCTCATGTTTACTTTACATCTAATGTTTACCTTATATGTAATGTTTACATCTAATGTTCACATCTAATGTTCACATCTAATGTTTACTGTACATCTAATGTTTTAAACCACATCCCACTCTCCTGTCATAACTGTCTCCGATCGTTCCCCTAGAGGAAGACAGGTGTTTCCAATGACATCATCAACCAATTAGTAGGCAATTAGTAGGCTAGACTCGTTATAATTGGTTAAAATCACATGATGCACACCAATGATGTCATTGGAAACACTTGTCTTCCTCTATCTGTTTTACTACCAAAACAGAGAAACACTCCATGTTCACATATATTGATGTTGATGCCGGAGAAGTTGTGTGAAACTGTGAAATGTCCCTTTACAGAGCGCAAAATAAAAGCTTGTACTGTAAAGAATGTTTCGTCACGTACCTGTCAAAGCACCTCTCCTGTCCTCCTCAATGACTTGCATAGCTGTGACATGATATCCATTTGCTCCTGTAGAAAATCAAAATACAAAATAAATATATTATTACTGTAGAAAAGGCCCATGGAGTTGGTGGAAGAATCCTTTAATTCATGGCCACTTGCTCAGCTGGGCCAGGGGCGCTTTAATTATGTCAGGTGGAAATGTCAGACAGATCTCCACTCATTAAAAGGAGGAAATCGCCATCGACCCCCGATCTCGCTGCTTTCTCTCCCGTAACTCCCGTCTAATCCAGAAGTTCACAGACTACCCAGTAAATATACCACGTTATGGTTAAAGGAATTCTTGCCTCAGTCTCATCCATTCCTCTGTCACCTGACCCGCGACCACCTGTTCACCTTCACTGTCAGTCATCCTACCTGTCCAGCTACCCACACAGATTCCAGTAATCTTTCAATTACTGTATTTTGAAATGATAGCTTTTAGATCCCAAATGGCATCCTATTCCCATAGGGCTCTGGTCAAAAGAAGTGATCTATAAAGAGAATAGGAAGTCATTTTGCATGTAATCCACTCCACTTAGATAGGAGTACCAACTGGTACTGGTAATAGTAATGATACGACGGAACGAATTGAATGTGAATGCATTGTGATGGAGGAATAATTTCTGTTTAGAGGAGGCGAGAGATGGCTCAGGTGTGAGGACGTCCTCTAGATTATCAAACGAACCAAACACTGACAGAGATCAAAGTGATTTACAATGGTGGCAGGAAAGCGGAGAGAGTGGCACGGCGATAGCACTGTAAGTGATTGTTTCAGAGTTGTATGGATAGACACAACAGGGCAGATAGGAGAACGTATACACGGGAAATTAGAACAATTTTGAAAGAGAAAGACAGAGAGGAGGATGAGGTGAAAATGAGTTGATTTTAGAGAGAAGAGGAGAGAAGCTGTAAGGTGTCAGTGTTATTACCTAGCCTGATGATCCACAGTGTTATTACCTAGCCTGATGATCCACAGTGTTATTACCTAGCCTGATGATCCACAGTGTTATTACCTAGCCTGATGACCCACAGTGTTATTACCTAGCCTGATGATCCACAGTGTTATTACCTAGCCTGATGACCCACAGTGTTATTACCTAGCCTGATGACCCACAGTGTTATTACCTAGCCTGATGACCCACAGTGTTATTACCTAGCCTGATGATCCACAGTGTTATTACCTATCCTGATGATCCACAGTGTTATTACCTAGCCTGATGATCCACAGTGTTATTACCTAGCCTGATGATCCACAGTGTTATTACCTAGCCTGATGATCCAGAGTGTTATTACCTAGCCTGATGACCCACAGTGTTATTACCTAGCCTGATGACCCACAGTGTTATTACCTAGCCTGATGATCCACAGTGTTATTACCTAGCCTGATGACCCACAGTGTTATTACCTAGCCTGATGATCCACAGTGTTATTACCTATCCTGATGATCCACAGTGTTATTACCTAGCCTGATGATCCACAGTGTTATTACCTAGCCTGATGATCCAGAGTGTTATTACCTAGCCTGATGATCCACAGTGTTATTACCTAGCCTGATGACCCACAGTGTTATTACCTAGCCTGATGACCCACAGTGTTATTACCTAGCCTGATGATCCACAGTGTTATTACCTAGCCTGATGACCCACAGTGTTATTACCTAGCCTGATGACCCACAGTGTTATTACCTAGCCTGGTGGTATTATCGTGGACTACTGCGTACTATGATTAAAAGACAAGAGGAAGGAGAGAGAGAGAGAGGGTATCAGACAGGGATAGAGCAGAGGACTGTAAAGAGGTAAAGAGAAAGAATTTACAAAAGCATGAAAGTGAAAGGAGGGGGAATACACAGACAGGAAGCAAGTAGAGAAAGACAGTAGGAGGACTAGCTGGATTAGAGCCTGAGTAGTACGAGAGACAGAGAGAGAGAGAGAGAGAGAGAGAGAGAGAGAGAGAGAGAGAGAGAGAGAGAGAGAGAGAGAGAGAGAGAGAGAGAGAGAGAGAGAGAGAGAAGAAGAGAGAAGAAGAGAGAAGAAGAAGAAGACAGTAGGAGGACTAGCTGGATTAGAGCCTGAGTAGTACGAGAGAGTGAGCTGGAATAAAGGCCACCCAAGCAGCAGAGAATAATTCCCTGTTGGTCGTGAATCAGGGAATGTGTAGTTGCTGCATTAGGTACACTGTCGTGAATCAGGGTTACTGGAGTGTAGTTGCTGCATTAGGTACACTGTCGTGAATCAGGGTTACTGGAGTGTAGTTGCTGCATTAGGTACACTGTCGTGAATCAGGGTTACTGGAGTGTAGTTGCTGCATTAGGTACACTGTCGTGAATCAGGGTTACTGGAGTGTAGTTGCTGCATTAGGTACACTGTCGTGAATCAGGGTTACTGGAGTGTAGTTGCTGCATTAGGTACACTGTCGTGTTTCAGGGTTACTGGAGTGTAGTTGCTGCATTAGGTACATTGTCGTGAATCAGGGTTACTGAAGTGTAGTTGCTGCATTAGGTACACTGTCGTGAATCAGGGTTACTGAAGTGTAGATGCTACATTAGATACATTGGCTGTATCCCAAAAAGCACCCTATAGAGTGCACCTTTGACCGGAGCTCTATGTTTTCAATTGGTCAAAAGTAGTACACTATATAGTGAATAGGCAGCCATTAGGCATGCACAGTAAGTTCTAGTGCGGTCAGGACAAGTGGGCAATTTGCCCTGGATGCTCAGTGAAAGATTTCCTCATCACTGTGAGGGGGTTAATGGTGTGTGTGACTCATGAGATCCATTTCTCTCTATACCCCACACCAAGGGAAGAGAAGGACCTTGTTTATGATGGCAGAACAGTCCTTCTCAAAGGTTTAGTAACAGTCAAGGAGACTACTCAACTTTCTTTACCTGTGTTATCGCTTTAGCTTTAGGAGTGGAGGAGAAGAGGAGGAGGAGGGGAAGGGAGGAGAGAGGAGGGGGAGGGGAAGGGAGGAGAGAGGAGGGGAGGGAAGGGGAGGAGAGGAGGGAGGGAAGGGGAGGAGAGAAGAGGGGAGGGGGAGGGGAGGAGAGAGGAGGGGGAGGGGGAGGGGAGGAGAGAGAGAGAGAGAGGGGAGAGGGAAGGGGAGGAGAGAGAGAGGAGAGGGGAAGGGGAGGAGGAGAGAGGAGGGGAGGGGGAAGAGGGAGGGAGAGAGGAAGGGGGAGGGAGAAGAGGGGGGAGGGGGAGAAGAAGGGGAAGGGAGAGAGGGGAAGAGGGGGAGGGGCAGGGGAGGAGAGGAAGGGGAGAGGGGAGAGGAGAGGGGAGGGAGGGGAGGGAGGAGAGAGAGGAGAGGAGGGAGTGGAGAGGAAGGGGAGGGGGAGGGGCAGGGGAGAGGAAGGGGAGGGGAGAGGAAGGGGAGGGGTGGAGAGAGGAGGGGGAGGGGGGGAGGAGAGAGGAGGGGGAGGGGGAGGGGAGGAGAGAGGAGGGGGAAGGGGAGAGGAGAGGACACACCCTCGTCCCCCATCCACGCACACACATACCTGACGGTTTTCATTCAGTCTCTATTGTCTCCCTCTATGTCTTTATGACTGTGTGTGTTTTCCAGCCGTAATTATTGTTCTCTCTCTCTCTCTCTCTCTCTGCCCTTACACTCCCCCAGCCCAAAACACTAGTCTAATTGCCTTGGGGACTGGTCTTTATGGTGTTGCCATGGTGACCGCTGGAACCTTGTTCTGCCTGGCTCTCTGCTACTAGTTGAGCCTCTCACCTCGTCCTGCACTGCCTGCACTACCTCCACCTCTCTATCACACACAGACATCTCTCTCTCTTTCTCTATCCGCTCTTCTCTTCTCTTCCCAACCCCCCACCTCTCTATCCGCTCTCTTCTCTTCCCAACCCCCACCTCTCTATCCGCTCTTCTCTTCTCTTCCCAACCCCCACCTCTCTATCCGCTCTTCTCTTCTCTTCCCAACCCCCACCTCTCTATCCGCTCTTCTCTTCTCTTCCCAACCCCCACCTCTCTATCCGCTCTTCTCTTCTCTTCCCAACCCCCCACCTCTCTATCCGCTCTTCTCTTCTCTTCCCAACCCCCCACCTCTCTATCCGCTCTTCTCTTCTCTTCCCAACCCCCCACCTCTCTATCCGCTCTTCTCTCTTCTCTTCCCAACCCCCACCTCTCTATCCGCTCTTCTCTTCTCTTCCCAACCCCCACCTCTCTATCCGCTCTTCTCTTCTCTTCCCAACCCCCACCTCTCTATCCGCTTCTCTTCTCTTCCCAACCCCCACCTCTCTATCCGCTCTTCCCTTCCCTTTAACCCCCACCTCTCTATCCGCTCTTCTCTTCCCAACCCCCACCTCTCTATCCGCTCTTCCTTCCCAACCCCCCACCTCTCTATCCGCTCTTCCTTCTTCCCAACCCCCCACCTCTCTATCCGCTCTTCTCTTCTCTTCCCACCTCTCTATCCCTCTCTTCCCCACCTCTCTGTCCACTCTTCTCTTCCTTCCCCCACCTCTCTATCCTTCTTCTCTTCACCTCTCTATCCGCTCTTCCTTCTCTTCCCAACCCCCACCTCTCTATCCGCTCTTCTCTTCTCTTCTCTCCCCACCTCTCTATCCGCTTCCTTCTCTTCCCTCTATCCGCTCTTCTCTTCTTCTCTTCAACCCCCACCTCTCTATCCGCCTCTTCTCTTCTCTTCCCAACCCCCACCTCTCTATCCGCTCTTCTCTTCTTCCCAGCCCCCACCTCTCTATCCGCTCTTCTCTTCTCTTCCCAACCCCCACCTCTCTATCCGCTCTTCTCTTCTCTTCCCAACCCCCACCTCTCTATCCGCTCTTCTCTTCCCTTCCCAACCCCCACCTCTCTATCCGCCCTTCTCTTCTCTTTCCCCTAACCCCCCACCTCTCTATCCGCTTCTCTTCTCTTCCCAACCCCCACCTCTCTATCCGCTCTTCTCTTCCCTTCCCAACCCCCACCTCTCTATCCGCTCTTCTCTTCCCTTCCCAACCCCCACCTCTCTATCCGCTTCTTCTTCTCTTCCCAACCCCCACCTCTCTATCCGCTCTTCTTCTTCTTCCCAACCCCCACCTCTCTATCCGCTTCTCTCTTCCTTCCCACCTCTCTATCCTCTCTTCTCTTCTCTCTATCCCCTTCTTCCTTCCCAACCCCCACCTCTCTATCCGCTCTTCTCTTCTCTTCCCAACCCCCACCTCTCTATCCGCTCTTCTCTTCCTTCCCAACCCCCCACCTCTCTATCCGCTCTTCTCTTCCCTTCCCAACCCCCCACCTCTCTATCCGCTCTTCTCTTCTCTTCCCAACCCCCACCTCTCTATCCGCTCTTCTCTTCTCCAACCCCCACCTCTCTATCCGCTCTTCTCTTCCCTTCCCAACCCCCCACCTCTCTATCCGCTCTTCTCTTCTCTTCCCAACCCCCCACCTCTCTATCCGCTCTTCTTCCCTTCCCAACCCCCACCTCTCTATCCTCTTCTCTTCTCTTCCCAACCCCCCACCTCTCTATCCGCTCTTCCCTTCTCTCAACCCCCACCTCTCTATCCGCTCTTCTCTTCTCTTCCCAACCCCCACCTCTCTATCCGCTCTTCCTTCTCTCAACCCCCACCTCTCTATCCGCTCTTCTCTTCTCTTCCCAACCCCCACCTCTCTATCCGCCCTTCCTTCCCAACCCCCCCACCTCTCTATCCGCTCTTCTCTTCCCTTCCCAACCCCCACCTCTCTATCCGCTCTTCCCTTCTCTTCCCAACCCCCACCTCTCTATCCGCTCTTCTCTTCCCTTCCCAACCCCCACCTCTCTATCCGCTCTTCTCTTCCTTCCCAACCCCACCTCTCTATCCGCTCTTCTCTTCTCTTCCCAACCCCCACCTCTCTATCCGCTCTTCCCTTCCCTTCCCAACCCCCCACCTCTCTATCCGCTTCTTCTCTTCCCAACCCCCACCTCTCTATCCGCTCTTCTCTTCTTCCCAACCCCCACCTCTCTATCCGCTCTTCCCTTCCCAACCCCCACCTCTCTATCCGCTCTTCTCTTCTCTTCCCAACCCCCCACCTCTCTATCCGCTCTTCCCTTCCCAACCCCCCACCTCTCTATCCGCTCTTCTCTTCCCTTCCCAACCCCCCACCTCTCTATCCGCTCTTCTCTTCCCTTCCCAACCCCCCACCTCTCTATCCGCTCTTCTCTTCTCTTCCCAACCCCCCACCTCTCTATCCGCTCTTCTCTTCCCTTCCCAACCCCACCTCTCTATCCGCTCTTCTTCTCTTCCCAACCCCCCACCTCTCTATCCACTCTTCTCTTCTCTTCCCAACCCCCACCTCTCTATCCGCTCTTCTCTTCCCTTCCCAACCCCCACCTCTCTATCCGCTCTTCTCTTCCTTCCCAACCCCCACCTCTCTATCCGCTCTTCTCTTCCCTTCCCAACCCCCACCTCTCTATCCGCTCTTCTCTTCTCTTCCCAACCCCCCACCTCTCTATCCGCTCTTCTCTTCCCTTCCCAACCCCCCACCTCTCTATCCGCTCTTCTCTTCCCTTCCCAACCCCCACCTCTCTATCCGCTCTTCTCTTCCCTTCCCAACCCCCACCTCTCTATCCGCTCTTCTCTTCTCTTCCCAACCCCCACCTCTCTATCCGCTCTTCCTTCCCAACCCCCACCTCTCTATCCGCTCTTCTCTTCTCTTCCCAACCCCCACCTCTCTATCCGCTCTTCTCTTCCCTTCCCAACCCCCACCTCTCTATCCGCTCTTCTCTTCCCTTCCCAACCCCCACCTCTCTATCCGCTCTTCTCTTCTCTTCCCAACCCCCCACCTCTCTATCCGCTCTTCTCTTCTCTTCCCAACCCCACCTCTCTATCCGCTCTTCTCTTCTCTTCCCAACCCCCCACCTCTCTATCCGCTTCTTCTCTTCCCTTCCCAACCCCCCACCTCTCTATCCGCTCTTCCCTTCCCTTCCCAACCCCCACCTCTCTATCCGCTCTTCTCTTCCTTCCCAACCCCCCACCTCTCTATCCGCTCTTCTCTTCTCTTCTCTTCCCAACCCCCACCTCTCTATCCGCTCTTCCCCTTCCCCTTCCCAACCCCCCACCTCTCTATCCGCTCTTCTCTTCCTTCCCAACCCCCACCTCTCTATCCGCTCTTCTCTTCTCTTCCCAACCCCCACCTCTCTATCCGCTCTTCTCTTCTTCTCTTCCCAACCCCCCACCTCTCTATCCGCCTTCTTCTCTTCTTCCCAACCCCCACCTCTCTATCCGCTCTTCTCTTCTTCCCAACCCCCACCTCTCTATCCGCTTCTCTTCCCTTCCCAACCCCCCACCTCTCTATCCGCTCTTCTCTTCTCTTCCCAACCCCCACCTCTCTATCCGCCTCTTCTTCTCTTCCCAACCCCCACCTCTCTATCCGCCTTCTCTTCTTCCCAACCCCCCACCTCTCTATCCGCTCTTCTCTCTTCTCTTCCCAACCCCACCTCTCTATCCGCTCTTCTCTTCTCTTCTTCCCAACCCCCACCTCTCTATCCGCTCTTCTCTTCTCTTCCCAACCCCCCACCTCTCTATCCGCTCTTCTCTTCTCTTCCCAACCCCCACCTCTCTATCCGCCTTCTCTTCTCTTCTCTTCCCAACCCCCACCTCTCTATCCGCCCTTCTCTTCTCTTCTCTTCCCAACCCCCCACCTCTCTATCCGCTCTTCTCTTCTCTTCCCAACCCCCCACCTCTCTATCCGCCTTCTCTTCTCTTCCCAACCCCCCACCTCTCTATCCGCTCTTCTCTTCCCTTCCCAACCCCCCACCTCTCTATCCGCCCTTCTCTTCTCTTCCCAACCCCCACCTCTCTATCCGCCCTTCTCTTCTTCCCAACCCCCACCTCTCTATCCGCCTTCTCTTCTCTTCCCAACCCCCACCTCTCTATCCGCCTCTTCTCTTCTCTTCCCAACCCCCCACCTCTCTATCCGCTCTTCTCTTCTCTTCCCAACCCCCACCTCTCTATCCGCTCTTCTCTTCTCTTCCCAACCCCCCACCTCTCTATCCGCTTCTCTTCTCTTCCCAACCCCCACCTCTCTATCCGCTCTTCTCTTCCTTCCCAACCCCCCACCTCTCTATCCGCCTCTTCTCTTCTCTTCCCAACCCCCACCTCTCTATCCGCTCTTCTCTCTTCCCAACCCCCACCTCTCTATCCACTCTTCTCTTCCCTTCCCAACCCCCACCTCTCTATCCACTCTTCTCTTCCCTTCCCAACCCCCCACCTCTCTATCCGCTCTTCTCTTCCCAACCCCCACCTCTCTATCCACTCTTCTCTTCTCTTCCCAACCCCCACCTCTCTATCCGCTCTTCTCTTCCCTTCCCAACCCCCCACCTCTCTATCCGCCCTTCTCTTCTCTTCTCTTCCCAACCCCCCACCTCTCTATCCGCCCTTCTCTTCTCTTCCCAACCCCCCACCTCTCTATCCGCTCTTCTCTTCCTTCCCAACCCCCACCTCTCTATCCGCTCTTCTCTTCCTTCCCAACCCCCACCTCTCTATCCGCCCTTCTCTTCTCTTCTTCCCAACCCCCACCTCTCTATCCGCCCTTCTCTTCTCTTCCCAACCCCCCACCTCTCTATCCGCTCTTCTCTTCCCTTCCCAACCCCCCACCTCTCTATCCGCTCTTCTCTTCCCTTCCCAACCCCCCACCTCTCTATCCGCTCTTCCCTTCCCAACCCCCACCTCTCTATCCGCTCTTCTCTTCCTTCCCAACCCCCACCTCTCTATCCGCTCTTCTCTTCCCTTCCCAACCCCCCACCTCTCTATCCGCTTCTCTTCTCTTCTCTTCCCAACCCCCACCTCTCTATCCGCCCTTCTCTTCTCTTCCCAACCCCCACCTCTCTATCCGCTCTTCTCTTCCCTTCCCAACCCCCACCTCTCTATCCGCTCTTCTCTTCCTTCCCAACCCCCACCTCTCTATCCGCTCTTCTCTTCCCTTCCCAACCCCCCACCTCTCTATCCGCTCTTCTCTTCCCTTCCCAACCCCCCACCTCTCTATCTGAAAAACCAGAACAGAAGAAATTGCGGTGTCTGTTCATTATATTTGTTCTATCCTCTGGTAGTAGGTGCCAGCTGTGAATCAAGAATGGTCCACCACCCACTCACATCTTTACCTCTGCATTGTTGGAAATAGACCAGGAAGTAAGCATTTCACTGTTAGTCTACACCTGTTGTCTACACAGCATGAGACAAATCAAATTCTGATTTGATCTTCATATCTCTCTCTCTCTCTCTCTCTCTCTCTCTCTCTCTCTCTCTCTCTCTCTCTCTCTCTCTCTCTCTCTCTCTCTCTCTCTCTCTCTCTCTCTCTCTCTCTCTCTCTCTCTCTCTCTCTCTCTCTCTCTCTCTCTCTCTCTCTCTCTCTCTCTCTCTCTCTCTCTCTCTCTTTCTGCTCTACCTCCCCAACCCACAACCATCTCTCTCTTTCTCCATCCCAGTGTCTGTGCTGGGTAGAGGTATAGTAGGTAGGGTAGCTGGGTAGAGGTACAGTAGGTAGGGTAGCTGGGTAGAGGTACAGTAGGTAGGGTAGCTGGGTAGAGGTATAATAGGTAGGGTAGCTGGGTAGAGGTATTGTAGGTAGGGTAGCTGGGTAGAGGTACAGTAGGTAGGGTAGCTGGGTAGAGGTACAGTAGGTAGGGTAGCTGGGTAGAGGTACAGTAGGTAGGGTAGCTGGGTAGAGGTACAGTAGGTAGGGTAGCTGGGTAGAGGTACAGTAGGTAGGGTAGCTGGGTAGAGGTACAGTAGGTAGGGTAGCTGGGTAGAGGTACAGTAGGTAGGGTAGCTGGGTAGCTGGGTAGAGGTATTGTAGGTAGGGTAGCTGGTTAGAGGTACAGTAGGTAGGGTTCAGTACCTGTCACTGTAGAAGTCTCTACATCAGATCCATTACCCATAATTTCCGGTCACAACTTGTAGACTAACCTTACTTTATCTGGACGTGTTTCGTCAGGACCTCCACCAGCCGAAGCTAAGTAGTAACATTAACATGATGCCTTCTAGTTGCAGTCGCTGTACTCATAATATACAGGAGAACGATCGCCTTATGGCGAGGATAGCTGTGCTGCAAGCCCAGCTTCAGACGCAATCGCAAGGCAAGGGAAATTTAAAACCTGTTAGGGAGTGGTGGCTGTGGTCGCTAAGACTTGAAACGAATCATCCAGCGTATCACACACTGTTTACCAGGGAGCAGGGCTACCGACGTTAAGGCTCATCTGAAGATGGTGCTGGCTAAGGCTAAATCTGGCGAGTGTAGAGAGTATAGAGATATTGTTATCCACGTCGGCACCAACGATGTTAGGATGAAACAGTCAGAAAGTCACCAAGCGCAACATAGCTTCAGCGTGTAAATCAGCTAGAAAGATGTGTCGGCATCGAGTGATTGTCTCTGGCCCCCTCCCAGTTAGGGGGAGTGATGAGCTCTACAGCAGAGTCTCACAACTCAATCGCTGGTTGAAAACTGTTTTCTGCCCCCTCCCAAAAGATAGAATTTGTAGATAATTGGCCCTCTTTCTGGGACTCACCTACAAACAGGACCAAGCCTGGCCTGTTGAGGAGTGACTGACTCCATCCTAGCTGGAGGGGTGCTCTCATCTTATCTACGAACATAGACAGGGCTCTAACTCCTCTAGCTCCACAATGAGATAGGGTGCAGGCCAGGCAGCAGGCTGTTAGCCAGCCTGCCAGCTTAATGGAGTCTGCCACTAGCACAGTCAGTGTAGTCAGCTCAGCTAATGTCGGGTTCACCTTGGGGTCATGATAGTGGCTGTACCAAATGTTTGATGTATTATAATAATTGCATTATAAGGTTTAATATTGTTCCACAGATGTTTAGTCTCTGCCTCTTATAAAGAAACGGTGTGAGAGATTATCAGAACAGGGTGTCTGTGAGAAAGAGATTCAAAGACAAAAGAGATCCAGAGACACAGAACTCTGCAGGGGAGTTAAGACACTAGTCAGACATACCACTATAAATCAACTTGGGGAGTGGACATTTACTGCTAAGCTTTTAGATAACACTGAACTATTGTTTGTATAGCTGTGTATGCATGGGCTTGGTCACCTGAGTAGAAGGTATTGACGTAGGCAGTGACATCACCAAGGCTGGACTTTGAGTTTAATAAAACAACTTGGACCCTTTCCTATTTTGCAGAACTTACTCGGAAACATGCGTGCTATGAACGAACTCCAACACTACCCCCATTGAGACCGTGTCTGTGCCTCGATCTAGGTTGGGCAAAACTAAACATGGGCGGTGTTCGCCTTAGCAATCTCACTGGAATAAAGACCTCCTCCATTCCTGCCATTATTGAAAGAGATTGTGATATCTCACATCTCAAAATGGGGCTACTTAATGTTAGATTCCTCAAGCAGTTATAGTCAATGAACTAATCACTGATCATAATCTTGATGTGATTGGCCTGACTGAAACTTAAGCCTGATGAATGTACTGTTAAATGAGGCCTCACCTCCTGGTTACACTCGTGACCATATCCCCCGCGCATCCCGCAAAGGCGGAGGTGTTGCTAACATTTACAGCAAATTTCAATTTACAAAAAAAAAGATTATGCTTTCGTCTATTGAGCTTCTAGTCATGAAATCTATGCAGCCTACTCAATCACTTTTTATAGCTACTGTTTACAGGCCCCTTGGCCATAAACAGCGTTCCTCACTGAGTTCCCTGAATTCCTATCGGACCTTGTAGTCATGGCAGATAATATTCAAATTTTTGGTGACTTTAATATTCACATGGAAAAGTCCACAGACCCACTCCAAAAGGCTTTCGGAGCCATCATCGACTCAATGGGTTTTGTCCAACATGTCTCCGGACCTACTCACAACCACAGTCATACTCTGGACCTAGTTTTGTCGAGTGGAATAAATGTTGTGGATCTTAATGTTTTTTCTCATAATCCTGGACTATCGGACCACCATTTTATTACGCTTGCAAACGCAAAAAATAACCTGCTCAGACCCCAATCAAGGATCATCAAAAGCCATGCTATAAATTATCGGACAACCCAAAGATTCCAGACTCCCTCCACCTACCCAAGGACGTCAGAGTACAAAAATCAGTTAACCACCTAACTGAGGAACTCAATGTAACCTTGCGCAATACCCTAGATGCAGTCGCACCCCTAAAAACAAAAAAACATTTGTGATAAGAAACTATCTCCTTGGTATACAGAAAAAACCCGAGCTCTGAAGCAAGCTTCCAGAAAATTGGAACGGAAATGGCGCTACACCAAACTGGAAGTCTTCCGACTAGCTTGGAAAGACAGTACCGTGCAGTATCGAAGAGCCCTCACTGCTGCTCGATCATCCTATTTTTCCAAGTTAAAAAAAGATCATGATCATTAGAAAGCAAATTACAGACTCCTCTTTAAATCTGCATATTCCTCCAAAGCTCAGTTGTCCTGAGTCTGCACAACTCTGCCAGGACCTAGGATCAAGGGAGACACTCAAGTTTTTTAATACTATATCTCTTGACACATTGATGCAAATAATCATGGCCTCTAAACCTTCAAGCTGCATACTGTACCCTATTCCAACTAAACTACTGAAAGAGCTGCTTCCTGATCTTGGCCCTCCTATGTTGAACATAATAAACGGCTCTCTATCCACCGGATGTGTACCAAACTCACTAAATGTGGCAGTAATAAAGCCTCTCTTGAAAAAGCCAAACCTTGACCCAGAAAATATAAAAAACTAATCGGCCTATATTGAATCTCACATTCCTCTCAACATTTTTTGAAAAAGCTGTTGCGCAGCAACTCACTGCCTTCCTGAAGACAAACAATGTATACGAAACGCTTCAGTCTAGTTTTAGACCCCATCATAGCACTGAGACTGCACTTGTGAAGGTGGTAAATTATCTTTTAATGGCGTCAGACCGAGGCTCTGCATCTGTCCTCGTGCTCCTGCTGCTTTTGATACCATCAATCACCACATTCTTTTGGAGAGATTGGAAATCCAAATTGGTCTACACGGACAAGTTCTGGCCTGGTTTAGATCTTATCTGTCGGAAACATATCATTTTGTCTTTGTGGATGGTTTGTCCTCTGACAAATCAACTGTAAATGTTGGTGTTCCTCAAGGCTCCGTTTTAGGACCACTATTGTTTTCACTATATATTTTACCTCTTGGTGATGTCATTCGGAAACATAATGTTAACTTTCACTACTATGTGGACGACACACAGCTGTACATTTCGATGAAACATGGTGAAGCCCCAAAATTACCCTCCCTGGAAGCCTGTGTTTCAGACATAAGGAAGTGGATGGCGGCAAATGTTCTACTTGACTAGAACCCCAAAATGTGATCATATTACTCCAGTGCTGGCCTCTCTACACTGGCTTCCTGTTAAGGCAAGGGCTGATTTCAAGGTTGTACTGCTAATCTACAAAGCATTACATGGGCTTGCTCCTACCTATCTTTCCAATTTGGTCCTGCTGTACATACCTACACGTACGCCATGGTCACAAGATGCAGGCTGCGTTACTGTACCTAGTATTTCTAAAGAAACAGCTGGAGGCAGGGCTTTCTCCTATGGAGCTCCATTTTTATGGAATGGTCTGCCTATCCATGTGAGAGATGCAGACTCAGTCTCGACCTTTAAGTCTTTATTGAAGACTCATCTCTTCAGTAGGATACACTATGATTGAGTGTAGTCTGGCCCAGGGGTGTGAAGGTGACAGAAAGGCACTGGAGCAACGAACCGCCCTTGCTGTCTCTGCCTGGCCAGTTCCCCTCTCTCCACTGGGATTCTCTGCCTCAAACCCAATTACAGGGGCTGAGTCACTGGCTTACTGGTGCTCTTCCATGCCGTCCCTGGGAGGGGTGCGTCACTTGAGTGGGTTGAGTCACTGACGTGATCTTCCTGTCCGAGTTGGCGCCCCGCCTTGGGTTTGTGTCGTGAGGGAGATCTTCGTGGGATATACACAGCCTTGTCTCAAGATGGTAAGTTGGTGGTTGAAGATATCCCTCTAGTGGTGTGGGGGCTGTGCTTTTGCAAATTGGATGGGGTTATATCCTGCCTGTTTGGCCCTGCCCTGGGGTATCGTTGGACGGGGCCGGAGTGTCTCCAATCCCCTCCTGTCTCAGCCTCCAGTATTTATGCAATAGTTTATGTGTCGGGGGGCTAGGGTCAGTCTGTTATATCTGGAGTATTTCTCCTGTCTTATCCGGTGTCCTGTGTGAATTTAAATATGCTCTCTCTAATTCCCTCTCTTTTTCTCTTTCTTTCTTTCTTTCTTTCTTTCTTTCTTTCTTTCTTTCTTTCTTTCTTTCTTTCTTTCTTTCTTTCTTTCTTTCTCTCTCTCTCTTGGAGGACCTGAGCCCTAGGACCATGCCTCAGGACTACTTGGCCTGATGACTCCTTGCTGTCCCCAGTCCACCTGGTCATGCTGCTGCTCCAGTTTCAACTGTTCTGCCTGCTGCTATGGAACCCTGACCTGTTCACCGGACGTGCTACCTGTCCCAGACCTGCTGTTTTCAACTCTCTAGAGACAGCAAGAGCGGTAAAGATACTCTGAGTGATCGGTTATGAAAAGCCAACTGACATCTATTCCTGAGGTGCTGATCTGTTCACCAGACATGCTACCTGTCCCATACCTGCTGTTTTCAACTCTCTAGAGACAGCAAGAGCGGTAGAGATACTCTGAATGATCGGCTATGAAAAGCCAACTGACATTTACTCCTGAGGTGCTGACCTGTTGCACCGTCTACAACCACTGTGATTATAATTATTTGACCTTGCTGGTCATCTACGAACATTTGAACATCTTGGCCATGTTCTGTTATAATCTCCATCCGGCACAGCCAGAAGAGGACTGGCCACCTCTCATAGCCTGGTTCCTCTCTAGGTTTCTTCCTAGGTTCTGGCCTTCCTAAGGAGTTTTTCCTAGCCACCGTGCTTCTACACCTGCATTGCTTGCTGTTTGGGGTTTTAGGCTGGGTTTCTGTACAGCACTCTGTGACATCAGCTGATGTTAGAAGGGCTTCATAAATACATTTGATTGATTGATTGATCACTGTAGAAGGCTCTACATCAGATCCATTACCCGTCACTGTAGAAGGCTTTACATCAGATCCATTACCCGTCACTGTAGAAGGCTCTACATCAGATCCATTACCCGTCACTGTAGAAGGCTTTACATCAGATCCATTACCCGTCACTGTAGAAGGCTCTACATCAGATCCATTACCCATCACTGTAGAAGGCTTTACATCAGATCCATTACCCCTCACTGTAGAAGGCTTTACATCAGATCCATTACCCGTCACTGTAGAAGGCTTTACATCAGATCCATTACCCGTCACTGTAGAAGGCTCTACATCAGATCCATTACCCGTCCCTGTAAAAGGCCGAACAGACATGGCCTTAACAGTGTTCTTAGTCCAGAGGAAATGATTGCTAATGCAGTGAAATGTTGCCCATGTAATGAATATAATATATTCATTACATGGGCAATATTTCACTGCATTAGCAATCATTTCCTCCGTGTAGAAAGCAAAGTATGGTCACAAATATATTCTACACTGATCTACTTAGATATGCGATGCTCTGGATAAAAGGAAATGCATTATGTTAAGGTCATCGCATTCCTTCACATAAAATACAATAAGAAAACCTTGGATGGTAGCCATGTGGACTCACATTAAAAAGTGACTACATTCATCTTTGATATTGTGTATAAAAACACAAGGTTTTCCACCATTCCTCTCTCATCTTCAGGGTTGACTGCTGAAGCTTGTTCTACACTACCACTCAAACATCCCTGGGGCAAAGGGCATTATGTAAAAGGATAATCAACGAGGAGCTATGCGTTTCTATGGAAAATAATGAACGACGACGTGGAAGGTGTGTTCCACGATGGGCTAGCTGAGAACTGACCTTTCACAGACTTGCATTATTTTCCAGAGAACCATGTATTGTCCTGATCCAGGAACAGTTCTACAACCACACAACTTTCCTGTCCCTTTCTGATAAAAAAAATCCCTCCCATCCCGTACCATGCTCATTTTTTGCACGCAGAAATATGTAGGCTACTGTGTTTGTTTAGGAAGTATTTTTGCGACTGTGATATGTGGTTGTCTTACCTACTTTTGTTATATGCACTGACCGTAGACCTAAGTAGCTCTGGAAAAGAGCGTATTTTAAAATTGACCTACATGTAGATGGATTTAAGGCTGGAGGATGAGACCCCAGCAGGATGGCCTGCCCAGCATAGCCTACAGCTGAGCGCTGTGCACATATGAACATTTACAACACATTTAACATGTACGACGTGAACAGAAAATGTAAAAAACCTGAGCGGCAGTAGTCAATCTAATTTTATTTCACTCTTCACCTCAGATGGGTTTAGTTAAATGCATGAACAATAGAGCTCGACGATAAAGGTGTTTAGGAGTAGAGCAGCTATGCCGCATCAGGCTGCTTGTTCCGCTCTCCAGTTGGAGAGTTGGTCAAAGACAACTGCTAAAAACAACTACTAAAACATCTTGGCTCTAATGTTAATGTTCCTGATTGGTCCTTGACTGAAACAAGACATTGCAATTCCTTGAAGGAAGTTTACATACACCTCAGCCAAATACATTTAAACTCCGTTTTTTTTTTCAATCCTAGTAAGAATTCCCTGTCTTAGGTCAGTTAGGATCACCACTTTATTTTAAGAATGTGAAATGTCAGAATAATAGTAGAGAGAATTATTTCTTATTTATTTCTTTCATCACATCCCCAGTGGGTCAGAAGTTTACATACACTCAGTTAGTATTTGGTAGCATTGCCTTTAAATTGTTTTACTTGGGTCAAAAGTTTTGGGTAGCAATCCACAAGCTTCCCACAATAAGTTGAGTGAATTTTGGCCCATTCCTCCTGACAGAGCTGGTGTAACAGTCAGGTTTGTAGGCCTCCTTGCTCGCACACACTTTTTCAGTTCTGCCCACAAATGTTCTATAGGATTGAGGTCAGGGCTTTGTGATGGCCACTCCAATACCTTTACTTTGTTGTCCTTAAGCCATTTTCATTTTCATTTTCATTTCAGCTTTTATTTCTTTCATCACATTCCCAGCGGGTCAGAAGTTTACATACACTCAATTAGTATTTGGTAGCATTGCCTTTAACTTGTTTAACCTGAATATAGGGGAAACACTGCATGTAGGGGAAACACTGAATGTAGGGGAAACACTGAATATAGGGGAAACACTGATTATAGGGGAAACACTGCATATAGGGGAAACACTGAATATAGGGGAAACACTGAATATAGGGGAAACACTGCATGTAGGGGAAACACTGAATGTAGGGGAAACACTGCATATAGGGGAAACACTGCATATAGGGGAAACACTGCATGTAGGGGAAACACTGCATTTAGGGGAAACACTGAATATAGGGGAAACACTGAATATAGGGGAAACACTGAATGTAGGGGAAACACTGAATGTAGGGGAAACACTGCATATAGGGGAAACACTGAATATAGGGGAAACACTGCATATAGGGGAAACACTGAATATAGGGGAAACACTGCATGTAGGGGAAACACTGAATATAGGGGAAACACTGAATATAGGGGAAACACTGCATGTAGGGAAACACTGCATTTAGAAACACTGAATATAGAAACACTGAATATAGGGAAACACTGAATATAGAAACACTGAATGTAGGGGAAACACTGAATGTAGGGAAACACTGCATATAGAAACACTGAATATAGGGAAACACTGCATGTAGAAACACTGAATATGGAAACACTGAATATAGGGAAACACTGAATATAGGAAACACTGCATATAGAAACACTGAATATAGAAACACTGCATGTAGGGAAACACTGAATATAGGGAAACACTGCATGTAGGGAAACACTGAATGTAGGGAAACACTGAATATAGGAAACACTGAATATAGGGAAACACTGAATATAGGGAAACACTGCATGTAGGGGAAACACTGAATATATAGGGAAACACTGAATATAGAAACACTGAATGTAGGAAACACTGAATATAGGGAAACACTGAATATAGAAACACTGAATATAGAAACACTGAATATAGGGAAACACTGAATATAGGGAAACACTGCATATAGAAACACTGAATATAGGGAAACACTGCATATAGGGGAAACACTGAATATAGGGGAAACACTGCATGTAGGGGAAACACTGAATATAGGGGAAACACTGAATATAGGGGAAACACTGAATATAGGGGAAACACTGCATATAGGGGAAACACTGAATATAGGGGAAACACTGCATGTAGGGGAAACACTGAATATAGGGGAAACACTGCATATAGGGGAAACACTGAATATAGGGGAAACACTGAATATAGAAACACTGGAATATGGAAACACTGAATATAGGGAAACACTGCATGTAGGGAAACACTGCATGTAGAAACACTGAATATAGGAAACACTGCATATAAGGAAACACTGCATGTAGGAAACACTGAATATAGGGAAACACTGCATATAGAAACACTGAATGTAGAAACACTGAATGTAGGAAACACTGAATGTAGAAACACTGAATGTAGGGAAACACTGAATATAGAAACACTGAATATAGAAACACTGAATATAGGGGAAACACTGAATGTAGAAACACTGAATGTAGGGAAACACTGCATTTAGGGAAACACTGAATATAGGGGAAACACTGAATATAGGGGAAACACTGAATATAGGGAAACACTGCATATAGGGAAACACTGAATGTAGGAAACACTGAATGTAGGGAAACACTGCATATAGGGGAAACACTGAATATAGGGAAACACTGCATGTAGGGAAACACTGAATATAGGGGAAACACTGCATGTAGGGAAACACTGAATATAGGGAAACACTGCATATAGGGAAACACTGCATGTAGGGGAAACACTGAATATAGGGAAACACTGCATATAGGGAAACACTGCATGTAGGGGAAACACTGAATATAGGGAAACACTGCATGTAGAAACACTGCATGTAGGAAACACTGAATGTAGGGGAAACACTGAATATAGGGAAACACTGCATATAGGGAAACACTGCATGTAGGGGAAACACTGAATATAGGAAACACTGCATATAGGAAACACTGCATGTAGGGAAACACTGAATGTAGGGGAAACACTGAATATAGGGAAACACTGAATGTAGGGAAACACTGAATATAGGGAAACACTGAATATAGGGGAAACACTGAATATAGGGAAACACTGAATGTAGGGAAACACTGAATGTAGAAACACTGCATTTAGGGAAACACTGAATATAGGGAAACACTGAATATAGGGGAAACACTGAATATAGGGAAACACTGAATGTAGGGAAACACTGCATATAGGGAAACACTGAATATAGGAAACACTGAATATAGAAACACTGCATGTAGGGAAACACTGAATATAGGGGAAACACTGCATGTAGGGGAAACACTGAATATAGGGGAAACACTGCATATAGGGGAAACACTGCATGTAGGGGAAACACTGAATATAGGGGAAACACTGCATATAGGGGAAACACTGCATATAGGGAAACACTGCATGTAGGGGAAACACTGAATATAGGGGAAACACTGAATATAGGGGAAACACTGAATGTAGGGGAAACACTGAATATAGGGGAAACACTGAATATAGGGGAAACACTGAATGTAGGGGAAACACTGAATGTAGGGGAAACACTGAATATAGGGAAACACTGAATATAGGAAACACTGAATATAGGGAAACACTGCATATAGGGAAACACTGAATATAGGGAAACACTGCATATAGGGAAACACTGCATGTAGGGGAAACACTGCATGTAGGGAAACACTGAATATAGGGAAACACTGCATATAGGGGAAACACTGCATGTAGGGGAAACACTGCATATAGGGGAAACACTGCATATAGGGGAAACACTGCATATAGGGGAAACACTGCATGTAGGGGAAACACTGCATGTAGGGGAAACACTGAATATAGGGAAACACTGAATATAGGAAACACTGAATGTAGGGAAACACTGAATATAGGGAAACACTGAATATAGGGAAACACTGAATGTAGGGAAACACTGAATGTAGGGAAACACTGCATTTAGGGAAACACTGAATATAGGGGAAACACTGAATATAGGGGAAACACTGAATGTAGGGGAAACACTGCATATAGGGGAAACACTGCATGTAGGGGAAACACTGCATGTAGGGGAAACACTGAATATAGGGGAAACACTGCATATAGGGGAAACACTGAATATAGGGGAAACACTGCATATAGGGGAAACACTGCATATAGGGGAAACACTGAATATAGGGGAAACACTGCATGTAGGGGAAACACTGAATGTAGGGGAAACACTGCATGTAGGGGAAACACTGAATATAGGGGAAACACTGCATGTAAGGGAAACACTGCATATAGGGGAAACACTGCATATAGGGGAAACACTGCATATAGGGGAAACACTGCATGTAGGGGAAACACTGAATGTAGGGGAAACACTGAATGTAGGGGAAACACTGAATGTAGGGGAAACACTGAATATAGGGGAAACACTGAATATAGGGGAAACACTGAATGTAGGGGAAACACTGAATGTAGGGGAAACACTGCATTTAGGGGAAACACTGAATATAGGGGAAACACTGAATATAGGGGAAACACTGAATGTAGGGAAACACTGAATATAGGGAAACACTGAATATAGGGAAACACTGCATGTAGAAACACTGAATATAGGGAAACACTGCATGTAGGGAAACACTGAATATAGGGGAAACACTGCATATAGGGAAACACTGAATATAGGGAAACACTGCATGTAGGGGAAACACTGCATGTAGAAACACTGAATATAGGGAAACACTGAATATAGGGAAACACTGAATGTAGGGAAACACTGAATGTAGGGAAACACTGCATATAGGGAAACACTGAATGTAGGGAAACACTGAATATAGGGAAACACTGAATATAGGGAAACACTGAATATAGGGAAACACTGAATATAGGGAAACACTGAATATAGGGGAAACACTGCATATAGGAAACACTGAATATAGGGAAACACTGCATGTAGGGAAACACTGAATATAGGGAAACACTGCATGTAGGGAAACACTGAATATAGGGAAACACTGCATATAGGGGAAACACTGAATATAGGGAAACACTGCATGTAGGGAAACACTGCATGTAGGGAAACACTGAATGTAGGGAAACACTGAATATAGGGAAACACTGCATATAGGGAAACACTGCATGTAGGGAAACACTGAATGTAGGGAAACACTGCATATAGGGAAACACTGCATGTAGGGGAAACACTGAATATAGGGAAACACTGAATATAGGGAAACACTGCATATAGGGAAACACTGAATATAGGGGAAACACTGAATATAGGAAACACTGAATATAGGGAAACACTGCATGTAGGGAAACACTGAATATAGGGAAACACTGCATATAGGGGAAACACTGCATGTAGGGGAAACACTGCATATAGGGGAAACACTGCATATAGGGGAAACACTGAATATAGGGGAAACACTGCATGTAGGGGAAACACTGAATGTAGGGGAAACACTGAATATAGGGGAAACACTGCATATAGGGGAAACACTGAATATAGGGGAAACACTGAATATAGGGGAAACACTGAATATAGGGGAAACACTGAATGTAGGGGAAACACTGAATGTAGGGGAAACACTGCATTTAGGGGAAACACTGAATATAGGGGAAACACTGAATATAGGGGAAACACTGAATATAGGGGAAACACTGAATATAGGGGAAACACTGAATATAGGGGAAACACTGAATGTAGGGAAACACTGCATTTAGGGAAACACTGAATATAGGGAAACACTGAATATAGGGGAAACACTGAATATAGGGGAAACACTGCATATAGGGGAAACACTGAATATAGGGGAAACACTGCATGTAGGGGAAACACTGAATATAGGGGAAACACTGCATGTAGGGGAAACACTGAATATAGGGGAAACACTGCATGTAGGGGAAACACTGAATATAGGGGAAACACTGCATATAGGGAAACACTGAATATAGGGGAAACACTGCATAGGGAAACACTGAATGTAGGGAAACACTGAATATAGGGAAACACTGCATATAGGGAAACACTGCATGTAGGGGAAACACTGAATGTAGGGAAACACTGAATATAGGGAAACACTGCATGTAGGGGAAACACTGAATATAGGGAAACACTGCATATAGGGAAACACTGCATATAGGGAAACACTGAATATAGGGGAAACACTGCATGTAGGGAAACACTGCATGTAGGGAAACACTGAATATAGGGAAACACTGAATATAGGGAAACACTGCATGTAGGGAAACACTGCATATAGGGAAACACTGCATATAGGGGAAACACTGAATATAGAAACACTGCATGTAGGGAAACACTGAATATAGGGAAACACTGAATATAGGGAAACACTGAATGTAGGGGAAACACTGAATATAGGGGAAACACTGAATATAGGGGAAACACTGAATGTAGGGGAAACACTGAATGTAGGGGAAACACTGCATGTAGGGGAAACACTGAATATAGGGGAAACACTGAATATAGGGGAAACACTGAATGTAGGGGAAACACTGCATATAGGGGAAACACTGAATATAGGGGAAACACTGCATGTAGGGGAAACACTGAATGTAGGGGAAACACTGAATATAGGGGAAACACTGCATATAGGGGAAACACTGAATGTAGGGGAAACACTGCATATAGGAAACACTGAATATAGGGGAAACACTGCATGTAGGGGAAACACTGCATGTAGGGGAAACACTGAATGTAGGGAAACACTGTGAAACACTGAATATAGGGAAACACTGAATGTAGGGAAACACTGAATATATAGGGGAAACACTGCATATAGGGAAACACTGAATATAGGGAAACACTGCATATAGGAAACACTGAATATAGGGGAAACACTGCATGTAGGGGAAACACTGCATGTAGGGGAAACACTGAATGTAGGGGAAACACTGAATATAGGGGAAACACTGCATATAGGGGAAACACTGCATGTAGGGGAAACACTGAATGTAGGGGAAACACTGCATATAGGGGAAACACTGCATGTAGGGGAAACACTGAATATAGGGGAAACACTGCATATAGGGGAAACACTGCATGTAGGGGAAACACTGAATATAGAAACACTGAATATAGGAAACACTGAATATAGAAACACTGCATATAGAAACACTGAATATGAAACACTGCATGTAGGGAAACACTGCAATATAGGGAAACACTGCATATAGGGAAACACTGCATATAGGGAAACACTGCATGTAGGGGAAACACTGCATATAGGGGAAACACTGCATGTAGGGGAAACACTGAATATAGGGGAAACACTGAATATAGGGGAAACACTGCGTATAGGGGAAACACTGAATATAGGGGAAACACTGAATATAGGGGAAACACTGAATATAGGGGAAACACTGCATGTAGGGGAAACACTGCATATAGGGGAAACACTGCATATAGGGGAAACACTGCATGTAGGGGAAACACTGCATATAGGGGAAACACTGCATATAGGGGAAACACTGCGTATAGGGGAAACACTGCATGTAGGGGAAACACTGAATGTAGGGGAAACACTGAATATAGGGGAAACACTGCATATAGGGGAAACACTGAATATAGGGGAAACACTGAATATAGGGGAAACACTGAATATAGGGGAAACACTGAATGTAGGGGAAACACTGAATGTAGGGGAAACACTGCATTTAGGGGAAACACTGAATATAGGGAAACACTGAATGTAGGGAAACACTGAATATAGGGAAACACTGCATATAGGGAAACACTGAATGTAGGGAAACACTGAATGTAGGGAAACACTGCATTTAGGGGAAACACTGAATATAGGGAAACACTGAATATAGGGAAACACTGAATGTAGGGAAACACTGCATATAGGGAAACACTGAATATAGGGAAACACTGCATGTAGGGGAAACACTGAATATAGAAACACTGCATGTAGAAACACTGAATATAGAAACACTGCATGTAGGGAAACACTGAATATAGGGAAACACTGCATATAGGGAAACTGAATATAGGGAAACACTGCATGTAGGGAAACACTGAATGTAGGAAACACTGAATATAGGGAAACACTGCATATAGGGAAACACTGCATGTAGGGGAAACACTGAATGTAGGAAACACTGCATATAGAAACACTGCATGTAGGGGAAACACTGAATATAGGGAAACACTGCATATAGGGAAACACTGCGTATAGGGAAACACTGAATATAGGGAAACACTGCATGTAGGGAAACACTGCATGTAGGGGAAACACTGCATATAGGGAAACACTGCATATAGGGAAACACTGCATGTAGGGAAACACTGCATATAGGGGAAACACTGCATATAGGGGAAACACTGCGTATAGGGGAAACACTGCATGTAGGGGAAACACTGAATGTAGGGGAAACACTGAATATAGGGGAAACACTGAATGTAGGGGAAACACTGAATATAGGGAAACACTGAATATAGGGAAACACTGAATGTAGGGAAACACTGAATGTAGGGGAAACACTGCATTTAGGGGAAACACTGAATATAGGGGAAACACTGAATATAGGGGAAACACTGAATGTAGGGGAAACACTGCATATAGGGGAAACACTGAATATAGGGGAAACACTGCATGTAGGGGAAACACTGCATGTAGGGGAAACACTGAATATAGGGGAAACACTGCATATAGGGGAAACACTACATGTAGGGGAAACACTGCATATAGGGGAAACACTGCATATAGGGGAAACACTGCGTATAGGGGAAACACTGCATGTAGGGGAAACACTGAATGTAGGGGAAACACTGAATATAGGGGAAACACTGAATGTAGGGGAAACACTGAATATAGGGGAAACACTGCATATAGGGGAAACACTGAATGTAGGGGAAACACTGCATATAGGGGAAACTGAATATAGGGGAAACACTGCATGTAGGGGAAACACTGCATGTAGGGGAAACACTGAATGTAGGGGAAACACTGAATATAGGGGAAACACTGCATATAGGGAAACACTGCATGTGGGAAACACTGAATGTAGGGAAACACTGCATATAGGGAAACACTGCATGTGTAGGGGAAACACTGAATATAGAAACACTGCATATAGGGAAACACTGCGTATAGAAACACTGAATATAGAAACACTGAATATAGGGAAACACTGAATATAGGGAAACACTGCATGTAGAAACACTGCATATAGGGGAAACACTGCATATAGGGGAAACACTGCATATAGGGGAAACACTGCATGTAGGGGAAACACTGCATATAGGGGAAACACTGCGTATAGGGGAAACACTGAATATAGGGGAAACACTGCATATAGGGGAAACATTGCATATAGGGGAAACACTGCATATAGGGGAAACACTGAATATTTATTTTATTTCCCATTTATTTAACCAGGTAGGCTAGTTGAGAACAACTCATTTACAACTGTGACCTGGCCAAGATAAAGCAAAGCAGTGCGACACATACAACAACACAGAGTTACACATGGAATAAACAAACATACAGTCAATAATACAATAGAAAAAGTCTATATACAGTGTGTGCAAATGAGGTAGGATTAGGGAGGTAAGGCAATAAATAGGCCAGAGTGGCAAAATAATTACAATATAGCAATTAAACACTGGAGTGTTAGATGCACAGCAGATGATTGTGTGAGTGGAGATACTGGGGTTCAAAGGAGAAAGATTAATAAATACGGTAGGGGATGAGGTAGTTGGATGGGCTATTTACAGATGGGCTATGTACAGGTGCAGTTATCTGTGAGCTGCTCTGACAGCTGGTGCCTAAAGCTAGTGAGGGTGATTTTTGCAGTCTGTTCCAGTCATTGGCAGCAGAGAACTGGAAGGAGAGGCGGCCGAAGGAGGAATTGGCTTTGGGGGTGACCAGAGAATTATACCTGCTGGAGCACGTGCTACGGGTGGGTGCTGCTATGGTGACCAGTTAGCTGAGATAAGGCGGAGCTTTACCTAGCAAAGACTTTTAAATGACCTGGAGCCAGTGGGTTTGGCGACGAATATGAAGGGAGGGCCAGCCAACGAGAGCATACAGGTCACAGTGGTGGGTAGTATATGGGGCTTTGGTAACAAAACAGATGGTATTGAAGCTCGTCTGGAGGTTTGTTAACACAGTGTCCAAAGAAGGGCCAGAAGTATACAGAATGGTGTCGTCTGCGTAGAGGTGGATCAGAGAATCACCAGCAGCAAGAGCGACGTCATTGATGTATACAGAGAAAAGAGTCGGCCCGAGGATTTAACCCTGTGGCACCCCCATAGAGACTGCCAGAGGTCCGGACAACAGGCCCTCCGACTTGACCCACTGAACTCTGTCTGAGAAGTAGTTGGTGAACCAGGCGAGGCAGTCGTTTGAGAAATCAAGGCTGTTGAGTCTACCAATAAGAATGTGGCGATTGAGTCGAAAGCCTTGGCCAGGTCGATGAATATAGCTGCACAGTATTGTCCCTTATCGATGGAGGTTATGATGTCGATTAGGACCTTGAGCGTGTCTGAGGTGCAGCCATGACCAGCTCGGAAACCATATTGCATAGCGGAGAAGTGGGGGGATTCGAAATGGTCGGTGATCTGTTTGTTAAATTGGCTTTCAAAGACCTGAGAAATGCAGGGTAGGATAGATATACAGTGAGGGAAAAAAGTATTTGATCCCCTGCTGATTTTGTACGTTTGCCCACTGACAAAGAAATTATCAGAATATAATTTGAATTGTAGGTTTATTTGAACAGTGAGAGACAGAATAACAACAAAAAAATCCAGAAAAACGCATGTGAAAAATGTTATAAATTGATTTGCATTTTAATGAGGGAAATAAGTATTTACTGTAGGTTTGTAGCAGTTTGGGTCTAGAGTGTCTCCCCCTTTGAAGAAGGGGATGACCGCGGCAGCTTTCCAATCGTTGGGGATCTCAGACGATACGAAAGTGAGGTTGAACAGGCTTGTAATAGGGGTTGCAACAATTTTGTCTAATAATTTTAGAAAGAGAGGGTCCAGATTGTCTAGCCCGGCTGATTTGTAGGGGTCCAGATTTTGCATCTCTTTCAGAACATCAGCTATCTGGTTTTGGTTAAAGGAGAAATGGGGGAGGCTTGGCCAAGTTGCTGCGGGGGTGCAGGGCTGTTGACCAGGGTAGGGGTAGCAAGGTGGAAAGCATGGCCAGCCGTAGAAAAATGCTTATTGAAATGCTCAATTATCACAAATTTATCGGAGGTGACAGTGTTTCCTAGCCTCAGTGCAGTGGGCAGCTGGGAGGAGGTGCTCTATAGGATGAACATTTCTGTTTGAAAAAGCTAGACTTCCCCCTCATACTTCCTCCCTCATCTCTCTCTCCCCTTCTTCCTCCCTCGTCTCTCTCTCTCCCCTTCTTCCTCCCTCATTCTTCCTCCCTCATCCTTCCTCCCTCATCCTTCCTCCCTCATCTCTCTCTCTGTCCTTGTCACACTCTCTACATTTCTTCCGTCTTGGTTCTTAGCTTCACGTGTTTCCTTTCTGCTATCTTAACTTCAATAATTCAGCCAGTTTTCTCTGTGTTTTCTAGGCTTACATTGGGAGGGACATGAACCCTAAGAGGCTAGAGGTGGATGGGGTCCTCAATGGAGAGGCAGTGAACACGCCTCGTTGCTCTTAAGGTGTGACCGCTTAGCCTCGGTGCTCTGAGTGTGTGGTGTGGCCAGAGGTGTGTGTGACGGGGTGTGTGTGTGTAATGCTATGGCGATATACACTAGCAGAACAGACAGACTGTTGTGATCAGTCAGGCAGGCCTAATCCTTCTAATGCTACTGTAAATATCAACCCCTCTGTGGCCGAGAACAACGCGGTGGAGCAGCAGAGACTGTGTATGCCTGATTATTCTTCTCATGCAGACTGATAGATTATTCCATTCCATTTATGTATGAGAGAGTGGGAGAAAGAAAAAGAGAGAGAGCACACCATATTGAGAGTCCCACATAAAAGAAAAGATGCCCAGGGACCATGAACATCTGCGTGAATCTCTCTCTCTCTCTCTCTCTCTCTCTCTCTCTCTCTCTCTTTGATATAGTATTGGCTGTGTTGTAACAATACTACTACTACAGTACTTGAAGTATGAAATGGGAAAATAAATAAACAGATAAATATAGGTTATATTTACAACGTTGTTCGTGCAAATTCAACAGTGCAGTAGTATCTAACAATACACACGTCTAAAAGTAGTTCCCACATATGCTGAGCACATGTTGGCTGCTTTTCCTTCACTGTGCAATCCAACCAAGAAGGTGACCAAGAACCTGATGGTCACTCTGACAGAGCTCTAGAGTTCCTCTGTGGAGATGGGAGAACCTTCCAGAAGGACAACCATCTTAGCAGCACTCCACCAATCAGGTGGAGATTCTTTGGTCTGATGACACCAAGATTGAACTCTTTGGCCTGAATGCCAAGCGTCACGTCTAGAGGTAATCTGTCACCATCCCTACGGTGAAGCATGGTGGTGGCAGCATCATGCTGTGGGGATGTTTTTCAGCAGCAGGGACTGGGACACTAGTCAGAATCGAGGCAAGGATGTACAGAGAGATCCTTGATGAAAACCTGCTCCAGAGTGCACAAATCAAATCAAATTTTATTTGTCACATACACATGGTTAGCAGATGTTAATGCGAGTGTAGCCGAAATGCTTGTGCTTCTAGTTCTGACCATGCAGTAGAATCTAAGAATCTAAGTAATCTAACAAATTCACAACGACTTCCTTATACACACAGTGTAAAGGAATAAACACGAGTATGTACATATAAATATATGGATGAGCGATGGCTGACCGTATATGCAAGATGCAGTAGATGGTATATAGTACAGTATATACATGTGAGATGAGTAGTTTAGGATATGTAAACATTGTATAAATGGCATTGTTTAAAGTGGCTAGTGATACATTTATTACATCCACTTTTTAATTATTAAAGTGGCTAGAGATTTGAGTCGATGGCCGAACGGCATAGGCAAGATTCAGTAGATGGTTTGATATGATGGTTTGATATGAGTAATGTCAGTATACATTTGATATGAGTAATGTCGGATATGTAAACATTATATACAAAATTGTTTAAAGTGGCTAGTGATACATTTGTTACATCCAATTTTCTATTATTTAAAGTGGCTAGAGATTTAAGTCAGTATGTTGGCAGCAGCCACTCAATGTTAGTGATGGCTGTTTAACAGTCTGATGGCCTTGAGATAGAAGCTGATTTTCAGTCAATCGGTCCCAGCTTTGATGCATCTGTACTGACCTCGCCTTATGGATGATAACGGGGTGAACAGGCAGTGGCTCGGGTGGTTGTTGTCCTCAATGATCTTTTTGGCCTTCCTGTGACATCGGGTGGTGTAGGTGTCCTGAAGGGCAGGTAGTTTACCCCCGGTGATGCGTTGTGCAGTCCTCACTACCCTCTGGAGAGCCTTACGGTTGTGGGTGGAGCAGTTGCCGTACCAGGCGGTGATACAGCCCGACAGGATGCTCTCGATTGTGCATCTGTAGAAGTTTGTGAGTGTTTTTGGTGACAAGTCAAACTTCTTCAGTCTCCTTCTTCACCACGCTGTCTGTGTGGGTGGACCATTTCAGTTTGTCCGTGATGTGTACGCCGAGGAACTTAAAACTTTCCACCTTCTCCACTACTGTCCCGTCGATGTGGATAGGGGGGTGCTACCTCTGCTGTTTCCTGAAGTCGTAGGTCAAAATCAAAACATTTACAGTGCTTTCTTAAGGTGTTCAGACCCCTTGACTTTTTCCACATTTTGTTACGCTACAGCCTTATTCTAAAATGTATTCAATAATTTTTTTCCCTCATCAATCTACACACAATACCCCAAAATGACACATTAAAAACAGGTTTAGAAGTTTTTGCACATTTATGAAAAAATAAAACAACTGAAGTATCACATTTACATAAGTATTCAGACCCTTTACTCAGTACTTTGTTGAAGCACCTTTGGCAGAGATTACAGCCTCAAGTCTTCTTGGGTATGACGCTACAAGCTTAGCATACCTGTATTTGGGGAGTTTCTCCCATTCTTCTCTGCAGATCCTCTGTCAGGTTGGATGGGGAGTGTCGCTGCACAGCTATTTTCAGGTCTCTCCAGAGATGGTCGATCCGGTTCAAGTCTGGGCTCTGGCTTGGCCACTCAAGGACATTCAGAGACTTGTCCCAAATCCACTCTTGCGTTGTCTTGGCTGTGTGCTTAGGGTTGTTCTCCTGTTGGAAGGTGAACCTTCACCCCAGTCTGGGGTACTGTACTCATTCCACTTCCGGCGCCGACAGAGATGGCAGCCTCGCTTCACGTTCTCAGGAAGCTATGCAGTATGTTTTTTTTTTTTTTACTCATTCCACTTTTTACATTGTTACCCCGGGAAATCTTAAGTTTTATTACATACAGCCGGGAGAAATTATTGGATATAAGAGCAACGTCAACTTACCAACATTACGACCAGGAATACGACTTTCCCGAAGCGGATCCTCTGTTTGGGCCACCAACTAGGACAATAGACTGGATCCCAGCTGGCGAACCAAAACAAGGCGGCGGAGGAGAAGGGGTAGACGGGGCGGTGTTCTGGTCAGGCTCCGTAAGACGGGCACATCGCACACCTCTCCCGACTATACTACTTGCCAATGTCCAGTCTCTGGACAACAAGGTAGACGAAATCAGAGCAAGGGTTGCCTTCCAGAGAGACATCAGAGACTGCAACGTTCTTTGCTTGACGGAAACATGGCTCACTCAGGACACGTTATCAGAGTCTGTACAGCCACCTGGTTTCTCCACGCATCGCGCCGACAGAAACAAACATCTATGTGGTTAGAAGAAGGGCGGGGGTGTGTGTCTTATGATTAATGAGACGTGGTGTGATCATAACAACATACAGGGACTCAAGTCCTTCTGTTCACCTGACATAGAATTCCTTACAATCAAATGCCGACTGCATTATCTACCAAGAGAACTCTCCTCAATTATAATCACAGTCGCATATATCCCCCCTCGACGGCACTGAAAAAAATTCATTGGACTCTATGTAAACTGGAAACCACATATCCTGAGGCTTCATTTATTGTGGCTAGGGATTTTAACAAGGCTAATTTGAAAACAAGGCTTTCGTAAATTTTATCAGCATTTCGAATGTACGACCCGGGCTGGTAAAACCCTGGATCATTGTTATTCTAACTTCCGTGATGCATACAAAGCCATTCTCCACCCTCTTTTTGGAAAGTCTGATCATGACTCAATTTTGTTGCTCCCAGCCTATAGACATATACTAAAACAGGAAACGCCCGTTCTCAGGTCTGTTCAATGCTGGTCCAACCAATCTGATTCCACGCTGCAAGATTGCTTCGAGCACGTGGACTGGGATATGTTCCGGATAGCATCAGACAACAACATTGATGAATACGCTGATTCGGTGAGCGAGTTTATTAGCAAGTGCATCAGTGATGTTGTACCCATAGCGTACCTGGAGTGTCTGATGTGCCCAAAGTAAACTGTCTGTTACTCAGGCCCAGAAGCTAAGATATGCATATAATTGGTAGTATTAGATAGAAAACACTCTGAAGTTTTCAAAACTGTTAGAATAATGTCTGGAGTATAACAGAACTGATATGGCAGGCGAAAACCAGAGGAAAATCCATCCGGGAAAATGTTTTTTTTTGGATGTCACAGTTTTTCCATTGACTTGCTATTGACCAGATTGCAGTTTCTATGGCTTCCACTAGATGTCAACAGTCTTTAGCCATCAACAGTCTTTTGTTTTTTGAAAAACAAACAAGAAATAGAAGTTCTTACAAGTGTCTGTTGAAACGGACACTACTGTTTTGCGCGCGTGAATGGGTGCGCGCTCCTCGTTATTTTTCTTTCCTATTGAACAGACTATTTTCCGTCTGAAATATTATCGTTTATTTAGATATTTGACAACCTGAGGATTAATTAGAAACATCGTTTGACTTGTTTGGACAAACTTTACCGGTACTTTTGGGATTTCTTTGTCTGCATGTTGAACGACTGGATTACAGAACTCCATGGCGCCAACTAAACTGACTTTTTGGGATATCGCTGCAGAATGCTGTGGTATATCGAACAAAACTACCATTCTTTGTGTTCCTGGGACCCTTGTGATTGCAAACAGAAGAAGATCTTCAAAGTTAAGTGATTTATTTTATCGCTATATGTAATTTTGGGACGCCTGTGCTGGTTTGAATAATATGTTGTTGTGGGGCGCTGTCCTCAGATAATCGAATGTTCTGCTTTCGCCGTAATGCCTTTTTTGAAATCTGACAACGCAGTTAGATTAACAAGATGTTAAGCTTTTAAATTATATAAGACACTTGTATGTTCAAGAATGTTTAATATTACGATTATTTATTTGAATTGCGCGCCTTCCAATTTCACCGGATGTTGTTATTTTATTTTATTTCACCTTTATTTAACCAGGTAGTAGTAGTAGTAGTAGTAGTAGTAGTAGTTGTAGTAGTAGTGGTGGTAGTAGTAGAAGTAGTAGTATTAGTGGTATTTGTAGTAGTAGTAGTAGTAGTAGCGCAGTAGTAGTTGTGGTAGTAGTAGTAGTTGTAGTAGTAGTGGTGGTAGTAGAAGTAGAAGTAGTTGTAGTAGTAGTTGTTGTAGTAGTAGTAGTAGTATTTGTAGTAGTAGTGGTGGTAGGAGTAGTAGTAGTAGTAGTAGTAGTAGTAGTAGTAAAGTAGTAGTTGTAGTACTAGTAGTAGTATTGGTAGTAGTTGAAGTATTACATTTTTTTAATACACCTTTATTGAACCAGGTAGTCCAGTTGAGAACATGGTCTCATTTACAACTGCGACCTGGCCAAGATAAAGCAAAGCAGTTCAACACATACAACAACACAGTTACACATGGAGTTAAAACAAACATACAGTCAATAATACAGTAGATAAACAAATCTATATACAAAGAGTGCAAATGAGGTAAGATATGGAATATAAGGCAATAAATAGGCCATGGTGGCAAAGTAATTACAATATAGCAAATAAACACTGGAATGGTAGATGTGCAGTAGATGAATGTGCAATGTAGAAAAACTGGGGTGTAAAGGAACATGATAAATAAATAAATACCGTAGGGGATGAGATAGTTGGATGGGCTATTTACAGATGGGCTATAAACAGGTGCAGGGGTCTGTGAGCTGCTCTGACAGCTGGTGCTTAAAGCTAGTGCGGGAGATAAGTGTCCAGTTTCAGTGATTTTGTAGTTCGTTCCAGTCATTGGCAGCAGAGAACTGGAAGGAAAGTTGGCCAAAGGAGGAATTGACTTTGGGGGTGACCAGTGAGATATACCTGCTGGAGCGCGTGCTAGCCTAGCCTTAAGAAGTTTTTAAAAAGGAACAGGATATACACTGAGTGTAAAAAAATTAAGAACACAACATAGACTGACCAGGTGAATCCAGCTGAAAGCTTTGATCCCTTATTGATGTCACTTGTTAAATCCACTTCAAATCAATGTAGATGAAGGGGAGGAGACTTTTAAGCCTTGAGACAATTGAGACATGGATTGTGTATGTGTGCCATTCGTCGGGGAATGGAATCTACAAGGTTTCGAAAGCGTTCCACAGGGATGTTGGCCCATGTTGAATCCAATGCTTCCCACAGTTGTGTCAAGTTGGCTGAATGTCCTTTGGGTGGTGGACCGTCTTGGAAACTATTGAAAAGTAGTAATAATCTTTAACCTGTCTCCTCCCCATCTATGTCATGGAAAGAACAGGTGTTCCTAGGGGAAGAGAGATGAGAGAGGGAGAGAGGACACACCACCCTCGACTTGAACAGCTTCCAGGTCCACCTATACAAGGCAGCAGTGCCCATCTTTGCCCAGACCCTAAAGGACATCGCTCTCAAACGCAGCCCCAACCCTTCACACAGGAGCAACAGATCAATAGACACCCCTCCCAGACCAGCGAGACACCCCCCCCGGACCTACACATAGAGGACCCACGCAGAGAGGACCTACATCCAGACCACAGCAGCACCAGCCACATCCACACCCCCACACCAACCAATCAACACCCCCCCAAGTCAACCGTGCCCACACCCCATTTAGGCCCCCTCAAATCAGAGCTGTGCCCCTCCTACCCACCCTATGCACCCCACCCCCGCAAAGAGGGCCTCAACATGGAAGTCACACATAAGCCCAGGCTGTGAGCGGGCAAACAGGCCCAACCCCCCACTCTTACACTAGCCCAAGCCAATGGCATGTACCAGATGCTCAGCAGGCTCTGCTCACACTTACTGGCCTGAGGCCAAACCACACGACCAACAACATTGGACACTTTATAGAACACAAAGCCTTCACTATCTCATCCTGGAATATCCAAGGCCTGAGGTCATCTGCCTATGGCCTCAAGAACCTGGACTTCAATAAAGAAATCAGAAATACAGACATTGTCATCCTACAAGAAACCTGCTATAGAGGAGACGGACCCACTGGTTGCCCTCTAGGTTACAGAGAGCTGGTAGACCCATCCACCAAACTACCAGGTGTGAAACAGGGAAGGGACTCAGGGGGTAAGCTAATTTGGTATGGAGCAGACCTAACTCACTCCATTAAATTAATCAAAACAGGAACATTTTACATTTGGCTAGAAATGCAAAAAAGAAATAATCTTAACAGAGAATAATGTCTTCCTGTGTGCTACCTATATCCCCCCACTAGAATCCCCATACTTTAATGAAGACAGCTTCTTCATCCTGGATGGGGAGATCAATCGTTTCCAGACCCAGGGACATGTACTAGTCTGTGGCGACCTAAATGCCGGAACCGGACAAGAACCTGACACCCTCAGCACACAGGGGGACAAACACCTGCCTGGAGGTGACAGCATTCCCTCCCCCATATGCCCCCCTAGACAAAACTATGACAACATAACCAACAAAAAACGGGTCACAACTCCTGCAGCCCTGTCACATGCTGGGTATGGACATAGTTAATGGTAGGCTTTGAGGGGACTCCTATGGTAGGTACACCTATAGCTCATCTCTTGGCAGTAGTACTGTAGACCACTTTATCACTGACCTCAACCCAGAGTCTCTCAGAGCGTTCACAGTCAGCCCACTGACACCCCTATCAGATCACAGCAAAATCACAGTCTACTTGAACAGAGCAATACTCCATCATGAGGCATCAAAGCCAAAGGAACTGAGGAATATTAAGAAATTTTATTTTATTTATTTTTTTTTTATTTCACCTTTATTTAACCAGGTAGGCAAGTTGAGAACAAGTTCTCATTTACAACTGCGACCTGGCCAAGATAAAGCAAAGCAGTTCGACACACAACAACACAGAGTTACACATGGAATAAAACAAACATACAGTCAATAATACAGTAGGAAAAAAAGAAATCTATATACAAAGAGTGCAAATGAGGTAGGATAAGGAAGGTAAGACAATAAATAGGCCATGGTGGCAGAGTAATTCCAATATAGCAATTTAACACTGGAATGGTAAAAGAAAACTGTGCAGTAGATGAATGTGCAATGTAGAAAAACTGGGGTGCAAAGGAACAAGATAAATAAATAAATACGGTAGGGATGAGGGTAGTTGGTTGGGCTATTTACAGAAGGGCTATAAACAGGTACAGTGGTCTGTACACTGCTCTGACAGCTGGTGCTTAAAGCTGTTGAGGGAGATAAGTGTCTCCAGTTTCAGAGATTTTTGAAGTTAGTTCCAGTCATTGGCAGCAGAGAACTGGAAGGAGAGTCGGCCAAAGGAGGAATTGGCTTTGGGGGTGACCAGTGAGATATACCTGCTGGAGCGCGTGTGCTACGGGTTGGTGCTGCTAAGGTGACCAGCGAGCTGGAGATAAGGCGGGACTTTACCTAGCAGGGACTTGTAAATGACCAGGAGCCAGTGGATATGGCGTGCGGGTGTAAAGTGAAGGCCAGCCTACGAGTGTACAGGTTTGCAGTGGTGGGTGGTATATAGTTTGGTAACAAAACGGATGGCACTGTGATAGACTGCATCCAGTTTGTTGAGTAGAGTATTGGAGGCTATTTTGTAAATTACATCACCGAAGTCGAGGATCGGTAGGGATGGTCAGTTTTACGAGGGTATGTTTGGCAGCATGAGTGAAGAAGCTTTGTTGCGAAATAGGAAGCCAATTCTAGATTTAATTTTAGATTGAGATGTTTGATGTGAGTCTGGAAAGAGAGTTTACAGTCTAACCAGACACCTAGGTATTTGTAGTTTTCCACGTAATCTAAAGACAGAACCGTCAGAGTAGTGATGCTGGACGGGGACAGGTGCGGAAGCGATCGGTTGAAGAGCATGCATTTAGTTTTACTATGCGTTTAAGAGCAGTTGGAGGCCACGGAAGGAGAGTTGTATGGCATTGAAGCTCGTCTGGAGGGTAGTTAACACAGTGTCCAAAGAGGGGGCCAGAAGTATACAGAATGGGTGTCTGCATAGAGGTGAATCAGAGACTCACCTGCAGCAAGAGCGACATCATTGATGTATACAGAGAAAAGAGTAGGCCCAAGAATTGAACCCTGTGGCACCCCATGGAGACTGCCAGAGGCCCGGACAACAGGCCCTCTGATTTGACACACTGAACTCTGTCGGAGATGGTGGTGAACCATGCGAGGCAGTCATTTGAGAAACCAAGGCTGTTGAGTCTGCCGATATGGGATGCGGTGATTGACAGAGTCGAAAGCCTTGGCCAGATCAATGAAAACAGCTGCACAATAATGTCTCTTGTCGATGGCGGTTATGATGTCATTTAGGACCTTGAGCGTGGCTGAGGTGCACCCATGACCAGCCCTGAAACCAGATTGCATAGCGAGAAGATGCAGTGGGATTCAAATGGTCGGTAATTTGTTTGTTAACTTGGCTTTCAAAGACCTTAGAAAGGCAGGGAAAGGATGGATATAGGCCTATAACAGTTTGGGTCAAGAGTGTCTCCCCTTTGAAGAGGATGACCGCAGCTGCTTTCAGTCTTTGGGAATCTCAGGCGTCACGAAAGAGAGGTTAAACAGGCTAGTAATAGGGGTTGCAACAATTTCGCAGATAATTTTAAAAAGAAAGGGTCCAGATTGTCTAGCCCGGCTGATTTGTAAGGGTCCAGATTTCGCAGCTCTTTTAGAACATCAGCTGACTGGATTTGGGAGAAGGAGAAGTGGGGAGGCTTTGGCGAGTTGCTGAGGGGTGCAGGGCTGTTGACCGGGGTAGGGTAGCCAGGTGGAAAGCATGGCCAGCCATAGAAAAATGCTTATTGAAATTCTCACTATTGTGGGTTTATCGGTGGTGACAGTATTTCCTATCCTCAGTGCAGTGGGCAGTTGGGAGGAGGTGCTCTTATTCTCCATGGACTTAACAGTGTCCCAGAACTTTTGGAGTTTGTGTTACAGGAGGCAAATTTCTGCTTGAAAAAGCTAGCCTTGGCTTTCCTAACTGCCAGCGTATATTGGTTCCTGACTTCCTGAAAAGTTGCATATCACGGGGCTGTTCGATGCTAATGCAGAACGCCATACAGGATGTTTTTGGCGCTGGTCAAGGGCAGTCAGGTCTGAGAGAACCAAGGGCTATATCTATTCCTGGTTCTAAATTTCTTGAATGGGGCATGCTTATTTAAGATGGTGAGGAAGGCACTTTTAAAGAATAACCAGGCATCCTCTACTGGACGGATGAGGTCAATATCCTTCCAGGATACCCTGGCCAGGTCAATTAGAAAGGCCTGCTAGCTGAAGTGTTTTAGGAACGCGTTTAACAGTAATGAGAGGAGATCGTTTGACTGCAAACCCATTACGGATGCAGGCAATGAGGCAGTAAATCACTGAGATCTTGGTTGAAAACAGCAGGGGGTGTATTTGGAGGGCAAGTTAGTTAGATTACATCTATGAGGGTTCCCGTGTTTACGGCTTTGGGATTGTACCTAGTAGGTTCAAATATGATTTGTGTGAGGTTGAGGCATCAAGCTTAGATTGTAGGATGGCCGGGTGTTAAGCATGTCCCAATTTAGGTCACCTAGCAGCACGAACTCTGAAGATAGATGGGGGCAATCAGTTCACATATGGTGTCCAGAGCACAGCTGGGGGGCAGAGGGTGGTCTATAGCAAGCGGCAACAATGAGAGACTTGTTTCTAGAAAGGCAGATTTTTAAAGTAAAAGTTCAAATTGTTTGGGTACAGACCTGGAAAGCAAGACAGAACTCTGCAGGCTATTCTCTGCAATAGATAGCAACGCCGCCCCCTTTGGCCGTTCTATCTTGTCTGAAGATGTTATAGTTAGGGATGGAAATTTCAGTGTTATTGGTGGTCTTCCTAAGCCAGGATTCAGACACTGCTAGGACATCCGGGTTGGCAGAGTGTGCTAGGGCAGTGAATAAAACAAACTTGGGAGGAGGCTTCTAATGTTGACATGCATGAAACCAAGGCTTTTACGGTTGCAGAAGTCAACAAATGAGGAGGGCCTGTGGAATAGTAGGAGCTAGGCACTGCAGGGCCTGGATTAACCTCTATATCACCAGAGGAACAGAGGAGGAGTAAGATAAGGATACGGCTAAAGGCTATAATGACTGGTGGGTCTAGGCGTTGAACAGAGAGTAAAAATAACAGGTTTCAGGGGTGATAAAATAGATTAAAGGCATAATGTACAGACAATGGTATGGTAGGACGTGAATACAGGAGGTAAAACCTAGACATTGAGTGGTGATCAAAGATATATTGTCTCTAGAAAGATTTAAACCAGGTGATGTCATCGCATGTGTGGGAGGTGGAACTAAAGGGTTGGATAAGGCATATTGAGCAGGGCTAGAGGCTCTACTGTGAAATAAGGCAATAAACACTAACCAGAACAGCAATGGACAAGGCATATTTACATTGAGGAGAGGCATGCTTAGCCTAGTGAACATAAGGGTCCAGTTAGTAGTGAGGCTGGTTGGGGACAAGGCGATTCAGACAGCTAGCCGGGGTAACAAGCTAGCAACGTCTCAGCAGGCGGCTAACAAAGAGCGGAGGAAGTCTGTTTATAGCCTCCTCACGCGCGTTTCCGTCAGTAGACCAGTTGTGATGGGGTTTCGTGGTGAAGGGGACAGGCCAGTTGGCACAACCAGGTATAGTGGCACAAGACGTTAGCAGGCCGCAGTTAGCTGATGGGCGCGTCGGAGGGCCGGTGAAATATCTCCTCGGGCAGATAACGTCGGCAGTCCACTTGAGAAGGTCCGGTAGGCTCCACACCGGCAGTGAAGCGGGTCCGGATAGGAGTTGTAGCCCAGCAGCGTGCTGAAACTCCTCAGTCAGCCGGAGAAGGGCTAGCTTCAGGCTAATTGGTGTGTTGCTATGAGACCCGGCGTTAGCCGATGGCACTCAGGTAGCAGCTAGCTGCAAGATCCAGTTGAAAATGTCCAACTTGCGGTAGGGATCCGGGATATGGAGGAAAAAATAAATAAAAATAGGTCCGGTAAGCTCAGGTTTAGTCGTGTTATACGAGGGGCGAGAGCTTTTCCGAGCTGAAGGTTAGCTGATGCCCGCTAGCAATAGTAAGCTAAATACTAACGTTAGCTAGTGAAGTTAGCTAGTTGTTATTTGACCAGATTCTGAAAAAAACAACAACAAAAAAACCACAGATCCGCACCACATTGGGTGAGGCAGGTTGCAGGAGAGTGTTTTGAAGTTGGATTTTAGAGAGCACATATAAAAAGATATGTGAAGAAAGTATATAAAAATATTATAAAGACGATATTTACACAGGACAGGACGGGACAAGACAAATACACGTCTAACTGCTACGCCATCTTGGATTTTTTATCTATTATTATTTTTTATTTTTAAATGCTATAGATGGAAGGAAAGTACTTTGGAAACCTACCAAAAATTAGGAAACAACAAACAAACAAATTAATTAACAAATTCAATCCTATTTAGACAACTTCCTGGACAAAACGTTCCACTGTAATAGTGAATGTGTAAACTTGGCAGTAGAAAATCTTAACAGTATATTTGACCTCTCAGCTTCCCTATCAAATCTAAAAATCTCTAACAGAAAACCAAAGAAAACAAACAACAATGACAAATGGTTTGATGAAGAAGGCAAAAACCCAAGAAAGAAATTGAGAAACCTGTCATACCAAAAACATAGACCCAGAAAACCTGACTCTATGCCTTCACTATGGTGAATCACTAAAACAATACAGAAATACACTCTGGAAAAATAAGGAACAGCACGTCAGAAATCATCTCAATATAATTGAAGAATCCATAGACTCTAACCACTTCTGGGAAAATTGGACTTAAACAAACACCAATACAAATAATTATCTATCCAAAATGGAGATCTATAACAAAGAACAAAGAACAAACAGCAAAAACATATACATGATCAAATACAAATCTTAGAATCAACTATTTGTCACACCCTGATCTGTTTCACCTGTCCTTGTGATTGTCTCCTCCCCCTCCAGGTGTGGCTTCTTTTCCCCAGTGTATTTATCCCTGTGTTTCCTGTCTCTCTGTGCCAGTTCATCTTGTACGTTTCCAAGTCAACCAGCGGTTTTCCCGTTCTCCTGCTTTTTGCATTTCTCCTGTTTCTAGTCCTCCCGGGTTTTGACCCTTGCCTGTTTCTAGTCCTCCTTGGTTTTGACCATTGCCTGTTTCTAGTCCTCCCGGTTTTGACCCTTGCCTGTTTCTGGACTTTGTACCCGCCTGACTGACCATTCTGCCTGCCTTAACCACGAGCCTGTCTGCCACTGAACCTCCTGGATCTGGTTTTGACCTTTTTCCTGTCGCCAATCTCCCTCCACCAAGTGCCTGTTCTCTTGCCTACTCCTTTTGGATTAATAAACACAACCATCTGTCTCCTGTGTCTGCATCTGGGTCTCGCCTTCGTCATGATACTACTAAATACTACCAGAACCCACTGGATTCTCCAATTACATTGAATGAACTACAGGACAAAATACAAACCCTCCAACCCAAAAAGGCCTGTGGTGTTGATGGTATCCTTAATGAAATGATCAAATATACAGACCACAAATTCCAATTGGCTATACTTAAGGAGCGGTGGGGTGCTAGCGACCTCAAATTCAAAATCCAAAAGTTGAATTATTAAACATTCATCAATATACAAGTGTTGCATAGTCATCAAAAGCTCTGCTTCTTGGCAATATCACAGCATTGTCAGATTTCAAAAAGCTTCACGGCGAAAGCACTACATTTGATTGTTTGAGGGTAGCACCTCCAATATTTTTCTATTACCATAAATTCATAAGCCATCACGGTTCACACAAAACACATTTCACAGCAAAAACAAATCAATTACCTTTTGAAGAACTTCTGCTGAGGGCTTCCCAAGTGTCTAACGAAGACAATCCATGGTTCTTTTGTTAGAAAAAGTAATGTATTATATCCATAAATCTCAGTTTGGTTGGTGCGTTATGATAAGAAAATACAGCGTCCACTCGCCCATTGAAACGTGAAGAGAACTCGTTCAACCTATACCTATACACTTGTCCAATAACAATAAAACATCATTGATAATGTATCCTTAGGAACACTTTAATGTATATTTAGTATAATATTTCAACCGGAATATAAACTGGGCGATAGGAAAGGAAAAAAACACAGCGCGCGGAAGCCGGGAACGCGCATCCTCTTCTGTTGACTTCTGTGTGGCCACTTCCTAATTCTTCTTCTTCTGCCATCTAAAGCAACTAAATAGAATCAGAACACTTTCTCGAGACTGTTGACATCCAGAGGAAGCAATAGGTACTGCATTCATATGCCCTTATATGGGCATTTTCATAAGGGAGGGGTTCAAAATGAGGCAGTGTGTCAAAATCACTTTTTTGACAGAAATTCCTTAGGTTTCCGCCTGCCATATCCGTTCTGTTATACTCACAGACAAAGTTTTAACACTCTTAGAAACGTCAGAGTATTTCCTATCCAATGGTACTAATTATGTGCATATCCTATTTTCTGGGCCTGAGTGGGAGGCCTTTTACTTTGGGCACACCAGGCTCTCCAAAACCGTCACCTTGGGAGCTGCTCCCTAAGAAGTTAAGCAAATCATATTATCCCAAAAGCTACACTGACAAAAAGTATCCACTCGCTCCCGGTCGCACACGCAAACACCAGTGGTCGAGGCTGAGCTCCACTTGGCTGGAACATTGTAGTTCTAACTCAAATCCTAAGTGGTAGGTAGACAGACAAGAGAGCAGCTGGTTATTACAGCTTCTGGAGGGGAGGTTGACAGGATGTCTCTCCCAATCTATCTCTCTCTCTCTCTCTCTCTCTCTCTCGCTCCTCTCTCTCTTCCACCTCTCTCTCTCCCTCTCCCTTTCTCCCTTTCTCAAAGGCAACCCCGGAGATATACAGGAAATGAGTGTGTGTGTGTTTCTTCACAAGTGTTGTGTGTGTGTTTGAAAGGAGCTGTCAAAGCTTCTCATTCCGTTCTTCCAAACTCCCATTAAATCTCTCTCTCTCCTACTTCACACAACATAAATCCCTCCATCATATGTCTCACCTCTGATCAAACACTCTCCTCCTCACCCTCTCCCTGAATTCCTCTCCTCTCCCTCATCCCCCTATTCCTCCGCTCCTCTTCTCTCACTTGCTCTCCCTCTCCTCTCGCTCGCTCTCCCTCCTCTCCTCCTCTCCTCTCGCTCCCACCTCTCCCTCGCTCTCCTCCTCTCACTCTCGCTACGTCTCTTCTCTTCAGACCTCTCTCTCTCTCATCACTCTCTCCATTCCCCCTCTATCTGACAGATAGCAGAGGAGAGAGGCAGGAACACAAACAACTCCGAAAGTGGACTCAAGGGAACGGTTGTGTTTTCTTGAAAAGTCTTACAGCGCTTCTCTTTTCTGGGAAAAAGTTACTAAAGGTAACAAGCAGAGAGTAAAGTAACGAGACAACACATCGCACAGTAAACTCTTTCGCAGTGCCTCTCCTGTGTTCTAACTATCTTGTTTCTCTTTCACAGTGCCTCTCCTGTGTTCTAACTATCTTGTTTCTCTTTCGCAGTGCCTCTCCTGTGTTCTAACTATCTTGTTTCTCTTTCACAGTGCCTCTCCTGTGTTCTAACTATCTTGTTTCTCTTTCACAGTGCCTCTCCTGTGTTCTAACTATCTTGTTTCTCTTTCACAGTGCCTCTCCTGTGTTCTAACTATCTTCTTTCACAGTGCCTCTCCTGTGTTCTAATTCCATCTCCCTTGTTGGAGTAAAACAGCCCAGTATTTGGACAGGTTTCGCAAGAGATTTATTTTTCTTCCATCCATTCCTCTCCTTTGTATCCCTTGAATCATTTATTTACCATATTGTCTCTTTTCCTTGATTATTTATCTCCATTAATCCCAGTATAACAGTATGACAGTACAACTATCCAACTATAACAGTACAACTATCCAACTATAACAGTAGAACTATCCAACTATAACAGTAGAACTATCCAACTATAACAGTAGAACTATCCAAATATAACTATCCAACTATAACAGTATAACTATCCAAATATAACAGTATAACTATCCAACTATAACAGTATAACTATCCAACTATAACAGTAGAACTATCCAACTATAACAGTATAACTATCCAACTATAACAGTAGAACTATCCAACTATAACTATCCAACTATAACATTACAACTATCCAACTATAACAGTATAACTATCCAACTATAACAGTAGAACTATCCAACTATAACAGTAGAACTATCCAAATATAACTATCCAACTATAACATTACAACTATCCAACTATAACAGTAGAACTATCCAACAATAACAGTAGAACTATCCAAATATAACTATCCAACTATAACAGTAGAACTATCCAACTATAACAGTACAACTATCCAACTATAACTATCCAACTATAACAGTAGAACTATCCAACTATAACATTACAACTATCCAACTATAACAGTATAACTATCCAACTATAACAGTAGAACTACCGAACTATAACAGTAGAACTATCCAAATATAACTATCCAACTATAACATTACAACTATCCATCTATAACAATACACCTATCCAACTATAACTATACATCTATAACAGTAGAACTATCCATCTATAACAGTAGAACTATCCAACTATAACTATCCAACTATAACAGTACAACTATCCAACTATAACAGTAGAACTATCCAACTATAACAGTAGAACTATCCAACTATAACAGTAGAACTATCCAAATATAACTATCCAACTATAACAGTATAACTATCCAAATATAACTATCCAACTATAACATTACAACTATCCAACTATAACTATCCATCTATAACAGTAGAACTATCCATCTATAACAGTAGAACTATCCAACTATAACTATCCAACTATGACAGTACAACTATCCAACTATAACAGTAGAACTATCCAACTATAACAGTAGAACTATCCAAATATAACTATCCAACTATAACAGTAGAACTATCCAACTATAACAGTATAACTATCCAACTATAACAGTAGAACTATGCAACTATAACAGTAGAACTATCCAAATATAACTATCCAACTATGACAGTACAACTATCCAACTATAACAGTAGAACTATCCAACTATAACAGTAGAACTATCCAACTATAACAGTAGAACTATCCAAATATAACTATCCAACTATAACAGTAGAACTATCCAACTATAACAGTAGAACTATCCAACTATAACAGTAGAACTATCCAACTATAACAGTAGAACTATCCAAATATAACTATCCAACTATAACAGTAGAACTATCCAACTATAACAGTAGAACTATCCAAATATAACTATCCAACTATAACAGTACAACTATCCAACTATAACAATGTATACCATGGCTTTGTTGAATACTCCTTTTTGATTAGCTTGAAGGGCATTCTAGAGTGTCTATTGTTTCCATGTTAAACACTCTGTATATTTGCATGATAGAATTCAATGGCTATAGTTAATTTTTACATGTTTAGTTAAGAGCTGCTTTCCAATGCAAAAGTCAAATTGAAAACAGTATTGGGTTTGTTGAATTCTGTTTTCATAATAGCACGGTAGGACTGAGGGTTTGGTTAGCTAAACGAGCAAGTCTGTTTGATTACCACAGTAGCTATCTAGTATTTATGTGTAACCTTTATTTAACGAGGCAAGTCAGTTAAGAACAAATTCTTATTTACAATGACAGCCTACCCCCGGCCAAACCCGGACGACGGTGGGCCAATTGTGCGCCACCCTATGGGATTCCGAATCAAAGCCGGTTGGGATACAGCCTCGATTCAAACCAGGGTGTCTGTAGTGACACCTCTAGCACTGAGATGCAGTGCCTTAGACCACTGCGCCACTCGGGAGCCCTAGAAAACTCTCTAGCTAATTCAGTGGATGTTGACAGGGCCTAAAACTAACTTTGTTGTAAACCAACCACAGTGGCCGGTAGATAAAATATAAGATATTGTTTTCCATATTACACAAAGAAACACACAAAACTAATGAGCATCCTCAGCAATGTTTCTAAAACGAGAAATGTATTACTAGTAAGTAGTAATGTGGTATATTGCTCGATTGAATTTAATATCCTATTTTTAACATACATATCAGACAATAATGTTTAGCTGACCCTTTAAGGTTACCTTGGTAACCGGGCCACTCCAGTCATCACATGTGCCTGAGAGAATGTCACTAGTAGAGTAGCCAACCATGTCTCTTTTTGCTAGAAGTGGGAGCAAACGCAAACATTGGAAAGCTTTATACCTGTGCCCATTGCATCTAACAACAAATCTTTCCGCATTCACAGTGCTCACAGCCACCCCTAGACAGGCAGTGTTGCTATGCAAGGTGGGATAGCTATAAGCTTTGGATTCAGGTTTATTTGTACATTGCCAGATATGAAACAAAAAACGACAGAAATACTTTTTGAAAACAGATACTGCAGCATTTATTTTCTCTCCCTTGTGCCTATCCTTGACTATTGTTCCAGAAAATGCCCACACAGAAGACGCGCTGTTACCACCCCAACCTGCCAAAATCTACCTGCGTTCATTTTAGGCCCTGGATGTTGGAACAAATTTCTACCGGCAAATTAACACATTTCTAACGGTAAACGTGTTCAATTATAAAGGGATAATCAACTCGTCACTAATGCATCACCGTGGAAAGGTCAGTTCTCCACTAGCGCGTCGTGGAACACACCTTCCACACGGTTCATTATTTTCCCATGGAACACATAGCCCTCGTTGATTTCACCTTACATAACTATCCAAATTGTATCACATCAACATGAAGAGCCCAGGGGGTTGAGGGCTATGGGTTGTATCTGGCCCTGGCTTCTATAGGTATTACTCTCTCTCTCTCACTTCCTCCCTCCATCTCTCCATCTCTTCCTCTCTCCCTCACCCCCTCTCCCTCACCCCTCCTCTCTCCCTCTCTTTCTCCCTCCCTCACTAAAATGTGATTATTTTTGTTAAATGACCTAGTTTTTATTCAACAGTTTGGTTGTTTCAAGGCAGTGCTGTGTTCTCCACATCTGGAGATGGCTTTCCTTTGAGAACATTGTGTGATTTCTAGATTTTGAGAGATTGATTAATTGATTGATAGGCTCTGAAAGCTATCTAGTTTTCTAAGCCATGGTGATCATCTAGCGAGAAGTAAGAATGGCAGGACTGAGGGACTAGGACGTCGAGAAGTAAGAATGGCAGGACTGAGGGACTAGGACGTCGAGAAGTAAGAATGGCAGGACTGAGGGACTAGGACGTCGAGAAGTAAGAATGGCAGGACTGAGGGACTAGGACGTCGAGAAGTAAGAATGGCAGGACTGAGGGACTAGGACATCGAGAAGTAAGAATGGCAGGACTGAGGGACAAGGACATCGAGAAGTAAGAATGGCAGGACTGAGGGACTAGGACGTCGAGAAGTAAGAAGAGGAAATGGGGCTCCCGGGGGCTCAGCGGTCTGAGGCGCTGCATCTCAGTGCTAGAGGCGTCACTACAGACACCCTGGTTTGAATCCAGGCTGTATCACAACTGGCTGTGATTTGGAAAAGTAGCTGCTGCATATTCAGTAGTTAATGGACCCCAGGAAGAGTAGCTGTTGCATATTTTAATAGATAATGAACCCCAGGAAGAGTAGCTGCTGCATGTTCATTAGATAATGAACCCCAGGAAGAGTAGTTGCTGCATGTTCAGTAGATAATGTACCCCAGGAAGAGTAGCTGATAATGAACCCCAGGAAGAGTAGCTGCTGCATGTTCAGTAGATAATGAACCCCAGGAAGAGTAGCTGCTGCATGTTCAGTAGATAATGTAGATCCTAATATACTAAACCTGCCAGCCTCCCCCTCTGTGACCTTACTAAAGGTGGGGGCCCATTGGCAGCCATCATTGGCTATTCCACTGGGCTATTCCACAATGAATATCTTGAGCGCTGCCTAGCATATCAGGATTGGACAGCCAGAGGACCATAGAGATCTGTGTTCACGTTATAGGGTACTACTGTTGAACAGGACACTATGGGCACCATTTAGGATACAGCCCCCCAGTGTCACTGTCACATAAAGGTGGATGATGTCATTATGCAGTATTGCTTCTTGAACACTCCTAAGTGATAGACTATAAATGTAGTTCACCAATATAAATATCTGCAATTTCTCATTTAGTCCCAAGCCATTGCTTATCGGGAATTGATGTTCTTAAGTTCAGAAAACTCTATATTATATTTCGTTTAACCTACGAAGATTACTCAATGGAAGAAAATAGTTCCTCATGACTTTATGCGGAATCCAACTTTTTAACATGCTGCGTAAGAGCCAGAATAGAGAGGTTGGGAGAGGAGAAAGTCTCTTTCCATATCAATATTGCAAACATGGTAGCTGGCTGGCGTATGCATGTCACCAGTGATGCCTCAAACAATGCCTACAGTATTAATGCAATATTCAATAGGCCTAGTGAGTGTGTGTGTGTGTGTGTGTCTGCCATTATCGGTTTACTGTAGATCTAAGAGTTACAGCGACCTAGCAAAAATCATTTGTTACATGGTCTACTTAGGAGAGAGGGAAGAGTGGGGTGGACGGAGGAGAAATGGAGAGATATGGAGGAGAGTGGAAAGAGGTGAGAGAGGAAACGGAGGAAGAAAGACAGATGGAGGTGGAGACAGGATGATAGAGAGGATAAGGGAAGAGTACAGGACTGGAGGTGAGATGTAAGAGTACGGGACTCATCTTTCTATGGGAAACATATGTTAACATTGCCAAAGCATAATAGAACATCATGAAACATATAAGAAGCCAGGAATGGTATTTATAGCGTTTTTTGTAAAGGCATTTGATAAAGTAAGACTGGATTTTATTTATAAATGCCTGGATTTTTTCAATTTCGGTAATTCTCTTATAAAATGGGTAAAATCAATGTATAGCAACCCCAGGTGTAAAATAGTAAATAACGGCTACTTCTCCGAGAGTTTCTAATTGTCAAGAGGAATTAAACAAGGGTGTCCACTGTCACCATATCTATTCGTTATGGCCACTGAAATGCTAGCTATTAAAACCAGATCCAACAACAACATTAGAGGATTAGAAATCCAAGGCTTAAAAAACAAAGGTTTCCATGTATGCCGATGACTCAAGTTTTATATTAAGTCTGCAAGCTGGATCCCTGCAATGTCTCATTGAAGATCTAGATAGCTTTTCTGTACTCTCTGGGCTAAAACCTACATATTATAAGTGTACAATATTACATGTTGGATCTTTAAAAAATACAACATTTACATTACCCTGCAGTTTACCTATAACATGGGCTGATGGTGAAGTAGACATACTCGGTATTCATATCACAAAATATATAAATAAGCTCCCCACACTGAATTTCAATAGAAAACTTGTAAAAATAGACAAGATCCTGCAACCATGGAGAGGTAAATACCTGTCTATTTATGGAAAAATTGCCCTGATTAACTCATTAGTCATATCTCAGTTTGCTCACTTACTTATAGCACTGCCTACTACTGATGATTCATTTCAAATCATAAGAGCATAAAATATTTAGCTTTAAAATTAAAATAAAAGTCCATTTGAATGACACTGAGGGGCCAGTGTTTTTACAACTAATGCTGGTTTGCCATGCACACAAACATATACAGTTGGCTTTGCTGTTATGATTTGAGTTGTCCTTGATGTCCATTGTTTTACATGTATTATTTTATTGCGTTGTTGTTTTGCTGTTTTCTTCTGTCTGTTCCTTTTTTCTCTTTAGTTCTCTTGGTTGTTGGGGCATTGGGGGGTTCTTGGGGGTGGGGAATGGAATTCAATTAATTTTTAATTTTTATTCTTGGGGAGGGACTGTGGGAGGGGTCTTGAATGGTTGAGGGACAGCTATTGGGGAACTGTGGGGGGATCTTGGAGGGTTCGGGTTCACATTTTTTGGCCTGGTGGGAGATTGAGCAGGGCAGGGCATTCTGTGTGTCGCTCTGAAAGGGAGTCTGTTGGATGACTGGTATGGTGTAGTTGTTGAGCGGCTTCACTGTAAGTATATTGTATGTTTCGGATAAAAATAAATAAATAATTTTAAATAATTAAACATTGCCAAAGCACGTGAGTGAAGTAGAAAATCAACAAAAATGAAATAAACAATATAAAATGAACAGTAAATATTACACTCACAAGTTACAAAGGAATGGAGACATTTCAGATGTCATAGTATGTCTATATACAGTGTTGTAACGATGTGCAAATAGTTAAAGTACAAAAAGGAAAATAAATAAACATAAATATGGGTTGTATTTACAATGGTGTTTGTTCTTCACTGGTTGCCCTTTTCTTGTGGCAACAGGTCACAAATATTGCTGCTGTGACGTCACACTGTGGTATTTCACCCAATAGATATGGGAGTTTATCAAAATTGGATTTTAATTCTTTGTGGATCTGTGTAATCTGAGGGAAATATGTGTCTCAAATATGGTCATACATTCGGCAGGAGGTTAGGAAGGGACTCTCTCTCTCTCTCTCTCTCTCTCTCTCTCTCTCTCTCTCTCTCATGACTGGAGATGGGTCTGAGGCTTGGCGTTGCTAGGGTGGAAGGGGACGATTTCATTCCCAAGCGCACCAGCGAACAGTATGGTACACAGGAAATACAGACTGAGCAGCACAAACACACACACACTAGGAACACAACATGAATCAGTGTGTGTGTATGGCACCACTGTGTGTGCTTGTTTCCTGTAGGAAATATTTCGTTGTGTTACATCATCTTCAACACACTGATTGTGTGTGTGAGAGTGATTGTGTGTGTGAGAGTGATTGTGTGTGAGAGTGATTGTGTGTGTGTGAGTGATTGTGTGTGTGAGAGTGATTGTGTGTGTGAGAGTGATTGTGTGTATGAGTGATTGTGTGTGTGAGTGATTGTGTGTGTGAGAGTTATTGTGTGAGAGTGATTGTGTGTGTGTGTGTGTGAGAGTGATTGTGTGTGTGTGTGAGAGTGATTGTGTGTGTGAGAGTGATTGTGTGTGTGTGTGAGAGTGATTGTGTGTGTGAGAGTGATTGTGTGTGTGAGAATGTGTGTGATTGTGTGTGAGAGTGATTGTGTGTGTAAGTGATTGTGTGTGTGAGTGATTGTGTGTGTGAGTGATTGTGTGTATGAGTGATTGTGTGTGTGAGCGTGATTGTGTGTGTGAGAGTTATTGTGTGAGAGTGATTGTGTGTGTGTGTGTGTGAGAGTGATTGTGTGTGTGTGTGAGAGTGATTGTGTGTGTAAGAGTGATTGTGTGTGTGTGTGAGAGTGATTGTGTGTGAGAGTGATTGTGTGTGTGAGAATGTGTGTGATTGTGTGTGAGAGTGATTGTGTGTGTGATTGTGTGTGATTGTGTGTGTGAGAATGTGTGTGATTGTGTGTGACGTGTGGTGAAGACTGAAGCAGGGCTGATACGGCCCGCAGAATCTTGCTCAGATCACATAAACAATTTGCGAAGGTAAAATTTTGAAAAACGTATTTGTAATTCAAATTAAAAGCCCAATGAATACTCGCCTTTGTGAAATTATTTAACTCCCACTGCTTGTGGGACATTTATTTTGAAGGCACGCATAAATTACAACTGCACGAGGACAGACAGTGACTGACAGGCTGACTCACACGTCACAGTTACAAATAGTAGCTAGCTAGAAATTGCGGCAAAATTTGGAGAGTAGACAATGAATGTCAGGTTTGGGATGAATTGGAACACCGACTGTGAGCCAGACCTAATCGCCCAACATCAGTGCCTGACCTCACTAATGCTCTTGTGGCTGAATGAAAGCAAGTCCCCAACAGCAATGTTCCAACATCTAGTGGAAAGCCTTCCCAGAAGAGTGGAGGCTGTTATAGCAGCAATGTTCCAACATCTAGTGGAAAGCCTTCCCAGAAGAGTGGAGGCTGTTATAGCAGCAATGCTCCAACATCTAGTGGAAAGCCTTCCCAGAAGAGTGGAGGCTGTTATAGCAGCAATGTTCCAACATCTAGTGGAAAGCCTTCCCAGAAGAGTGGAGGCTGTTATAGCAGCAATGTTCCAACATCTAGTGGAAAGCCTTCCCAGAAGAGTGGAGGCTGTTATAGCAGCAATGTTCCAACATCTAGTGGAAAGCCTTCCCAGAAGAGTGGAGGCTGTTATAGCAGCAATGTTCCAACATCTAGTGGAAAGCCTTCCCAGAAGAGTGGAGGCTGTTATAGCAGCAATGTCCCAACATCTAGTGGAAAGCCTTCCCAGAAGAGTGGAGGCTGTTATAGCAGCAATGCGGGGACCAACTCCATACTAATGTCCATGATTTTGGAATGAGATGTTCGACGAGCAGGTGTCCACATACTTTTGGTCATGTAGTGCACCTTCTGTAAAACTCATGCACAAGACTCCTAAATTACAACAGTGTACACAGCTACTGCTAATCCAGACAGATAAACACAGCTACTGTTGATCCAGACAGATAAACACAGCTACTGCTGATCCAGACAGATAAACACAGCTACTGTTGATCCAGACAGATAAACACAGCTACTGTTGATCCAGACAGATAAACACAGCTACTGCTGATCCAGACAGATAAACACAGCTACTGTTGATCCAGACAGATAAACACAGCTACTGTTGATCCAGACAGATAAACACAGCTACTGCTGATCCAGACAGATAAACACAGCTACTGTTGATCCAGACAGATAAACACAGCTACTGCTGATCCAGACAGATAAACACAGCTACTGCTGATCCAGACAGATAAACACAGCTACTGCTGATCCAGACAGATAAACACAGCTACTGCTGATCCAGACAGATAAACACAGCTACTGTTGATCCAGACAGATAAACACAGCTACTGCTGATCCAGACAGATAAACACAGCTACTGCTGATCCAGACAGATAAACACAGCTACTGCTGATCCAGACAGATAAACACAGCTACTGTTGATCCAGACAGATAAACACAGCTACTGCTGATCCAGACAGATAAACACAGCTACTGCTGATCCAGACAGATAAACACAGCTACTGTTGATCCAGACAGATAAACACAGCTACTGCTCTGTTCAACCTTTCAACATTTTTGGAGTCTTTGTCATACTTTTCGGGTGGAGTTCAGACGTAATGAAAAGAGTGACTTGTAGCTAATGGCTGACTTTTGTAATTAAAACAAGAGAAACCAAACACTGGATATTAGCCCAAAAACGTTTTGCAAAAACATTTGAGACTTTTTTACGTTATTCTACTAGATGTCACGACTTCCGCCGAAGTCGGTCCCTCTCCTTGTTCGGGCGGCGTTCAGCGGTCGACGTCACCAGGCCTTCTTAGCCATTGCCAATCCACTTTTCATTTTTCCATTTGTTTTGTCTTTGTTTTATACACACCTGGTTTCAATTCCCCAATTACATGTTCATTATTTAACCCTCTGTTTCCCCCATGTTTGTTGTGCGTTATTGTTCCTGAGTTATGTCAGTCCATATTGGTGGGCTTGGTATTTGTTACTACTTTGTTCATTCCTTTGAGTAAACTACGTTGTGACTATTTCTGCACCAACTACACCACACATTCTGACAACTAGCAACTAAATTCAGATTATTTTTGAGTGACAATTCCCTTTTTTATTTTATTTATTCGGATGGACTTACTGGGATCCAAAAATACTTTAAAATGTACACAAATTTAAAAACATGAACATGTAGTGTGTGGTGTGTGTGTGTGTGCATATTTCAGTTCCACATACATGTCAGTACGTACACACAACAAGTAGGTCACATGGGGGAGAGGCGTTGTGCCGTGAGGTGTTGCTTTATTTGATTTTTGAAACCAGGTTTGCTGTTCACTTGTGTTGATGTAAGACAGAAGGGAGTTCCATGTCCTCATGACTCTGTATAATACTGTATATTTCCTTGAATTGGTTCTGGACCTGGGGACTGTGAAAAGACCCCTGTTGGCATGTCTGGTGGGGTAAGTGTGTGTGTCAGTCCTGTGTGTAAATTGACTATGCAATCAATGACATTTCCAACATATTAATGTTTCTTATAAAAAGAAGAAGTGATGCAGTCAGTCTCTCCTCAACTCTTAGCCAAGAGAGACTGGCATGGATAGTATTTATATCAGCCCTCTGATTACAATGAAGAGCAAAACGTACTGCTCTGTTCTGGTCTAGCTGCAGCTTTACTGGGTCTTTCTTTGCAGTACTTCACTAGTGCCGGCAGGATTTGCATTGTGGAGTGGTGTCAAAAAAGCAGAGCATCTCTTTATTACGGCCAGACCTCTCCCCATCTTTACAACCACTAAATCAATATGTTTTGACCATGACAGTTTACAATCTAAGGTAACGCCAAGTAATTTAGTCTCCTCAACTTGTTCAACAGCCACACCATTCATTACCAGATTCAGCTGAGGTCTAGAACTTAGGGAATGATTTGTACCAAATACAATCTCTGGTTTTAGAGATGTTCAGGACCAGTTTATTACTGGCCACCCATTCCAAAACAGACTCCAACTCTTCGTTAAGGGTTTCAGTAACTTCATTAGCTGTGGTTGCTGAATCATTATATGGTTGAATCATCAGCATACATGGACACACATGGAACTGCTCGGCCTCCGACCGCAAGGCACTACGGAGGGAAGTGCGTACGGCCAACCCGCCATCCAGGACCTCTATACCAGAGGAAGGCCCTAAAAAGTGTCAAAGACCCCAGCCACCCTTGTCATAGACTGTTCTCACTGCTACCGCATGGCAAGCGGTACCGGAGTGCCAAGTTTAGGTCCAAAAGGCTTCTTAACAGCTTCTACCCCCAATCCATAAGACTCCTGAACAGCTAATCAAAGGGCTACCCAGACCCCTCTTTTACGCTGCTGCTACTCTCTGTTTATTAGCTATGCATGGTCTGGGTACCGGTACCCCCTGTATATAGCCTCGCTATTGTTATTTTACGACTGCTCTTTTTTTTTTTTTTTTTGTACTTATCTACTTTTTACTTAACACATTTTTCTTCTTAACTTCTTAAAATATTGTTGGTTAAGAGCTTATAAGTAAGCATTTCACTGTAAGGTCTACACCTGTTGTATTCGGTGCATGTGACAAATACAATTGTAGTTAATTTGTTTAATGCCAGTGGCAGGTCATTGTTAAAAATAGAAAAGAGTAGAGGGCTTAGAGAGCTGCCCTGCGGTACATCATACTTTAGAAAACCCTTTGAGTTCTTTTAGTATTTATGTTACAGTAGTTTATGTGTCAGGGGTAATGATGGACTGTCATTTCTCTTTGCTTATTTGAGCTGTTCTTGCCATAATATGGACTTGGTCTTTTACCAAATAGGGCTATCTTCTGTATACCACCCCTACCTTGTCACAACACAACTGGCTGGCTCAAACGCATTAACTTCTTAGGGAGCAGCTCCCGAGGTGACGGTTTTGGAGAGTCATGCCCAAAGTAAAATGCCTCCCACTCAGGCCCAGAAAATAGGATATGCACATAATGAGTACTATTGGATAGGAAACACTCTGAAGTTTCTAAGAGTGTTAAAATATTATCTGTGAGTATAACAGAACGGATATGGCAGGCAAAAACCCGAGGAATTTCTGTCCTGGAAAAAGTGTATTTGACACATTGCCTCATTTTGAACCACTCCCTATTGAAAATGACCATATAAGGGAGTAAGATTGCAGTACCTATTGCTTCCACTGGATGTCAACAGTCTCTAGACAGTGTTTTGATTCTGTTTAGTTGTTCTGGATGGTAATAGAAGAAGAATTGGGAAGTGGTCACCAGAAGTAAACAGAAGAAGATGCGTGTTCACAGGCTTGCGCGCGCTGTGTTTTTTTCCTTTCCTATCGCCCAGTTTATAATCCGGTTGAAATATTATACTATATATACATAAAAGTGTTCCTAAGGATACATTATCAATGATGTTTGATTGTTCTTGGACATGTGTATAGGTATAGGTTGAACGAGTTCTCTTCACGGTTCAATGGGCGAGTGGACGCTGTATTTTCTCATCATAACGCACCAACCAAACGGAGATTTATGGATATAATAAATTACTTTTTCTAACAAAAGAACCATGGAAATCTAACAGTACAGCCCCACAATCTTCTTATTATCAATTTATTTCAACCAATCATCAGTCATTTGTGTCAGTGCAGAACATGTTGAGTGCCCTTCTCTATAAGCATGCTGAAAGTCTGTTTACAGAGAAATAGCATTGCATTTGGTTAAACAATTTTTTTCCCCAACAGTTTGCTAAGAGCTGGCAGCAAGCTGATAGGTCTGCTCTTAGAACCAGTAAAAGCTACTTCAACACTCTTGGGTAACAGAATGACTTTGGTTTCCCTCCAGGCCTGAGGACCAATACTTTCCTCTAGGCTCAGATTAAAGATATGACAGATAGGTGTGGCTATAGTCAGCTACCATCCTCAGTAGCTTTCCATCTCAGTTGTCAATGCCAGGAGGTTTGTCATTATTGATCATATATGTTAGCATAACATTCATGTGAGCATTATTATATTATGAAAACCTAAAAGTAAAGTGAAATGCACTCATAACAGCAATATATTTAGTTTACTTCGCTATGACATCACTAGCCAGCCAGCAGCAGGCCTGGGCAGAGCATTGCACTCTGGGAACCGAAATGCACTCTTGGAATCGTAGTTTACTGTGTAGACTATGGCAATATAGACGCTTACAAAATAAGCTTGAAAGTGATCAATCGTGCTGAATAACTAACAAAAACTATAAAACATTGACATTATTAGCCAATCTTACAGTAATTATAAAATAAACTAACAGTATAATAACTAATAACTGCGTAAAATGTTTTATGTAACCCAAGTTATATTTTTGTTCTTCTCTAGAGATTCCCACGTGTCACAATGTCGCGGCATTTCAAATGAGTCTACTTGAATGAAAATGTCACATTCCCCAAAAATCAATGTAAATGAATGGTAGTTTTTTCAAGCTCAACTCTTCAAATTTGCAGCGCATTTTAAATTTTTAATGAGATGCAGTAGGCTAGGTATGTCCATCCTTTTGACCGCTGGTTAATCCTAGCTAGCTTATTCACAAGCCTGTCATCTTTTGTGTTCCCTGAAAAGGTCGGGTGCCACTTAGATGTTTGGAAAGGTTTGTCATAGCTCGCTTCTTGAGAAAATTTTGTTAACAAGCTGCGGGCGTGGAGGTATGTCGTCGTTTGAAGTAGAACCCATGCTGTCGGCAATATCTCTCACTCTCCTCTCGCTTCTCATAAGTGCCTCGCACGGGTCAGCTGATTCAGCATTGGATGCGCCAGTAGAGCACCACATAGGGAATAGGGGCTCTGGTCTAAAGTAGTGCACCACATAGGGAATAGGGGCTCTGGTCTAAAGTAGTGCACCACATAGGGAATAGGGGCTCTGGTCTAAAGTAGTGCACCACATAGAGAATAGGGTGCCATTTGGGATGTAGACTGAATTCTGCACAATTAAAGCATGGATGTTCTAGTGACAACAATACTGTGCATTGCCTAGGAAGCACCTAATTACCACGGCAACATATGTGGTGAAGGGTTAGGTTACTACACACCATGTAAACAAACCAAAGCAACGCAAGGGAGGGGCCTTCAAGAGATAGGAAAAGCTAATTATATAAATATAATGTATTATTAATATTTAGATGAAGAAGGCTATAACTTTAGAGGCTTCCATAAGCGATATGATTAACACCATACTGCCATATTGAGTTGTCTCTCCTTGTTCGGGCGGCTTTCGGCGGTCGACGTCACCGGTTTTCTAGCTGCCGCCGATCTACTTTTCATTTTCTATGTTTTTGTCTTCATGGTTTCCAAACACTTAATTCTTTATGCCTTATTTAAACCCTGTGTTTCCCTCATGGTTTTGTGCGTGTTTGTTCTGTTAGATGTTCTTTTTATTGTGAGCTTGGATTTTACTACCTATTTTGGTAGTTTGTTATTTGAGTAAAGATACGCGATTTACTTTATCTCCGTTGTCCTGCGCCCGACTCTGCCTACCTGCTACACTGAGACACCTGACATGAGTATTCCTATCCAATGGCCTGAGGGTTTTAAAAAGGTTAATAGATCCCACCCACATCAAGCATATCTAGTGATTTTCCGTCTCTTCAACACAACGTCTCTCATCCCCACGCGTAAAGGAACACTACACACTAAGCACCTTAATCATGTATACATCGACCGCGTACCATTATCGTGCACTTTATGTGACCATGAAAATAACTAAGAGGATTCCAGAGACGCCAAAATGAACCCGGGCAGTAAATGTGAGCTAATCCATCACTCAATCCACAATCAACCTGACTCTCGAACAGGAAGAAAAAAAGAGTACTCCCACTGTCTAGCTACTTGTTAGCAAACAGAATAGGATACACACTAAGTGTACAAAATATGAAGAATACCTTTCCTAATATTAAGTGTTGCCTCCACATTCCCTTAAAAGACAGTCTGTCCTAGCCAACTGGGATATGGAGATACAATAGACAAGGTCCTATGACCGATGTTCCCTCTGAGCTGAGCGCGTGCACGGCTACTCCAGGACTGCTGGAAATGTCAGGCGGTGCAGAGACGCCAGAGATTTGTACTTCACAGAGTTCTCCCCATTGGTTTTGCGTCAAAGTTTTTTCTGTGATTGATTCAACATTATATCAGCCCCTTTTCAATGCAACAAAACGAATTTAACTTTGCAAGATTCATTCTGTGATTTGGTTGTAGGTAAGAGCCTAGAGCGCAAAGGAGTAGAATTCTACTGGCTGGAGTAACCCACCAGCGGTCTTTCAATCACCTCAGGAGCGAATGCGCTTTTCAGTTCAGATCACATTTGTGACCATTTCAGGAAACTACGTATATGTCGCAAGTCACGCCTTCACAGGAGAGCCATTTGAATATTTATTAGAAGGCTTCTGTCTATTTGAGCTGGTCAGTATGTGTCGGTAATCCTGTCGAACACAGCTTTTTTTAAACATGTATTGTGTAGTGGAGTCGCATATGTGTTGCTCTCCAATTTCTGGAGGATCGAGTTTTGAAATCAGTGGAATTAGAGTAGGATAGCTAAAGAGATGGAGAAAACACCGGTCTCCGGATTACATCTTCAAACTCTACATCCCAAATGGCTCCCTACACTGGTATATAGAGACCATGATACTACACTGGTATATAGACACAATGATACTACACTGGTATATAAACAACATGATACTACATTGGTATACAGACACAATGATACTACACTGGTATATAGACACCATGATACTACACTGGTATATAGACACAATGATACTACACTGGTATATAGACACTATGATACTACACTGGTATATAAACACAATGATACTACACTGGTATATAAACAACATGATACTACACTGGTATACAGCCACCATGATACTACACTGGTATATAGACACCATGATACTCCACTGATATATAGACACCATGATACTGTATTCATATCAGATTTGTCTTTAATGGCAGAGAACTGACAGAGTGGAATAGTGAATCAAAACACTCACACAGACTCCGCGGTAGTGAACCTACTTTCCCCACTCTACTTTGTTTGATTAAGCTCGTCTCCATTGGAAACCAGCCTCGCAGCCTCCATTGGAATCCAGCGTACCAGTCTCCATTGGAAACAAGCTTCCCAGTCTCTATTGGAAACAAGCCTCCCCGTCTCCATTGGAAACAAGCCTCAGTCTCCATTGGAAACAAGCCTCCCAGGCTCCATGGGAAACAAGCCTCCTAGTCTCCATTGGAAACAAGCCTCCCAGCCTCCACTGGAATCCAGCCTACCAGTCTCCATTGGAAACAAGCCTCCCAGCCTCCACTGGAATCCAGCCTACCAGTCTCCATTGGAAACAAGCCTCCCAGCCTCCACTGGAATCCAGCCTCCAAGTCTCTATTGGAAACAAGCCTCCCCGTCTCCATTGGAAACAAGCCTCAGTCTCCATTGGAAACAAGCCTCCCAGGCTCCATGGGAAACAAGCTTCCTAGTCTCCATTGGAAACAAGCCTCCCAGCCTCCACTGGAATCCAGCCTACCAGTCTCCATTGGAAACAAGCCTCCCAGCCTCCACTGGAATCCAGCCTACCAGTCTTCATTGGAAACAAGCCTCCCAGCCTCCACTGGAATCCAGCCTCCCAGTCTCTATTGGAAACAAGCCTCCCCGTCTCCATTGGAAACAAGCCTCAGTCTCCATTGGAAACAAGCCTCCCAGGCTCCATGGGAAACAAGCCTCCTAGTCTCCATTGGAAACAAGCCTCCCAGCCTCCACTGGAATCCAGCCTACCAGTCTCCATTGGAAACAAGCCTCCCAGCCTCCACTGGAATCCAGCCTACCAGTCTCCATTGGAAACAAGCCTCCCAGGCTCCATGGGAAACAAGCCTCCTAGTCTCCATTGGAAACAAGCCTCCTAGTCTCCATTGGAAACCAGCCTCCCAGGCTCCATGGGAAACAAGCCTCCTAGTCTCCATTGGAAACAAGCCTCCCAGCCTCCACTGGAATCCAGCCTACCAGTCTCCATTGGAAACAAGCCTCCCAGCCTCCACTGGAATCCAGCCTACCAGTCTCCATTGGAAACAAGCCTCCCAGCCTCCACTGGAATCCAGCCTCCCAGTCTCTATTGGAAACAAGCCTCCCCGTCTCCATTGGAAACAAGCCTCAGTCTCCATTGGAAACAAGCCTCCCAGGCTCCATGGGAAACAAGCCTCCTAGTCTCCATTGGAAACAAGCCTCCCAGCCTCCACTGGAATCCAGCCTACCAGTCTCCATTGGAAACAAGCCTCCCAGCCTCCACTGGAATCCAGCCTACCAGTCTCCATTGGAAACAAGCCTCCCAGGCTCCATGGGAAACAAGCCTCCTAGTCTCCATTGGAAACAAGCCTCCCAGCCTCCACTGGAATCCAGCCTACCAGTCTCCATTGGAAACAAGCCTCCCAGCCTCCACTGGAATCCAGCCTCCTAGTCTCCATTGGAAACAAGCCTCCCAGTCTCCATTGGAAACAAGCCTCCCCGTCTCCATTGGAAACCAGCCTCCTAGTCTCCATTGGAAACCAGCCTCCCAGTCTCCATTGGAAACAAGCCTCCCAGTCTCCATTGGAAACAAGCCTCCTAGTCTCCATTGGAAACCAGCCTCCTAGGCTCCATTGGAAACAAGCCTCCTAGTCTCCATTGGAAACAAGCCTCCTAGTCTCCATTGGAAACAAGCCTCCTAGTCTCCATTGGAAACAAGCCTCCTAGGCTCCATTGGAAACAAGCCTCCTAGTCTCCATTGGAAACAAGCCTCCCAGTCTCCATTGGAAACAAGCCTCCTAGTCTCCATTGGAAACAAGCCTCCTAGTCTCCATTGGAAACAAGCCTCCCAGTCTCCATTGGAAACAAGCCTCCTAGTCTCCATTGGAAACAAGCCTCCTAGTCTCCATTGGAAACAAGCCTCCCAGTCTCCATTGGAAACAAGCCTCCTAGTCTCCATTGGAAACAAGCCTCCTAGTCTCCATTGGAAACAAGCCTCCTAGTCTCCATTGGAAACAAGCCTCCCAGTCTCCATTGGAAACAAGCCTCCCAGTCTCCATTGGAAACAAGCCTCCTGGTCTCCATTGGAAACAAGCCTCCTAGTCTCCATTGGAAACAAGTCTCCCAGTCTCCATTGGAAACAAGCCTCCTAGTCTCCATTGGAAACAAGCCTCCTAGTCTCCATTGGAAACAAGCCTCCTAGTCTCCATTGGAAACAAGCCTCCCAGTCTCCATTGGAAACAAGCCTCCCAGGCTCCATGGGAAACAAGCCTCCTAGTCTCCATTGGAAACAAGTCTCCCAGCCTCCACTGGAATCCAGCCTCCTAGTCTCCATTGGAAACAAGCCTCCCAGTCTCCATTGGAAACAAGCCTCCCCGTCTCCATTGGAAACCAGCCTCCTAGTCTCCATTGGAAACCAGCCTCCCAGTCTCCATTGGAAACAAGCCTCCCAGTCTCCATTGGAAACAAGCCTCCTAGTCTCCATTGGAAACCAGCCTCCTAGTCTCCATTAGAAACAAGCCTCCTAGTCTCCATTGGAAACAAGCCTCCTAGTCTCCATTGGAAACAAGCCTCCCAGTCTCCATTGGAAACAAGCCTCCTAGTCTCCATTGGAAACAAGCCTCCCCGTCTCCATTGGAAACAAGCCTCCCCGTCTCCATTGGAAACCAGCCTCCTAGTCTCCATTGGAAACCAGCCTCCCAGTCTCCATTGGAAACAAGCCTCCCAGTCTCCATTGGAAACAAGCCTCCTAGTCTCCATTGGAAACCAGCCTCCTAGTCTCCATTAGAAACAAGCCTCCTAGTCTCCATTGGAAACAAGCCTCCTAGTCTCCATTGGAAACAAGCCTCCCAGTCTCCATTGGAAACAAGCCTCCTAGTCTCCATTGGAAACAAGCCTCCTAGTCTCCATTGGAAACAAGCCTCCTAGTCTCCATTGAAAACAAGCCTCCTAGTCTCCATTGAAAACAAGCCTCCTAGTCTCCATTGGAAACAAGCCTCCTAGTCTCCATTGGAAACAAGCCTCCCAGTCTCCATTGGAAACAAGCCTCCCAGTCTCCATTGGAAACAAGCCTCCAAGTCTCCATTGGAAACCAGCCTCCCAGTCTCCATTAGAAACAAGCCTCCTAGTCTCCATTGGAAACATGCCTCCTAGTCTCCATTGGAAACAAGCCTCCTAGTCTCCATTGGAAACAAGCCTCCTAGTCTCCATTGGAAACAAGCCTCCTAGTCTCCATTGGAAACAAGCCTCCTAGTCTCCATTGAAAACAAGCCTCCTAGTCTCCATTGAAAACAAGCCTCCTAGTCTCCATTGGAAACAAGCCTCCTAGTCTCCATTGGAAACAAGCCTCCCAGTCTCCATTGGAAACAAGCCTCCCAGTCTCCATTGGAAACAAGCCTCCAAGTCTCCATTGGAAACCAGCCTCCCAGTCTCCATTAGAAACAAGCCTCCTAGTCTCCATTGGAAACATGCCTCCTAGTCTCCATTGGAAACAAGCCTCCTAGTCTCCATTGGAAACAAGCCTCCTAGTCTCCATTGGAAACAAGCCTCCTAGTCTCCATTGGAAACAAGCCTACCAGCCAGCCGCCTCCGCTCCGCTCTCGGCTGGCAGATGCAGCTAATGTACACGTTATTCAATAATTTCCTCCAAACTGCTTGTGCACGTCAACTAGTGTCTGCGTAGCCAGGCGCTAAAACAGAACTAGATTCTGAAGAGACACACTCCACACGCTGCCAAGTCCTTATTGGAAATCACAAAGACACAAACCCACGTGGATGCTTGAAAGACAAACAAGGAGAAATTAACTAAGTAGGTTTCCCTTTTTATTTACATTGACATTTGAGTCATTTAGCAGACACTCATCCAGAGAGACTTACAGTTAGTACATTCATCTTAAGCGTCACAGTCGTAGTAAGTACGTTTTCCCTCAATAAAGTAGCAAAGTCAGAGTTAGTTAGGTCAGGAAAGCTGAGTGTCAGGGTTGGGTGTGGTGGGGAGCTGGGTTTCAGATGCTTTCGGAAGAGAGAGACCCTGTTCTAGCTTCAGGGGGAAGCTTGTTCCACCATTGGGGTGCCAGGACAGAGAAGAGCTTGGACTGGCCTGAGTGGGAGATGCCTTCCCGTAGGGGAGGGAGGGCCAAGTGAACGGAAGCGGGGTGAAGCCTGAAGGTAGGGACGGGCAGTTGCTATCCGTGATTTAATCGTCAGAGAAGAGAAACCCAAGATTTTGTATGACTCTGGGTCTCATTTCTACAAAGAACCAAATACAAAGAGGACCAAATGTAAAAAAATAAAATACAAATAAAAAGTCTAAATGAAACATAATTAAAAGTCCATTTGAAGTGTTTTTCAGTGTTTTTACAACTAATGCTGGTTTGCCTGAGGCTGATGCCGTACAGGTGTTTGTACACATGCATATAGACACACTCTCATTCAAATAAACACATACAAGAACACACACATACATGTGACAGACATGCACACAAACATATACAGTTGGCATCGCTGTTATGATTTGAGTTGTCCTTGATGTCCTTTGTTTTACATGTATTATTTTATTGCATTGTTGTTTTGCTGTTTTCTTCTGTCTGTTCCTTTTTTCTCTTTAGTTCTCTTGGTTGTTGGGGCATTGGGGGGTTCTTGGGGGTGGGGAATGGAATTCAATTAATTTTTAATTTTTATTCTTGGGGAGGGACTGTGGGAGGGGTCTTGAATGGTTGAGGGACAGCTATTGGGGAACTGTGGGGAGATCTTGGATGGTTCGGATTCACGATTTATTTATAGATTTGTCAACGTGCCCTTGAGCAGGGCATTGACCCTGGATGCTTCTGTGTGTTGCTCTGAATGGGAATCTGTTGGATGACTGGTATGATGTAGTTGTTGAGCAGCTTCACTGTAAGTATATTGTATGTTTTGGATATAAAAAAAAAAAAAGTTTTTAAAAATAAAGAAGAGGACCATATGCATATGAGGTACAATAACAACCCCATGTTCATCTCCCAGGACAAACTGCTGGCAACAGCTATCTAGCTGTTTCGCTTGGCCCCAAAATGTATATAATTGATATTCTGTCTGTCTGTCTGCCTGTTATCTCTTTCATCCTATAGAAGCCTGATCAGTGAAGCATTGATCTGTGTGTGTGTGTGTGTGTGTGTGTGTCCAGGTTGTCTCCTTCCCCTCAACCCTAACCAGAACAGAATAGAATAGAACTGAATACTACTTTATAGAATCTTAGAACGGAATAGAAGAGAACTGAATACTACTTTATAGAATCTTAGAACAGAATAGAATAGAACTGAATACTACTTTATAGAATCTTAGAACGGAATAGAATAGAACTGAATACTACTTTATAGAATCTTAGAACGGAATAGAATAGAACTGAATACTACTTTATAGAATCTTAGAACAGAATAGAATAGACCTGAATACTACTTTATAGAATCTTAGAACAGAATAGAATAGAACTGAATACTACTTTATAGAATCTTAGAACAGAATATAATAGAACTGAATACTACTTTATAGAATCTTAGAACAGAATAGAATAGAACTGAATACTACTTTATAGAATCTTAGAACAGAATAGAATAGAACTGAATACTACTTTATAGAATCTTAGAACAGAATAGAACTGAATACTACTTTATAGAATCTTAGAACAGAATAGAATAGAACTGAATACTACTTTATAGAATCTCAGAACAGAATAGAATAGAACTGAATACTACTTTATAGAATCTCAGAACAGAATAGAATAGAACTGAATACTACTTTATAGAATCTTAGAACAGAATAGAATAGAACTGAACACTACTTTATAGAATCTTAGAACAGAATAGAACTGAATACTGCTTTATAGAATCTTAGAACAGAATCGAATAGAACTGAATACTACTGTATAGAATCTTAGAACAGAATAGAATAGAACTGAATACTACTTTATAGAATCTTAGAACAGAATAGAATAGAACTGAATACTGCTTTATAGAATCTTAGAACAGAATAGAATAGAACTGAATACTACTTTATAGAATAGAATAGAATAGAATAGAATAGAACTGAATACTACTTTATAGAATAGAACTGAATACTACTTTATAGAATCTTAGAACAGAATAGAATAGAACTGAATACTGCTTTATAGAATCTTAGAACAGAATAGAATAGAACTGAATACTACTTTATAGAATCTTAGAACAGAATAGAACTGAATACTACTTTATAGAATCTCAGAATAGAATAGAACTGAATACTACTGTATAGAATCTTAGAACAGAATAGAACTGAATACTACTTTATAGAATCTTAGAACAGAATAGAATAGAACTGAATACTACTTTATAGAATCTTAGAACGGAATAGAAGAGAACTGAATACTACTTTATAGAATCTTAGAACAGAATAGAATAGAACTGAATACTGCTTTATAGAATCTTAGAACAGAATAGAATAGTCAAAGTCAAAGTCACCATTATTAGTCAGTTGTACAACCGAATGCCTTCAACCGAAATGTGTCTTCCGCATTTAACCCAACCCCTCTGAATCAGAGAGAGGTGCGGGGGCTGCCTTAATCGACTTCCACGTCTTGGCCCGGGGAACAGTGGGTTAACTGCCTTGTTCAGGGAGAGAACGACAGATTTTTTTTTTTTCCTTGTCAGCTCGGGGATTCGAACTTGCAACCCTCCGGTTACAAGTCCAACGCTCTAACCACTAGGCTACCTGCCGCCCACTAGGCTACCTGCCGAACTGACCACTAGGCTACCTGCCGAACTGAATACTACTTTATAGAATCTTAGAACAGAATAGAATAGAAATGAATACTACTTTATAGAATCTTAGAACGGAATAGAAGAGAACAGAATACTACTTTATAGAATCTTAGAACAGAATAGAATAGAACTGAATACTACTTTATAGAATCTTAGAACAGAATAGAATAGAACTGAATACTACTTTATAGAATCTTAGAACGGAATAGAAGATAACTGAATACTACTTTATAGAATCTTAGAATAGAATAGAACTGAATACTACTTTATAGAATCTTAGAACAGAATAGAATAGAACTGAATACTACTTTATAGAATCTTAGAACAGAATAGAATAGAACTGAATACTACTTTATAGAATCTTAGAACGGAATAGAAGATAACTGAATGCTACTTTATAGAATCTTAGAACAGAATAGAATAGAACTGAATACTACTTTATAGAATCTTAGAACGGAATAGAATAGAACTGAATACTACTTTATAGAATCTTAGAACAGAATAGAATAGAACTGAATACTACTTTATAGAATCTTAGAACAGAATAGAATAGAACTGAATACTACTTTATAGAATCTTAGAACAGAATAGAATAGAACTGAATACTACTTTATAGAATCTTAGAACGGAATAGAAGAGAACTGAATACTACTTTATAGAATCTTAGAACAGAATAGAACTGAATACTGCTTTATAGAATCTTAGAACAGAATAGAATAGAACTGAATACTACTTTATAGAATCTTAGAACAGAATAGAACTGAATACTACTTTATAGAATCTTAGAACGGAATAGAAGAGAACTGAATACTACTTTATAGAATCTTAGAACAGAATAGAATAGAACTGAATACTACTTTATAGAATCTTAGAACGGAATAGAATAGAACTGAATACTACTTTATAGAATCTTAGAGCAGTTTTAATAAAATGCATCTTGCTGTGTTGTGCTGGTGATTTAGAGGCATGTCACATGTATGAGTTGTTAATAACATGCACACGCTAACACACCAGAGGAGGCTCCTCAAAACCGGAAGGGGAGGACCATCCTCCTCAGTAAATTTCATAAAAATATTTAGGTAAAACTATATTAAATATATATTTACATCACCAAATAATTGATTAAAACATACTGTTTTGCAGTGAAGGTCTACAGTAGCCTCAACAGCACTCTGTAGAGTAGCACCATGGGGTAGCTAGCTTCCATCCTCCTCTGGGTACATTGACTTCAATACAAAACCCAGGAGGCTCATGGTTCTCACCCCCTTCCATAGACTTACACAGTAATTATGACAAATTCTGGAGAAAGTCCTCCAAACTATCAGAGCTCTAGCAGCATTAACTGACATGTTGTCCATCCAATCAAAATATCGGAGAATGAATCTAGTACTGAAAGCATAAGCTACAGCTAGCACTGCAGTGCATAACATGTGGTGAGTAGTTGACTCAAAGAGAGAGAAAGAAAATGTCTTAAAAATGAAGGCGAAGCAAGAGAGAGAGAGAGATATTTTGTTGTATTTTTTTCACTGGCACTTAGCTAGCTAATGCAGATAGCTAGCTAAACCTACTCAAACACCCGGCACAAACAGACAGGGATGTTGATGTCAGCTAGCTGGCTATGGCTATCCAACACTGTAACTCTTCCAAGTCAAGCTAAGATTTGGGTTTTAATAATTTTTTTGCCACCGGGGCCCGCCGGTGTAACTGCTAAACTGCTTGCTGACTGTACACTGTAATGCATGATTGTAGCGGCTTTACTAATGCATTAGTTCTAGTAGCTATGTTGACTATGACGTTAGCTAATATGTTGACTACTATGTAGGCTGTGTGTAGCAGATAGCTGTTATGATATGAAGGTTTGGCTTGGAAAGTTTTTTTTCGTCTGGTCACAGACAGCTGATGTGTTGTTGCCCTGAAGTCCACAAGCGAAGGGAAAAGGTGAGAGGAGGAGATCGTGTCGATGGGAGAAGGAATTATACAACAAGTTAAATGACCGTACTGTTTGTATGTGGCTGCTGTTATGAAAGTGAACTGTGTTGGCGTGTGACCAGGGGTGTATTCATTCTGCCGATTCTGTTGAAAAAACGTTTCTTAAAACAGAAGCAAACAGAACCGGGATAAACATACCTGAATTTGTTTGACAGAAACTCGTTTGCGACTGTTGGACTAATGACTACACCCTAGATCAGCTAGACGCAGGCAGGAGCGTGCAAGGCGCTATTGAATGTGTGCACCTACGTTGTAAACTGTCATTCAAAGGCTAAGGTTGTAGTAACCTCATGATGGGTATACGGAACATGTGAGTATCCTGCAGTAGCCTAAACCTATCGATGTTACATTGAACTGGGTGGATGGAATATGAATGACAGTAACCTAAACCTGTCGATGTTACATTGAACTGGGTGGATGGAATATGAATGACAGTAACCTAAACCTGTCGATGTTACATTGAACTGGGTGGATGGAATATGAATGACAGTAACCTAAACCTGTCAATGTTACATTGAACTGGGTGGATGGAATATGAATGACAGTAACCTAAACCTGTCGATGTTACATTGAACTGGGTGGATGGAATATGAATGACAGTAACCTAAACCTGTCGATGTTACATTGAACTGGGTGGATGGAATATGAATGACAGTAACCTAAACCTGTCGATGTTACATTGAACTGGGTGGATGGAATATGAATGACAGTAACCTAAACCTGTCGATGTTACATTGAACTGGAGTGGATGGAATATGAATGACAGTAACCTAAACCTGTCGATGTTACATTGAACTGGGTGGATGGAATATGAATGACAGTAACCTAAACCTGTCAATGTTACATTGAACTGGGTGGATGGAATATGAATGACAGTAACCTAAACCTGTCGATGTTACATTGAACTGGGTGGATGGAATATGAATGACAGTAACCTAAACCTGTCAATGTTACATTGAACTGGGTGGATGGAATATGAATGACAGTAACCTAAACCTGTCGATGTTACATTGAACTGGGTGGATGGAATATGAATGACAGTAACCTAAACCTGTCAATGTTACATTGAACTGGGTGGATGGAATATGAATGACAGTAACCTAAACCTGTCAATGTTACATTGAACTGGGTGGATGGAATATGAATGACAGTAACCTAAACCTGTCGATGTTACATTGAACTGGGTGGATGGAATATGAATGACAGTAACCTAAACCTGTCAATGTTACATTGAACTGGGTGGATGGAATATGAATGACAGTAACCTAAACCTGTCAATGTTACATTGAACTGGGTGAATGGAATATGAATGTTTAGAGGCATGTCACATGTATGAGTTGGTAATAACATGCACACGCTTCTCCCATCCAGTTGTCCAATATGCTGTAATAGAAATAGGGCCATGCAATGATCCACCTCCCTCATCTGAAACGACACTGAATCTGAATGCCTCTGACATGTGCCCCCATCCCAGAGCAGAAGAGAAAAAAATCTATGAACCAAATAAAAAAAACCGGTTTCAACAAATCATACACTATAACCCTGGGTGCGGGCTCGTCGTTAGACGTTTGATCCAACGGACCCTTTTCTCCAATTGACTTGCGTCCAGAACACAATTGATTAGTCAACACAAACTGGAGGATTTTGCCTCCTTTTTTTGGTTTATGCAAGGTTGCACAGATGTGGTGGATTACAAAGGGAGAGAGAGCATACAGATGTTCACACAGCACAGAGAGAGAGAGAGAGAGAGAGAGAGAGAGAGAGAGAGAGAGAGAGAGAGAGAGAGAGAGAGAGAAACAGAGAGAGAGAGAGATAGAGAGAGACAGAGAGAGACATTTAACCGTCATACAAACTGCCTGCCGACCTGCAGTAAAACAGTGGGTTAAAAAGTCTTGATGCTCTATCCCGGGAGGATGAGACCTAGAATCATCACATCGGTGTCCCTCGCCTCGGATACACTTGCTCCCATGTGATTAATTAGCGCTAGCGATTTCGGTGTAAACGTGAAACTCTACTATAAGACCATTCCTCTTCGGGACACAGTCGCTTTCACAGTCATTTAATATTTCCGCACCAATGGACCGGCATTCGTTCCAAGACTTACTGACCGAGGGCCAGTTTCCCTCAGAACGGGATGAGCGTTTTCATTTTGATTGGCCTACTCTTTCTCTCGTCGAGTTAATTTGATGTGTGTATTTTTCGTCTTGTGGCAAAGAAAGAGCACCATTTCTCCCCGACGCACAGCTATCCTTGGCGCAACTTGGTCCTTAGCTGTCAAGTTGACCCAGCTGTGAGCCCTATTGACAGCAGCCCGGTAGCCTGCTTCAAAGAGACCGAGCCCAAGCTGCTGTGTAGAGCACGGCTTGCCTTCAACACCGACACTTAGAAAATAAATACATCGACCCGCCACCACTGCAGGTACTAACAAAACCCCCTTTCTATACGAACACATTGGCGTTTCTTAGACTGGGAAAACATGACATTTGGAAGCCAGAAATCCCGCGTTTCGGTTGACGTGAAAGCACCTGGGCCCGGTTACCCAAAAGCATCTTACGGCTAAGTTCATCGTTAGAACCATAGGCTAATTTGGGCTCTTCTCTCTTGTCTGTTTGAAAACGTAAAAAAAGGGTATTACCTTGTCGTTCAGCGAGGTTTTCTCCGTTTGAATAAACACCAGTATTCCTCGGTTTGGTTCCCCCCGCGTCGGTAAGCAGGAGAGAAATCCAGCGAGGTGGCCGCTCCGTTATTTTCTCCGCAGCTTCGCTCTCTGAGCGCTCTGGTTCTCTCTCTAACTCACCGAAAGGGCATTGCACGGTTCTCTCCGTGTGCAGCTGGACAGAGACTGGTTCACGGGAGTCTCTGCCGACCCTAAATTAGAGGAGGGGCCAAGTCAAGCATAGGGTACTATTAATATTAAGAAGCAGCATGGTGGATTTTATGTTCTTCACCTGTCCTGTGTCCATCCAGTACTGTTGGGTCCCTGTTCTACTGTACCCATAGCCCACTGTTGGGTCCCTGATGTACTGTACCCATAGCTTACTGTTGGGTCCCTGTTCTACTGTACCCATAGCTTACTGTTGGGTCCCTGTTCTACTGTACCCATAGCTTACTGTTGGGTCCCTGTTCTACTGTACCCATAGCTTACTGTTGGGTCCCTGTTCTACTGTACCCATAGCTCACTGTTGGGTCCCTGTTCTACTGTACCCATAGCCTACTGTTGGGTCCCTGTTCTACTGTACCCATAGCCCACTGTTGGGTCCCTGTTCTACTGTACCCATAGCCCACTGTTGGGTCCCTGTTCTACTGTACCCATAGCCCACTGTTGGGTCCCTGTTCTACTGTACCCATAGCCCACTGTTGGGTCCCAGTTCTACTGTACCCATAGCTTACTGTTGGGTCCCTGTTCTACTGTACCCATAGCTTACTGTTAGGTCCCTGATGTACTGTATAGTGGTTTGCCTTTCATGTATGTAACATGCTCAGAACTGAAATACAGTATATGACTAAAAGACATTATAACAGGGTATTGCCTGCTCAAGACAAGTCTTCAAATGCATTGAAACTGGATCATGGATTATACCAGCACGCTTTAAGGAAATTAGTACAGAGAATTATATTCTGTTCTAAGTATTCAGTTCTATTCTATTCTGTTCTAAGATTCTGTAAAGTAGTATTCAGTTCTATTCTATTCTGTTCTAAGATTCTATAAAGTAGTGTTCAGTTCTATTCTATTCTGTTCTAAGATTCTATAAAGTAGTATTCTGTTCTATTCTATTCTGTTCTAAGATTCTGTAAAGTAGTATTCAGTTCTATTCTGTTCTGAGATTCTATAAAGTAGTATTCAGTTCTATTCTATTCTGTTCTAAGATTCTATAAAGTAGTATTCAGTTCTATTCAATTCTGTTCTAAGATTCTATAAAGTAGTATTCAGTTCTATTCTATTCTGTTCTAAGATTCTATAAAGTAGTATTCAGTTCTATTCTATTCTAAGATTCTATAAAGTAGTATTCAGTTCTATTCTATTCTGTTCTAAGATTCTATAAAGTAGTATTCAGTTCTATTCAATTCTGTTCTAAGATTCTATAAAGTAGTATTCAGTTCTATTCTATTCTGTTCTAAGATTCTATAAAGTAGTATTCAGTTCTATTCTATTCTGTTCTAAGATTCTATAAAGTAGTATTCAGTTCTATTCTATTCTGTTCTAAGATTCTATAAAGTAGTATTCAGTTCTATTCTATTCTGTTCTAAGATTCTATAAAGTAGTATTCAGTTCTATTCTATTCTGTTCTGAGATTCTATAAAGTAGTATTCAGTTCTATTCTATTCTGTTCTAAGATTCTATAAAGTAGTATTCAGTTCTATTCTATTCTGTTCTAAGATTCTATAAAGTAGTATTCAGTTCTATTCTATTCTGTTCTAAGATTCTATAAAGTAGTATTCAGTTCTATTCTATTCTGTTCTGTTATATCCAACCCAGTCCCTCTTCGCAGCTTTGAGGACAGTTTGATTAGGTGAATTATATCCAGTTGTCAGTCAGTCACACATCCTGTCCTCTTCAGGGCACTTGACTGACATGTCAGCTATGATTGGCTATTAATGCAGCGAGACCAATAAGGAGAGGGCATTGTAGTAGATAATAAGATTAGGGCTAGGATCCTCATCAACAATCTGAGTGGAAATCAAAGCTCCTCTCCGTCTCTCTCTCTCTGTATCTCTCCATCTCTCTCTCTCTCTGTGTATCTCTCCATCTCTCTCTCGCTCTCTTTCCCCCTCTCAATATTATATTGAGATACTACAGGCCCAGTATCCTGAACCATGAAATGTGCAGCTGGCAACAGACTTGGGAGATATAGGCATTTATTCGTTTGAATCTGAAACACGCTATCCCTGCCCTGGACGGATGATCCCAGCCACAGTGGCTAATTTGGCTGGGGGATTGTGTAATAGCTAGCTGTGCTGTGCTGTGTTCCTGGCTTCACGGCAAGGCTAACTCTATCTTCCCCCAGCACTGCCCTGCTTCTGCCTAACTAGACAATGCTCCCACCTCCATACAATACAGGGGTAACGAGCATGTCTCCTCTACACCCCTCTACACCACTCTGTACCCTCTACACCCCTCTATACCCCTCTACACCCCTCTATACCCCTCTACACCCCTCTACACCTCTTTACACCCCTCTATACCACTCTGTACCCTCTACACCCCTCTATACCATCTATACCCCTCTGTACTCTATGTACCCCTCTATACCCCTCTATACCCCTCCACACCTCTCTATACCCCTCTATACCACTCTATACCCTCTACACCCCTCTACACCCCTCTGAACCCTCTATTCCCTCTATACCCTCTATTCCCTCTATACCCCTATATACCCTCTATACCCCTCTATACCCTCTATACCCCTCTATACTCTCTACACCCCTCTATACCCTCTATACGCTCTATACCCTCTATACCCCTCTATACCCCTCTGTACTCTCTAAACCCCTCTGAACCCTCTATTCCCTCTATATTCTCTATACTCTCTATACCCTCTATACCCCTCTATACCCTCTATTCCCTCTATACCCTAAATACTCTCTATACCCTCTATACCCTCTATACCCTCTATACCCTCTATATTCTCTACACCCCTCTATACCCCTCTATAACCTCTATATTCTCTACACCCCTCTACACCCCTCTATACCCCTCTATAACCTCTATACCCCTCTATAACCTCTAAACCCATATATATTCTCTACACCCCTCTATACCCCTCTATAACCTCTATACCCCTCTATAACCTCTATACCCCTATATATTCTCTACACCCCTCTATACCCCTCTATAACCTCTATACCCCTCAATAACCTCTATACCCCTCTATAACCTCTATACTCTCTATACCCCTCTACATCCCTTTATACTCTCTATACCTTCTACATCCATCTACACTCCTCTATTCTCTCTCTACCCTCTATACCCCTCTTTACCCCTCTATACCACTTATACCCTCTATACCCTCTACACTCCTCTATACACTCTATACACCTCTATACCCCTCTATAACCTCTATACCCTTCTATAACCTCTATACCACTCTATAACCTCTATACCCCTCTATACCCTTCTATAACCTCTATACCCCTCTATAACCTCTATACCCCTCTATACCCCTCTATAACCTCTAAACCCCTCTATACCCCTCTGTAACCTCTATACCCATCTATATCCCTATATAACCTCTATACCCCTCTATACCCCTTTATAACCTCTATACCCCTCTATAACCCTCTATAACCTCTATACCCCTCTATACACCTCTATAACCTCTATACCCCTCTATACCCCTCTATAACCTCTATACCCCTCTATACCCCTCTACATCCCTTTATACTCTATACACCTTCTACATCCATCTACACTCCTCTATTCTTTCTCTACCCTCTATACCCCTCTATAACCTATATACCCATCTATACCCCTCTATAACCTCTATACCCCTCTATAACCTCTATACCCCTCTATACCCCTCTATAACCTCTATACCCCTCTATAACCTCTATATACCTCTCTATAACCTCTATACCCCTCTATAACCTCTATACCGCTCTATACCCCTCTATAACCTCTATACCCCTCTATACCCCTCTATAACCTCTATACCCATCTATACCCCTCTATACCCATCTATACCCCTCTGTACTCACTATACCCCTCTATACTCTCAATACCCCTCTATAACCTCTATACCCCTCTATACCCCTCTATAACCTCTATACCCCTCTATACACCTCTATACCCCTCTATAACCTCTATACCCCTATATACCCCTCTATAACCTCTATACCCATCTATAACCTCTATACCCCTCTATACCCATCTATAACCTCTATACCCCTCCATACCCCTCCATACCCATCTATACCCCTCTATAACCTCTATACCCCTCTATAACCTCTATACCCCTCTATAACCTCTATACCCCTCTATAACCTCTATACCCCTCTATAACTTCTATACCCCTCTATACACCTCTATAACCTCTATACCCATCTATACCCCTCTATACCCATCTATACCCCTCTGTACTCACTATACCCCTCTATACTCTCAATACCCCTCTATAACCTCTATACCCCTCTATACCCCTCTATAACCTCTATACACCTCTATACCCCTCTATACCCCTCTATAACCTCTATACCCTTATATACCCCTCTATACCCTCTATACCCCTCTATACCCCTCTATAACCTCTATACCCCTCTATACCCATCTATAACCTCTATACCCCTCTATAACCTCTATACCCCTCTATATCCATCTATACCCCTCTGTACTCACTATACCCCTCTATACTCTCTACACCCCTCTATACTCTCAATACCCCTCTATACTCTCTACACCCCTCTATACCCCTCTGTACCCCTCTGTACTCTCTATACCCCTCTGTACTCTCTGTACCCCTCTGTACCCCTCTACACCACCCTATACCCTCTTAACCCCTCTGTACTCTCTACATGACCCAATACCCCTCTATACTCTCTACACCCCTCTATACTCTCTATACCCCTATGTACCCCTCTATAACCTCTATACCCATCTATACCCCTCTATACCCCTCTATACCCCTCTATACTCTCTATACCCCTCTATACTCTCTATACCCCTCTATACTCTCTATACCCCTCTACACCCCTCTATACCCTCTATACCCTCTACACCCCTCTATACCCTCTACACCCCTCTATACCCCTCTACCCCCTCTATACCCTCTATACCCCTCTATACCCTCTACATGACCCTATACCCCTCTATATTCCTCTACACCCCTCTATACCCCTCTACACCCCTCTATACCCCTCTATACCCCTCTATACTCTCTATACTCTCTATACCCCTCTACACCCCTCTATACCCTCTATACTCTCTATACCCCTCTACACCCCTCTATACCCTCTATACCCTCTACACCCCTCTATACCCCTCTACACCCCTCTATACCCTCTATACCCCTCTATACCCTCTACATGACCCTATACCCCTCTATATTCCTCTACACCCCTCTATACCCCTCTACACGAATATATACCCTTCCTTGCCCCTGTTGCAGTCATCCTGAAAATAAAATGTCTGATGGGATGGTTAAATTGTGAAGAACTGTTTTATCTCAAGGGACATTATCATTACATATGGTGGAATGGTATATGTATGTAGGTCTATTTACACACACACAGGAGCACAGCTCAGCGTGGTATATAATGTAGTACTGTGGAACCGAATACCTCCAGTTGGTGCACGGACGCTTAATCTCACTCAAGCACTACATCACACAGACACACAACATCAATCCCCCTATGATACCCAATGTGAGTACTTTGAGTGATGATGTCATCACGTTGAGTAGAGCGCTCAATAGAAATGGGTCAGAGCACAGAGGAAGGCAGAGAGAGAGAGAGAGAGAGAGAGAGAGAGAGAGAGAGAGAGAGAGAGAGAGAGAGAGAGAGAGAGAGAGAGGATAAAAATCTGTAGCAACTTCAGAGGTAAGATAGTGTTTCCGTCGACAAAAAATTGGAAGAAGGGAAGGGGTCTGAATAGTTTGTGTGTGTGTGTGTGTGTGTTTATATATATAAAAGAAACGTCTCACTGTCAAACTTAACATGTGTAAATATTTGAGACATAAACTGAACAAGTTCCACAGACATGTGACTAACATAAATGTAATAATGTGTCCCTGAACAAAGGGGGGGTCAAAATCAAAAGTAACAGTCAGTATCTGGTGTGGCCACCAGCTGCATTAAGTACTGCAGTGCATCTCCTCCTCATGGAATGCAACAGATTTGACAGTTCTTGCTGTGAGATGTGACCCCACTCTTCCACCAAGGCACCTGCAAGTTCCCGGACATTTCTGGGGGGAATGGCCCTAGCCCTCACCCTCCGATCCAACAGGTCCCAGACGTGCTCAATGGGATTGAGATCCGGGCTCTTCGCTGGCCATGGCAGAACACTGACATTCCTGTCTTGCAGGAAATCACTCACACAACGAGCAGTATGGCTGGTGGCATTGTCATGCTGGAGGGTTATGTCAGGATGAGCCTGCAGGAAGGGTACCACATGAGGGAGGAGGATGTCTTCCCTGTACGCACAGCATTGAGATTGCCTGCAATGACAACAAGCTCAGTCCAATGATGCTGTGACACACCGCCCCAGACATGACGGACCCTGCACCTCCAAATCTATCCAGCTCCAGAGTACAGGCCTCGGCCAAATCTATCCGGCTCCAGAGTACAGGCCTCGGCCAAATCTATCCGGCTCCAGAGTACAGGCCTCGGTGTAACGCTCAATCCTTTGACGATAAACGCGAATCCGACCATCACCCCTGGTGAGACAAAACATCAACTTGTCAGGGAAGAGCACCAGTCCTGTCTGGTCCAGCGACGATGGGTTTGTGGCCACAGGCAACGTTGTTGCCAGGGATGTCTGGTGAGGACCTGCCTTACAACAGGCCAACAAGCCCTCAGTCCAGCCTCCCTCGGCATATTGCGGACAGTCTGAGCACTGATGGAGGGATTGTGCGTTCCTGGTGTAACTTGGGCAGTTGTTGTCATCCTGTACCTGTCCCGCAGGTGTGATGTTCCGATGTACCGATCCTGTGCAGGTGTTGTTACACGTGGTCTGCCACTGCGAGGACAATCAGCTGTCCGTCCTGTCTCCCTGTAGCGCTGGCTTAGGCGTCTCACAGTACATTTATTGCCCTGGCCACATCTGCAGTCCTCATGCCTCCTTGCAGCATGCCTAAGGCACATTCACACAGATGAGCAGGGACCCTGGGTCAGTAGAAAGGCCTCTTTAGTGTCCTAAGTTTTCATAACTGTGACCTTAATTGCCTACCGTCTGTAAGCTTTTAGTGTCTTAACGACACAGGTGCATGTTCATTAACCTGTTTGGTCTAGTTGGGCCGCTAGCAGTCCACCTACGACAACATCCGGTGAAATGCAGAGCGCCAATTTCAAATTAAACATTCATGAAAATACAAGTGCTATACACCATTCAAAAGCTTAGAATCTTGGTAATCGAACCGCGTTGTCGGATTTACAATAGGCTTTAGGGCGAAAGCAGAATATTAGATTATCTGAGGACAGCGCCCCACAACAACATATTATTCAAACCAGCACAGGCGTTACAAAATGAAATATAGCCACAAAATAAATAATTTACCTTTGAAGGTCTTCCTCTGTTTGCAATCACAAGGGTCCCAGGAATATCCCAAAAAGTCAGTTTAGTTGGCGCCATGGAGTTCTGTAATCCAGTCGTTCAACATGCAGACAAAGAAATCCCCAAAGTACCAGTAAAGTTTGTCCAAACAAGTCAAACGATGTTTCTAATTAATCCTCAGGTTGTCAAATATCTAAATAAACGATAATATTTCAGACGGAAAATAGTCGAGGAGCACGCACCCATTCACGTGCGCAAAACAGTAGTGTCCATTTCAACAGCCACTTGTAAGAACAAGCCTGAAACCATGTCTAAAGACTGTTGACATCTAGTGGAAGCCATAGAAACTGCAATCTGGGAGCTAATTCCCTCTATAGACAATAGCAAGTCAATAGAAAAACTGTGACATAAAAAAAGAAAACATTTCCCGGATGGATTTTCATCAACAGCAATCTTTAAGTCATACCACAGATTCTCAATTGGATTGAGGTTTAATTAAATACATACATTTAATTAAATGTTTCCTTTTAAACCACTCAAGTGTTGCTTTATCAGTATGCTTAGGGTCATTGTCCTGCTGGAAGGTGAACCTCCGTCCCAGTCTCAAATCTCTTGAAGACTGAAACAGGTTTTCCTCAAGAATCTCCCTGTATTTAGCGCCATCCATCATTCCTTCAATTCTGACAAGTTTCCCAGTCCCTGCCGATGAAAAACATCCCCACAGCATGATGCTGCCACCACCATGGTGTTCTCAGAGTGATGAGAGGTGTTGGGTTTGTGCCAGACATAGCGTTTTCCTTGATGACCAAAAAGCTTCTTCCATATGTTTCGGGAGTCTCCCACATTCCTTTTGGCGAACACAAAACGTGTTTGCATATTTCTTTCTTTAACTACTTAGGGTGCAGTGGGGCGCTAGATTCAAAATCCAAAAGTTGAATTATTAAACATTCATAAACATACAATTGTTGCATAGTCATCAAAAGCTCTGATTCTTGGCAATATCACAGCGTTGTCAGATTTCAAAAAGGCTTCACGGCGAAAGCACAACATTTGATTGTTTGAGGGTAGCACCTCTAATATTTACGCATTAGCATAAATCCATAACCCAACACAGGTCTTCAGGGTTATCTTTGGTCTCTTTGTTGCCTCTCTGATTAATGACCTCCTTGCCTGGTCTGTGAGTTTTGGTGGGCGGCCCTCTGGTAGATTTGTTATGGTGCCATATTATTTCAATTTTTTTATAATGGATTTAATGGTGCTCTGTGGGATGTTCAAAGTTTCTGATATTCTTTTATAACCCAACCCTGATCTGTAGTTCTCTACAACTTTGTCCCTGACCTGTTTGGAGAGCTCCTTGGTCTTCATACTGCCTCTTGCTTGGTGGTGCCCCTTGCTTAGTGGTGTTGCAGACTCTGGGGCCTATTCAGAACAGGTGTATATATACTGAGATCATGTGACAGATCATGTGACACTTAAATAATGTCCACCTGTGTGCAATCTAACTAATTATGTGACATCTGAAGGTAATTGGTTGCACCAGATCTTATTTAGGGGCTTTATAGCAAAGGGGGTGAATTCATATGCACTTAAAACTTTTCAGTTTTAATTTTTGTAATATTTTTTTAAAGAAGTAATTTTTTTCATTTCACTTCACCAATTTGGACAATTTTGTGTGTGTCCATTACATGAAATCCAAATAGAAATCTATTTAAATTACAGGTTGTAATGCAACAAAATAGGAAAAACGCCAAAGGGGGATGAATACTTTTGCAAGGCACTGTACCTTCGTAAAATATATATTTTTTACTTTCTTTCCTTCTTAAATGCGTTATGTATATATATATATATATATACACACACATATATAATATGTGTGTGTTGTGGTAGAAATTCTATAGGAAGAGAGACTGATTTGGCAAAATTGAGAAATTAACCATCCACTCAACAGTGCATTGTTGAAAGCCCAACGAACACAATTGGCTCTCTCCTTTTACAGAAAGTACATCCTCTTATCTATGTGACAGTTAGCAGATGTGCAGAAAGAGGGCCTGGGAACAGAGTTGTACCATTCTCTGTTCCTCCCTGGACTTCCCACATAGCTCAATTCCTGCCGATTGTAAACACAGGAGGTCACACACTGCGGTCGCACCCAACGGCTCATAAATCTGTCCCTCAGATCACACAAGACAAGTTTGTATCAGTAAAAATATATTCTCTGACATTGCAAAAAATATCTATTTTTCAGAATGATGTGTGTATTGTGTTCTGTTTATTTTATTTCTAGGTATTACTGTGCTGATGGAGACAGAATCATAAGCATTTCGCTACACCTGCGATGACATCTACAAAATATGTGTACACGAACAATAAACTTTGATTTGGGATGTCCTTAACCTTAACCTTAAACCCTACCCTAACCATAACCCTTTAACCTTAAACCCTACCCTAACCATAACCCTTTAACCTTAAACCCTACCCTAACCATAACCCTTTAACCTTAAACCCTACCCTAACCATAACCCTTTAACCTTAAACCCTACCCTAACCATAACCCTTTAACCTTAAACCTTACTTTTAACCGTTTTAAATGTAAACTTCATTGTGGTCGAGTTGGGACGTCCCAAGGATTCCGTTTAGACTTTTCACATTTGATATATGTCAACAGGGTTGGGGAGTTTGGGTAATCCAAAAGTTACGTTACTACGTTACAATTTTGGACTGGTAACTAGTAACTGTAACGGATTACATTTAGAAAGTAACCTAGGCAACCTTGGACGTCAATACACATCATACTTTTTTATTTATTTAATACGGTGTCAATGACATCAATATCAAGAAAGCTTATTTACAACCGACTGTGTTACAATGTTGCGTTGAGATGTCGTAATAGCTAATGATAATAGTTGATGATGTCATCATTCTAACTCCAGTGTCTCTATTGAGAACATAGTGTGTCTCTATTGTGAACATAGTGTCTCTGTCATGTACGAACACAGCACATGTTAATAGGATGATTGTAGCTTAACAAAAACACGCTCTTCACTGCTTTCAGACTGACCATACAGAAGCTGAATCACAACAACTACCAGACCTAGACACAAGACATTCTGAGATGAATCACAACAACTGGACACAAGACATTCTGAGATGAATCACAACAACTGGACACAAGACATTCTGAGATGAATCACAACAACTGGACACAAGACATTCTGAGATGAATCGCAGCAACTGGACACAAGACATTTTAAGACATGAATGCACAGACACTTAGGGTACCAGGCCTATACCCTCTCTCCCTCTCTCTCCCTCTCTCTCCCTCTCTCTCCCTCTCCCATGCGCACACACACATCATGCCCTTTGAATGTTCTCACAGGTGCTGGTAATGGCACCAGCCAGCCGCAGAGTCACTTTCACAAACACCCACACACAGGAACCGCAGTGTCACTTTCACAGGTTGCAGGCAACTCAACGCGTGTTAATTTCTGATTAGATTTGTGTGTGAATAAATTCAGCGCCACTTTGATAACTAAGCCTGTGTCCCAAAATGGCACCCTATTCCCTATGGGCCCTGTTCTAAAATAGTGCACAATGTAGGGAATAGGATCCCATTTCGGATGTAGCCTAAGACTTAAAGCTATTCAGACGTCAGTAACAGGATCCAATTTAGAGGTCTCATTCTCGCCCTATAAGGCATGTTTGATATTTTAGAACAATGTCTGAGCTGCTCTGAATGTAATAACTTTGGTGAACTACAGATGGATTGTGACTAGTTGTTCACACCAGTCTAATTATTTTATCTCCAATGCCTCGGAGGATCCTAACGTGACACTGGAGGTATAGCAGTTTCCAATATTCACAGGTCTAAGATCAGAATCCTACCCACAATCATATCTTTATTAGGAAGATAAAATATTATTGTTAGTTAGGTGCAATTTATTTCCAGTGCTACCTCATCACCCTGAGGTTCCAGCACCATGGACAGTACTACCTCATCACCCTGAGGTTCCAGCACCATGGACAGTACTACCTCATCACCCCAAGGTTTCAGCACCATGGACAGTACTACCTCATCACCCTGAGGTTCCAGCACCATGAACAGTACTACCTCATCACCCTGAGGTTCCAGCACCATGGACAGTACTACCTCATCACCCTGAGGTTCCAGCACCATGGACAGTACTACCTCATCACCCTGAGGTTTCAGCACCATGGACAGTACTACCTCATCACCCTGAGAATTCACCACCATGGACAGTACTACCTCATCACCCCTAGGTTTCAGCACCATGGACAGTACTACCTCATCACCCTGAGGTTCCAGCACCATGAACAGTACTACCTCATCACCCTGAGGTTCCAGCACCATGGACAGTACTACCTCATCACCCTGAGGTTCCAGCACCATGGACAGTACTACCTCATCACCCTGAGGTTCCAGCACCATGGACAGTACTACCTCATCACCCTGAGGTTTCAGCAGCATGGACAGTACTACCTCATCACCCTGAGGTTTCCAGCACCATGGACAGTACTACCTCATCATCCTGAGGTTCCAGCACCATGGACAGTACTACCTCATCACCCTGAGGTTCCAGCACCATGGACAGTACTACCTCATCACCCTGAGGTTTCAGCACCATGGACAGTACTACCTCATCACCCTGAGGTTTCAGCACCATGGACAGTACTACCTCATCACCCTGAGGTTCCAGCACCATGGACAGTACTACCTCATCACCCTGAGGTTCCAGCACCATGGACAGTACTACCTCATCTCCCTGAGGTTTCAGCACCATGGACAGTACTACCTCATCACCTAAAACAAGGAATGTTTACTTGGATTAAATGTCAGGAATTGAGAAAAACTGAGTTCAAATTTATTTGGCTAAGGTGTGTGTAAACTTCAAGACTTCAACTGTACCTTCCAGGCTTAGCAGCAGCCTAACTGTGGTGCTTCCAGGCTTTCTGTCCTGGGCTAAAAGCCTTATAGCATGTTAACATAGCTAGCAATACAAGCTAGCATTCAATCAGAGCTAGCTATACATGTGGTCACCTCCACCCTCAATTAAATTGCCTTCATCATTGCCATAAGGGACACTGGAACTATTCATGCAAACCCCTGTGAAACAGGCTGTGCCTTATCTCAGTCCTCTCTCTACAAAATTCATTACTGTGTGGAGTAGGAGGAATTTACCATAAAACACTGATCTTAGATCTGTTTTATGGTTTTCCAAACAATGGTTAAAGGCTCAATGCAGCCATTATTCATCTCAATAGCAAATCATTGCTTGGTAACAATTTCAATATGTCTATGTTATTTATTTTCAATCAAATGGTAAAGGGAAACACAGATAGCTTCTTAGCAAGAGCAATTCTGTCTGGGAGTGTTCTGAGTGGGGAGGGGAAAAACTGGAAACTAGCTGTTATTGGCAGAGAGGTTTCTTATTGGTCTTTTAACTAATTTACCGCCTGATTCTTTATGATTTTTTTACGCCACGATATTGACTGCACTGATCCTAGGGCAACTTTGACCTTTATTACTGTTCCCTAGTAGCCTTCTACGTTCATTACTGTTCCCTAGTAGCCTTCTACCTTCATTACTGTTCCCTAGTAGCCTTCTACGTTCATTACTGTTCCCTAGTAGCCTTCTACCTTCATTACTGTTCCCTAGCAGCCTTCTACCTTCATTACTGTTCCCTAGTAGCCTTCTACCTTCATTACTGTTCCCTAGCAGCCTTCTACCTTCATTACTGTTCCCTAGTAGCCTTCTACCTTCATTACTGTTCCCTAGTAGACTTCTGCCTTCATTACTGTTCCCTAGTAGCCTTCTACCTTCATTACTGTTCCCTAGTAGACTTCTGCCTTCATTACTGTTCCCTAGTAGACTTCTACCTTCATTACTGTTCCCTAGTAGCCTTCTACCTTCATTACTGTTCCCTAGCAGCCTTCTACCTTCATTACTGTTCCCTAGTAGACTTCTGCCTTCATTACTGTTCCCTAGTAGCCTTCTACCTTCATTACTGTTCCCTAGTAGACTTCTGCCTTCATTACTGTTCCCTAGTAGACTTCTGCCTTCATTAATGTTCCCTAGCAGCATTCTACCTTCATTACTGTTCCCTAGCAGCATTCTACCTTCATTACTGTTCCCTAGTAGACTTCTACCTTCATTGCTGTTCCCTAGTAGCCTTCTACCTTCATTACTGTTCCATAGTAACCTTCTACCTTCATTACTGTTCCCAAGTAGCCTTCTACCTTCATTACTGTTCCATAGTAACCTTCTACCTTCATTACTGTTCCCTAGTAGCCTTCTGCCTTCATTACTGTTCCCTAGTAGCCTTCTAACTTCATTACTGTTCCCTAGTAGACGTCTACCTTCATTGCTGTTCCCTAGTAGCCTTCTACCTTTATTACTGTTCCCTAGTAGCCTTCTACCTTCATTACTGTTCCCTAGTAGCCTTCTACCTTCATTACTGTTCCCTAGCAGCCTTCTACCTTCATTACTGTTCCCTAGTAGACGTCTACCTTCATTGCTGTTCCCTAGTAGCCTTCTAACTTCATTACTGTTCCCTAGTAGCCTTCTACCTTCATTACTGTTCCCTAGTAGCCTTCTACCTTCATTACTGTTCCCTAGCAGCATTCTACCTTCATTACTGTTCCCTAGTAGACTTCTGCCTTCATTACTGTTCCCTAGCAGCCTTCTACCTTCATTACTGTTCCCTAGTAGACTTCTACCTTCATTGCTGTTCCCTAGTAGACTTCTACCTTCATTGCTGTTCCCTAGTAGCCTTCTACCTTCATTACTGTTCCCTAGTAGACTTCTACCTTCATTGCTGTTCCCTAGTAGACTTCTACCTTCATTGCTGTTCCCTAGTAGCCTTCTACCTTCATTACTGTTCCCTAGCAGCCTTCTACCTTCATTACTGTTCCCTAGCAGCCTTCTACCTTCATTACTGTTCCCTAGTAGACTTCTACCTTCATTACTGTTCACTAGTAGCCTTCCGCCTTCATTACTGTTCCCTAGTAGACTTCTACCTTCATTACTGTTCCCTAGCAGCCTTCTACCTTCATTACTGTTCCCTAGTAGACTTCTACCTTCATTACTGTTCACTAGTAGCCTTCCGCCTTCATTACTGTTCCCTAGTAGACTTCTACCTTCATTACTGTTCCCTAGTAGCCTTCTACCTTCATTACTGTTCCCTAGCAGCCTTCTACCTTCATTACTGTTCCCTAGTAGCCTTCTGCCTTCATTACTGTTCCCTAGTAGCCTTCTGCCTTCATTACTGTTCCCTAATAGACTTCTACCTTCATTATTGTTCCCTAGTAGACTTCTACCTTCATTACTGTTCCCTAATAGCCTTCTGCCTTCATTAAAAACGAGTGGGAGGCCCCGGTGCACAGCTGAGCAAGAGGACAAGTACATTAGAGTGTCTAGTTTGAGAATCAGACGCCTCACAAGTCCTCAACTGGCAGCTTCATTAAATAGTACCCACAAAACACCAGTCTCAACGTCAACAGTGAAGAGGCGACTCTGGGATGCTGGCCTTCTAGGCAGAGTTCCTCTGTCCAGTGTCTGTGTTATTTTGCCCATCTTAATCTTATCTTTTTATTGGCCAGTCTGAGATGTGTACTTTTCTTTGCAACTCTTCCTAGAAGGCCTAAAAGCTGGTTGAGAGAATGCCAAGAGTGTGCAAAGCTGTCATCAAGGCAAAGGGTGGCTACTTTTAAGAATCTAAAATATATTTTGATTTGTTTAACACTTTTTTGGTTACAACATGATTCCATATGTGTTATTTCATAGTCTACAATGTAGAAAATAGTACAAATGAAGTAAAACCCTTGATTGAGAAGGTGTCCAAACCTTTGACTGGTACTGTATATGTTTATATATATATTTGATATGTGTATTTACAAAATGAAATATGGGGTATTGGAAATGATGCAGGCAATTACATTAATGGAAGTGTGTGTGTTTGTGTGTGTGTGTGTGTGCGTCGGGCCAGTAGCAATGAATATTTATACGACTGCTTTGGTCAGAGTGTAATATCCAAGCGTCAATCGCCCTGTGCAGCAACAACAGACGCTCACCTCGTTCACACACACACACAAACATGCCCGGAGCAGCCTGCTACAGCATACATCACAATGGCAGAGTAATTTATGGGTTGGCCTCACACTACCTGCTACACAACTAGACCGTGTGTGTGTGTGTGTACACTGGAGAGGCGGAGAGATGGCTATACCTGAGAGAGAGAGAGAGAGAGAGAGAGAGAGAGAGAGAGACGGTGTAGCTGTGATTTTTGTTGACGTTAAAGCCCAAGCACTCTACATTTGATTTGTCTTCCAGACAACTTCTTGGTTTCTATTCTCTTTCCATCTTTCATGGAAAATAAACTAAAAAAGCATGGCTAAATGTCTGGAATCTCCCAAATGGCATCCTATTCCCATCCTATTCCCATCATATTCCTATCTTATTCCCATCATATTCCCATCCTATTCCCATCATATTCCTATCATATTCCCATCCTATTCCCATCCTATTCCCATCATATTCCTATCATATTCCCATCCTATTCCCATCCTATTCCCATCAAATCCCCATCATATTCCTATCATATTCCCATCATATTCCTATCATATTCCCATCATATTCCCATCATATTCCCTATATAGTTGAAAGTCAAATCAAATCAAATCAAATTGTATTGGTCACATACACATGGTTAGCAGATGTTAACAGGGACTTTAGGGGCGGGTTGCCCCCTTCATGAGCCCAGCAGGTGGTAAGAAAATGGCATGGGAACCTTGTTTCTGAGGTACTGGCCGTGGGCATTAGCTCCTCTCGGCCTGGGCAATCCCGGGCCAGGTGTCCCTCCTTCCCACATGAGAAGCATCGGAATGGAGCAGGGTTTCTCAGAGGCCTTTCAGGGGCTTTTAGGGGTCTTGTTTGGACTGCTTCAGGGGGGGTTTCTTAGGAGGCTCTCGCTCTCGCCTCGGTTTCCAAGAGGGGTTTTTGGGTACTTCAGGTTTCAACAAGCTCACAGTCACCTGGTGGTTTTCTAGGAGTGCAATCAAGGCATCTACGCTTTGTGGTCCTTGTTGAGCCACATATTTTTTTTTTATCTGCCGGCAGGCCACGTGTGCATCGATCAATCACTACTCTTTCTACAGCAGGGGGCGCATCTCCTTCCTCTAGCCAGCTTCTCACCAGGCGGGTCAACGTGGTTACCCGAGCCCGCGCTGGAAGTGACGGATGGTATTCCCAGCTATGGACACGCTGGGCCTTGGCAGGCAGACTGAGCCCATATTGGGCGAGGATCGATCTCTTGACCACTTCATAATTGGTTGCCTCATGAACGGTGAGGTCACGGCAGGCCTTCTGTGCTTCCCCAGTTAGCAGAGGGAGTATCAGGTTCGCCCAGTCTGCCCTGGGCCATCTCTCCCTTTGGGCAGTTTTTTCAAAGAGATCGAGGAAGGTTTCAACATCCTCTTCTCCAGTCATTTTGGTCAGATAATCTTGGGGTCTCCTACCGTGTGCCTCAGTTCTTCGGCAAAGCTCGGTGACTGCTGCGTTCAGTGTGGTTTGGGCCTGCAGAATGGCGGTCAGGGCTTCCTCCATTTTCTTGTTGATTTTTGTTGATCACTTTGGGCACGTCAGGGTCTCCAAAACGGTCACCTCATGCGCTGCTCCCTAAGAAGTTAATGCAAGTGTAGCGAAATGCTTGTGCTTCTAGCTCCGACCATGCAGTAGTATCTAACAAGTAATCTAACAAATTCACAACAACTACCTTATACACACAAGAGTAAAGGAATGAATACGAGTATGTACATATAAATATATGGATGAGCGATGGCTGACCGGCGTAGGCAAGATGCAGTAGATGGTATGGAGTACAGTATAAACACATATGAGATGAGTAATGTAGGATATGTATACATTATATAAATGGAATTGTTTAAAGTGGCTAGTGATACATTTATTTCATCATTTTTTTTTATTATTAAAGTGGCTAGAGATTTGAGTCAATGGCCGAACGGCATAGGCAAGATACAGTAGATGGTTTAGAGTACAGTGTATACATTTGATATGAGTAATGTCGGATATGTAAACATTATATACAAAATTGTTTAAAGTGGCTAGTGATACATTTGTTACATCCAATTCCTATTATTTAAAGTGGCTAGAGATTTAGTATGTTGGCAGCAGCCACTCAATGTTAGTGGTGGCTGTTTAACAGTCTGATGGCCTTGAGGTAGAAGCTGTTTTTCAGACTCTCGGTCCCAGCTTTGATGCACCTGTACTGACCTCGCCTTCTGGATGATAGCGGGGTGAACAGGCAGTGGCTCGGGTGGTTGTTGTCCTTGATCATATTTTTGGCCTTCCTGTGACATCGGGTGGTGTAGGTGTCCTGGAGGGCAGGTAGTTTACCCCCGGTGATGCGTTGTGCAGTCCTCACTAGACCTCTAGGTCTATAGTGATATAGAGACATCTAGGTCTATAGTGATATAGAGACATCTAGGTCTATAGTGATATAGAGACATCTAGGTCTATAGTGATATAGAGACATCTACGTAGGTCTATAGTGATATAGAGACATCTATGTCTATAGTGATATAGAGACATCTAGGTCTATAGTGATATAGAGACATCTAGGTCTATAGTGATATAGAGACATCTAGGCACTTAATGTTTGTGTCTGAAAATAGCATCCTATTCCCTATAGACCCTGGTCTAAAGTAGTGCACTACTACCCTATAGACCCAGGTCTAAAGTAGTGAACTACTACCCTATAGACCCTGGTCTAAAGTAGTGCACTACTACCCTATAGACCCTGGCCTAAAGTAGTGCACTATATAGGTAATAGGGTATTATTTGGGATGCTACCTCTACCTTTTATAATGTCCACTTCTTAGTATAAGTGTTTGTGTGACAACATGAACACAACTCTGTTAACATTGAGACTCTCAGGAGCTCCATTGTTACCCAGCAGATCTGCTAACAGTTGACGAGTGTCTTCAGGGTTTAGACACATGATGTTGCTTGCCTCCTCCGTTAATATAGCTGTCATCTGCTGCCAACGACTGCCTTTCATGGTGTCACTCTGAGTTCAGCCAGATCAATATGGTACTGTCAGGACCTGTTCTCACTGGAACTAGGCTGAGAGGAGAGGAGAGGGCTGGGGAGTAGAGGAGGGGAGGGTTTGGGAGGAGAGGAGAGGAGAGGAGGGGAGGGTCAGCATGCGTGTTTGTGTGTGTGTGTGTGAGTGTGTGTGTGTGTGTGTGTGTGTGTGTGTGTGTGTGTGTGTGTGTGTGTGTGTGTGTGTGTGTGTGTGTGTGTGTGTGTGTGTGTGTGTGTGTGTGTGTGTGTGTGTGTGTGTGTGAAAGAGAGACAGTCTGTACTTAAACCCAGTCGGAAAGGAGGATGCAGGCAGGTACTCCAGTGCTGTGAAAGGCTTCAAGGATTTCCACTCTTCTGAAGTGGCTCCTGAATAACTGCTTGGACGTGAGACACACACACACAAGAAAATATGTCCGTAATCCTGCCTTGCACTACCACACAACCCAGTTGTCAGACCACCACAGTGGTTAAAACCTGTGAATGGTAAATTAAATGAGGTTTGTGGGAAAAACCTTGGAGATGAGGTCTGTCCTGGCTACTGTAGTGGAGATGGGGACTGTCCTGGCTACTGTAGTGGAGATGGGGACTGTCCTGGCTACTGTAGTGGAGATGGGGGCTGTCCTGGCTACTGTAGTGGAGATGGGGACTGTCCTGGCTACTGTAGTGGAGATGGGGACTGTCCTGGCTACTGTAGTGGAGATGGGGACTGTCCTGGCTACTGTAGTGGAGATGGGGCTGTCCTGGCTACTGTAGTGGAGATGGGGGCTGTCCTGGCTACTGTAGTGGAGATTGGGACTGTCCTGGCTACTGTAGTGGAGATGGGGACTGTCCTGGCTACTGTAGTGGAGATGGGGGCTGTCCTGGCTACTGTAGTGGAGATGGGGACTGTCCTGGCTACTGTAGTGGAGATGGGGGCTGTCCTGGCTACTGTAGTGGAGATGGGGACTTTCCTGGCTACTGTAGTGGAGATGGGGGCTGTCCTGGCTACTGTAGTGGAGATGGGGACTGTCCTGGCTACTGTAGTGGAGATGGGGACTGTCCTGGCTACTGTAGTGGAGATGGGGGCTGTCCTGGCTACTGTAGTGGAGATGGGGACTGTCCTGGCTACTGTAGTGGAGATGGGGACTGTCCTGGCTACTGTAGTGGAGATGGGGGCTGTCCTGGCTACTGTAGTGGAGATGGGGACTGTCCTGGCTACTGTAGTGGAGATGGGGACTGTCCTGGCTACTGTAGTGGAGATGGGGGCTGTCCTGGCTACTGTAGTGGAGATGGGGGCTGTCCTGGCTACTGGAACTCTACTAACACTCTTCTACTGTACTCTGACCCAAAAGCTAAGCAGGGTCGGTCCCTGGCTGGGAGACCAGATGCTGCTAGAATAAGTGATGGAGAGCAAGTAGGGGGCACTCTTCCCACTGGTCTAATGAGATCCTAATGCCCCAGGGCAGTGAGGGGGACATTGCCTTGTGTAGGGTGTCTTCTGTCGAATGGGACTTTAAACAGCTCTGCCCTGACTCTCTGTGGTTATTAACGATAACACGGCACTTCCCGTAAGAGTAGAGGTCTTTAACCCCTTGTGTCCTGGCTAAATTCACAACCTGGCCCTCATACCATCATGGCCACCTAAACATCCCCAGTTTGGGACGCTTCACAGGGTTCTTAGTAAACTATAGTTTTGGACCCTTCACATGGTTCTTAGTAAACTATAGTTTTGGACCCTTCACATGGTTCTTAGTAAACTATAGTTTTGGACCCTTCATAGGGTTCTTAGCAAACTATAGTTTTGGACCCTTCACATGGTTCTTAGTAAACTATAGTTTTGGACGCTTCATAGGGTTCTTAGTAAACTATAGTTTTGGACCCTTCATAGGGTTCTTAGTAAACTATAGTTTTGGACGCTTCATAGGGTTCTTAGTAAACTATAGTTTTGGACGCTTCATAGGGTTCTTAGTAAACTATAGTTTTGGACCCTTCATAGGGTTCTTAGTAAACTATAGTTTTGGACCCTTCATAGGGTTCTTAGTAAACTGTAGTTTTGGACGCTTCATAGGGTTCTTAGTAAACTATAGTTTTGGACGCTTCATAGGGTTCTTAGTAAACTATAGTTTTGGACCCTTCATAGGGTTCTTAGTAAACTATAGTTTTGGACCCTTCATAGGGTTCTTAGTAAACTATAGTTTTGGACGCTTCATAGGGTTCTTAGTAAACTGTAGTTTTGGACCCTTCACATGGTTCTTAGTAAACTATAGTTTTGGACGCTTCATAGGGTTCTTAGTAAACTATAGTTTTGGACCCTTCATAGGGTTCTTAGTAAACTATAGTTTTGGACCCTTCATAGGGTTCTTAGTAAACTATAGTTTTGGACCCTTCATAGGGTTCTTAGTAAACTGTAGTTTTGGACCCTTCACATGGTTCTTAGTAAACTATAGTTTTGGACGCTTCATAGGGTTCTTAGTAAACTATAGTTTTGGACCCTTCATAGGGTTCTTAGTAAACTATAGTTTTGGACCCTTCATAGGGTTCTTAGTAAACTATAGTTTTGGACCCTTCATAGGGTTCTTAGTAAACTATAGTTTTGGACCCTTCACATGGTTCTTAGTAAACTATAGTTTTGGACGCTTCATAGGGTTCTTAGTAAACTGTAGTTTTTTGGTAAACTACATCATATACAGTGGGGCAAAAAAGTATTTAGTCAGCCACCAATTGTGCAAGTTCTCTCACTTAAAAAGATGAGAGAGGCCTGTAATTTTCATCATAGGTACACTTCAACTATGACAGACAAAATGAGGAAAAAAAATTAAGAAAATCACATTGTAGGATTTTTAATGAATTTATTTGCAAATTATGGTGGAAAATAAGTAGGAACGATCATGCTGTTTAATAAGCCTCTTGATATGCCACACCTGTCAGGTGGATAGATTTTATTGGCAAAGGATAAAATGCTCACTAACAGGGATGTAAACAAATTAGTGCAAAACATTTGAGAGAAATAAGCAGTTTGTGCATATGGAACATCTCTGGGATCTTTTATTTCAGCTCATGAAAAAATGGGACCAACACTTTATATGTTGCGTTTATATTTTAGTTCAGTTCATGTTCTGAATAGCTACATTTATCTATCATGGTAGCCCACCATGATAGATTCTACCACCAGAACCTTGCTCTCGCACGCACGTGTACACACACACGTACGCACACACACACACGTACACACACACACTTTCCTCCGTGGCCTTACACTCTACATGTTGCGTTTATGTTTTTGTTTTAGTATATTATGCAACATTGTTTTGTATATGATGGCAATATGTGTTTTCCCTCCACTATTTCCTTCAACCTTCTTCTTCTTCTACTACTCTCTCATCCCTCCTTTCTACTGGCCTCAGATACCACACTGTGTATGGTTACCAAAAACAAAACAACAACAAAAACATTGCTTAGTGTACTAGTGTCTGTATTTATTATTTTTTAGATAAAAAGAAAATCTATAAATGCTTCCTTCATGATAAATATACAGTACCAGTCAGAAGTTTTGCACAGACCTACTCAGTTTTCCTTTTATGTTTACGACTGTATGTTCCACACCGTAGAAAAAATAGTGAAGACATCAAAACTATCACGTAGTAACCAAAGAAAGTGTCAAAATATATTTTATATTTCAGATTCTTCAAAGTAGCCACCCTTTGCACACTCTTGGCAAACCTGGTTAATGATGTGTTTCTGTTAACCGTAATAACCTGGTTAATGATGTGTTAACAGTAATAACCTGGTTAATGATGTGTTTCTGTTAACCGTAATAACCTGGTTAATGATGTGTTAACAGTAATAACCTGGTTGACGATGTGTTAACCGTAATAACCTGGTTAATGATGTGTTTCTGTTAACCGTAATAACCTGGTTAATGATGTGTTAACAGTAATAACCTGGTTAATGATGTGTTAACCGTAATAACCTGGTTAATGATGTGTTAACAGTAATAACCTGGTTAATGATGTGTTAACCGTAATAACCTGGTTAATGATGTGTTTCTGTTAACCGTAATAACCTGGTTAATGATGTGTTAACCGTAATAACCTGGTTAATGATGTGTTAACCGTAATAACCTGGTAAATGATGTGTTAACCATAATAACCTAGTTAATGATGTGTTTCTGTTAACCGTAATAACCTGGTTAATGATGTGTTAACAGTAATAACCTGGTTAATGATGTGTTAACCGTAATAACCTGGTTAATGATGTGTTAACAGTAATAACCTGGTTAATGATGTGTTAACCGTAATAACCTGGTTAATGATGTGTTTATGTTAACCGTAATAACCTGGTTAATGATGTGTTAACCGTAATAACCTGGTTAATGATGTGTTTCTGTTAACAGTAATAACCTGGTTAATGATGTGTTAACCGTAATAACCTGGTTAATGATGTGTTAACCGTAATAACCTGGTAAATGATGTGTTAACCATAATAACCTAGTTAATGATGTGTTTCTGTTAACCGTAATAACCTGGTTAATGATGTGTTAACAGTAATAACCTGGTTAATGATGTGTTAACCGTAATAACCTGGTTAATGATGTGTTAACAGTAATAACCTGGTTAATGATGTGTTAACCGTAATAACCTGGTTAATGATGTGTTTATGTTAACCGTAATAACCTGGTTAATGATGTGTTAACCGTAATAACCTGGTTAATGATGTGTTTCTGTTAACCGTAATAACCTGGTTAATGATGTGTTAACCGTAATAACCTGGTTAATGATGTGTTAACCGTAATAACCTGGTTAATGATGTGTTTCTGTTAACCGTAATAACCTGGTTAATGATGTGTTAACAGTAATAACCTGGTTAATGATGTGTTAACCGTAATAACCTGGTTAATGATGTGTTAACAGTAATAACCTGGTTAATGATGTGTTAACCGTAATAACCTGGTTAATGATGTGTTAACAGTAATAACCTGGTTAATGATGTGTTAACAGTAATAACCTGGTTAATGATGTGTTAACCGTAATAACCTGGTTAATGATGTATTGCTTACGTAATAACCTGGTTAATGATGTGTTAACAGTAATAACCTGGTTAATGATGTGTTTATGTTAACCGTAATAACCTGGTTAATGATGTGTTAACAGTAATAACCTGGTTAATGATGTGTTAACCGTAATAACCTGGTTAATGATGTGTTTCTGTTAACCGTAATAACCTGGTAAATGATGTGTTAACCATAATAACCTAGTTAATGATGTGTTTCTGTTAACCGTAATAACCTGGTTAATGATGTGTTAACCGTAATAACCTGGTTAATGATGTGTTAACAGTAATAACCTGGTTAATGATGTGTTAACCGTAATAACCTGGTTAATGATGTGTTAACAGTAATAACCTGGTTAATGATGTGTTAACCGTAACAACCTGGTTAATGATGTGTTTATGTTAACCGTAATAACCTGGTTAATGATGTGTTAACCGTAATAACCTGGTTAATGATGTGTTTCTGTTAACCGTAATAACCTGGTTAATGATGTGTTAACCCGTAATAACCTGGTTAATGATGTGTTAACCGTAATAACCTGGTTAATGATGTGTTTCTGTTAACCGTAATAACCTGGTTAATGATGTGTTAACAGTAATAACCTGGTTAATGATGTGTTAACCGTAATAACCTGGTTAATGATGTGTTAACCGTAATAACCTGGTTAATGATGTGTTAACCGTAATAACCTGGTTAATGATGTGTTAACAGTAATAACCTGGTTAATGATGTGTTTATGTTAACCGTAATAACCTGGTTAATGATGTGTTAACAGTAATAACCTGGTTAATGATGTGTTAACCGTAATAACCTGGTTAATGATGTGTTTCTTGGTGCTTAACCGTAATAACCTGGTTAATGATGTGTTAACCGTAATAACCTGGTTAATGATGTGTTAACAGTAATAACCTGGTTAATGATGTATTTAACCGTAATAACCTGGTTAATGATGTGTTAACAGTAATAACCTGGTTAATGATGTGTGTTAACCGTAATAACCTGGTTAATGATGTGTTTCTGTTAACGTAATAACCTGGTTAATGATGTGTTTCTGTTAACCGTAGCACCTGGTTAATGATGTGTTAACCGTAATAACCTGGTTAATGATGTGTAATAACCTGGTTAATGATGTGTTAAATAATAACCTGGTTAATGATGTGTTTCTGTTAACCGTAATAACCTGGTTAATGATGTGTTAACCGTAATAACCTGGTTAATGATGTGTTAACAGTAATAACCTGGTTAATGATGTGTTAACCGTAATAACCTGGTTAATGATGTGTTAACAGTAATAACCTGGTTAATGATGTGTTAACCGTAATAACCTGGTTAATGATGTGTTTCTGTTAACCGTAATAACCTGGTTAATGATGTGTTAACCGTAATAACCTGGTTAATGATGTGTTAACAGTAATAACCTGGTTAATGATGTGTTAACCGTAATAACCTGGTTAATGATGTGTTAACCGTAATAACCTGGTTAATGATGTGTTAACCGTAATAACCTGTTTAATGATGTGTTAACAGTAATAACCTGGTTAATGATGTGTTTCTGTTAACCGTAATAACCTGGTTAATGATGTGTTAACCGTAATAACCTGGTTAATGATGTGTTTCTGTTAACCGTAATAACCTGGTTAATGATGTGTTAACAGTAATAACCTGGTTAATGATGTGTTAACCGTAATAACCTGGTTAATGATGTGTTTCTGTTAACCGTAATAACCTGGTTGATGATGTGTTAACCGTAATAACCTGGTTAACGATGTGTTAACCGTAATAACCTGGTTAATGATGTGTTTCTGTTAACCGTAATAACCTGGTTAATGATGTGTTTCTGTTAACCGTAATAACCTGGTTAATGATGTGTTAACAGTAATAACCTGGTTAATGATGTGTTAACCGTAATAACCTGGTTAATGATGTGTTAACAGTAATAACCTGGTTAATGATGTGTTAACAGTAATAACCTGGTTAACGATGTGTTAACTGTAATAACCTGGTTGATGATGTGTTAACCGTAATAACCTGGTTGACGATGTGTTAACCATAATAACCTGGTTAACGATGTGTTAACCGTAATAACCTGGTTAACAATGTGTTAACCATAATAACCTGGTTAACGATGTGTTAACCATAATAACCTGGTTAACGATGTGTTAACCATAATAACCTGGTTGACGATGTGTTAACCGTAATAACCTGGTTAATGATGTGTTTCTGTTAACCGTAATAACCTGGTTAGCGATGTGTTAACCGTAATAACCTGGTTAACGATGTGTTAACCGTAATAACCTGGTTAATGATGTGTTAACCGTAATAACCTGGTTAATGATGTGTTAACCGTAATAACCTGGTTAATGATGTGTTAACCGTAATAACCTGGTTAATGATGTGTTAACAGTAATAACCTGGTTAATGATGTGTTAACAGTAATAACCTGGTTAATGATGTGTTAACCGTAATAACCTGGTTAATGATGTGTTTCTGTTAACCGTAATAACCTGGTTGACGATGTGTTAACCGTAATAACCTGGTTAATGATGTGTTTCTGTTACCCGTAATAACCTGGTTGACGATGTGTTAACCGTAATAACCTGGTTAACGATGTGTTAACCGTAATAACCTGGTTAATGATGTGTTAACCGTAATAACCTGGTTAATGATGTGTTAACCGTAATAACCTGGTTAATGATGTGTTAACAGTAATAACCTGGTTAATGATGTGTTAACCGTAATAACCTGGTTAATGATGTGTTAACCGTAATAACCTGGTTAATGATGTGTTTATGTTAACCGTAATAACCTGGTTAATGATGTGTTAACCGTAATAACCTGGTTAACGTCGAGGTGCTAAAGAAACAGAAGACTAACGGCAGGCCTATATTCCCTCTTTCTGAACCGACACTGAACATCCATAGAATAAACGGCATCACAAAGCCTGATGGTGCACTATAGAACCATCTGCTAGGCAGAGGCTAATTGAGTGAACACTGTTAACAAGGTGTTCCCTGAAAATAAAGGAGAGCCGCACTCTCCAGGAGCTCAGATGCAAAATAACTTGGCCAACGTTTCGATGAAGACAGCTTGCCTGTCGAAACGTTGGGACATAAAATTTGTGCATCTGAGCTCCTAGAGAGTGCGGCTCTCCTTTATTTTCAAGTTTTCCACTCCTCTCGCCTAAAAAGGTGTGCATTTCTTTTTCCTCTAGATTGTTCCAAATCCCTGTGTCATGCCATCCAGGTATCAACGAAAGAGAACCTTAAACGGTTACAATTCCCTCATAGTGAATGAATAAGCCTACTTTAAAAATCTAAAGATTCAAGAAACCTCATTATGAAATCCACTTTACGCCCTTTTTGTTTTTAAGTCAATTGAGAACATTGTGACCTAACTGTTGGCTGGAAAAACACAACCGGATGATGAAACACATTATCAGTGATACTCAGATGTTCATGAGGGTATGATGCATTATTAAAACTATTTCACAGAGTTCTAATGTATCAGAGGATGCGTGTCTGAGTTTTCAAATACTCAAATCGCTCTCTCTCTCTCCCACCCCTCTCTCTCTCTCTCCCACCTCTCTCTCTCTCTCTCCCACCCCTCTCTCTCTCTCTCCCACCCTCTCTCTCTCTCTCTCCCACCCCTCTCTCTCTCTCCCACCCTCTCTCTCTCTCCCACCTCTCTTTCTCTCTCCCACCCCTCTCTCTCTCCCACCTCTCTCTCTCTCCCACCTCTCTTTCTCTCTCCCACCTCTCTCTCTCTCCCACCCCCTCTCTCTCCCACCTCTCTCTCTCTCTCCCACCTCTCTCTCTCTCTCCCACCCTCTCTCTCTCCCACCCCCTCTCTCTCTCTCTCTCTCCCCACCTCTCTCCTCTCTCTCTCCCACCCTCTCTCTCTCTCCCACCCCCTCTCTCTCTCTCTCCCACCCTCTCTCTCTCTCTCTCCCACCCCTCTCTCTCTCTCTCCCACCTCTCTCTCTCCCACCCCCTCTCTCTCTCCCACCTCTCTCTTCTCTCTCCCACCTCTCTTTCTCTCTCTCCCACCCCCTCTCTCTCCCCACCCCCCCTCTCTCTCCCACCCCCCCCTCTCTCTCCCCACCCCCTCTCTCTCCCACCCCCCTCCTCTCTCTCCCACCCCCTCTCTCTCTCCCACCACCTCTCTTTCTCTCTCCCACCCCCTCTCTCTCTCCCACCCCCTCTCTCTCTCCCACCCCCTCTCTCTCTCCCACCTCTCTTTCTCTCTCTCCCACCCCTCTCTCTCCCACCCCCTCTCTCTCCCACCTCTCTTTTCTCTCTCCCACCCTCTCTCTCTCTCTCTCTCCCACCCCCCTCTCTCTCTCCCACCCTCTCTCTCTCTCCCACCTCTCTCTCTCCCACCCCTCTCTCTCCCACCCTCTCTCTCCCAATCTCCCTCTCTCTCCCACCTCTCCTCTCTCTCTCCCACCCTCTCTCTCCCACCCTCTCTCTCCCACCTCTCTCTCTCTCTCTCCCACCCCTCTCTCTCCCACCTCTCTCTCTCTCTCCCACCCCTCTCTCTCTCCCACCCCCTCTCTCTCCCACCTCTCTCTCTCTCTCCCACCTCTCTCTCTCTCTCTCTCCCACCTCTCTCTCTCTCCCACCCCTCTCTCTCCCACCTCTCTCTCCCACTCTCTCTCTCTCTCTCTCCCACCTTTTCTCTCTCCCACCCCTCTCTCTCCCACCTCTCTCTTTCTCTCTCCCACTCTCTCTCTCTCCCACCTCCCCCTCTCTCTCCCACCTCTCTTTTCTCTCCCACCTCTCTCTCTCTCTCTCTCCCACCCCTCTCTCTCCCACCTCCCCCTCTCTCTCCCACTCCCTCTCTCCCACCTCTCTCTCTCCCACCCCCCTCTCTCTCCCACCTCTCTTTCTCTCTCTCCCACCCTCTCTCTCTCTCTCTCTCTCCCACCCCTCTCTCTCTCCCACCTCTCTTTCTCTCTCCCACCCCCCTCTCTCTCCCACCCCTCTCTCTCTCCCACCTCTCTCTCTCTCTCTCCCACCCCCTCTCTCCCACCTCTTTCTCTCTCCCACCTCTCTCTCTCTCTCTCTCCCACCCCTCTCTCTCCCACCCCCTCTCTCTCCCCACCTCTTTCTCTCTCCCACCTCTCTCTCTCTCTCCCCACACCCCTCTCTCTCCCCACCCCTCTCTCTCTCCCCCACCTCTCTTTCTCTCTCCCACTCCTCTCTCTCTCTCCCCACCCCCCCTCTCTCTCCCACTCCCTCTCTCTCTCTCCCACTCCCCCTCTCTCCCACCCTCTCTCTCCCACCCAATCCTCTCTCTCTCCCACCCCTCTCTCTCTCTCCCACCTCCTCTCTCTCTCCCACCCCTCTCTCTCTCTCCCACTCCCTTTCTCTCTCTCCCACCTCTCTCTTTTCTCTCTCCCACCCCTCTCTCTCTCTCCCACCCCCTCTCTCTCCCACCCCTCTCTCCCACCCTCTCTCTCTCTCTCTCCCACCCCTCTCTCTCTCTCCACCCACCCCCTCTCTCTCCCACCTCCCCCTCTCTCCTCTCCCCCCACCTCTCTCTCTCTCTCCCACCCCTCTCTCTCTCTCCCACCTCTCTCTCTCCCACCTCTCTTTCTCTCTCTCCCACCCTCTCTAATTCCTCCCACCCTCTCTCTCTCTCCCACCCCCCTCTCTCTCCCACCTCTCCTCTCTCTCTCTCCCACCCCCCTCTCTCTCTCCCACTCTCTCTTTCTCTCTCTCCCACCCCTCTCTCTCTCTCCCACCCCTCTCTCTCTCTCCCACCCACTCTCTCTCTCTCTCCCCACCCCTCTCTCTCTCCCACCCCCTCTCTCTCCCACCTCTCTCTCTCTCTTTCTCTCTCTCTCTCCCACCCTCTCTCTCTCCCACCCCCCCTCTCTCTCTCCCACCCCCTCTCTCTCTCCCACCTCTTTCTCTCTCCCACCCCCTCTCTCTCCCACCCCCCCTCTCTCTCCCACCTCTCTCTTCTCTCTCTCTCCCACCCCCTCTCTCTCTCCCACCCCTCTCTCTCTCTCCCACCTCTCTCTCTCTCCCACCCCCTCTCTCTCTCTCTCCCACCCCTCTCTCTCTCCCCACCTCTTCTCCCACCCCTCTCTCTCTCTCCCACCCCCCCTCTCTCTCTCCCACCTCTATCTCTCTCTCCTCCCACCTCTCTCTCTCTCCCACCCCTCTCTCTCTCCCACCCCTCTCTCTCCCACCCTCTCTCTCTCCCACCCCCTCTCTCTCCCCACCCCCCTCTCTCTCTCCCCACCTCTCTCTCTCTCCCACTCCCCTCTCTCTCTCCCACCCCCTCTCTCTCTCCCACCTCTCTTTCTCTCTCCCACCCCCTCTCTCTCTCCCACCTCCTCTCTCTCTCTCTCCCCACTCCTCTCTCTCTCTCTCTCTCCCACCCCCCTCTCTCTCCCACCCCCCCTCTCTCTCTCCCACCTCTCTCTCTCTCCCCACCCCTCTCTCTCTCTCTCCCACCCCCCTCTCTCTCTCCCACCCCTCTCTCCTAATCCCTCTCCCACCTCTTTTCTCTCTCCCCACTTCCTCTCTCTCTCCCCACCCTCTCTCTCTCTCCCACCCCTCTCTCTCCCACCCTCTCTCTCTCCCCCACCCCTCTCTCTCCCACCTCCCCCCTCTCTCTCTCTCCCACCTCTCTTTCTCTCTCCCCACCCCCTCTCTCTCTCCCACCCCCCCTCTCTCTCTCCCACCTCTCTCTTTCTCTCTCCCACCCCCTCTCTCTCTCTCCCACCCTCTCTCTCTCCCACCCACCCCCTCTCTCTCTCCCACCTCCTCTCTCTCTCTCTCCCACCTCTCTCTCTCTCCCACCCTCTCCTCTCTCTCCCACCCCCTCTCTCTCTCTCCCACCCTCTTCTCTCTCTCCCACCCCTCTCTCTCTCTCCTGTCTCCCTCTCTCTCCCACCCCTCTTTCTCTCTCCCACCTCTCTCTCTCTCCCACCCCCTCTCTCTCTCCCACCCCTCTCTCTCTCCCACCTCTCTCTCTCCCACCCCTCTCTCTCTCCCACCCCCTCTCTCTCTCCCACCTCTCTCTCTCTCCCACCCCTCTCTCTCTCTCCCACCCCTCTCTCTCTCTCCCACCCCTCTCTCTCTCTCCCACCTCCTCTTTCTCTCTCTCCCACCTCTCTCTCTCTCCCACCCCCTCTCTCTCCCCACCCCTCTCTCTCCCACCTCTCTCTCTCCCACCCCCTCTCTCTCTCTCCCCACCTCTCCCTCTCTCTCCCACCCCCTCTCTCTCTCCCCACCTCTCTTTCTCTCTCCCACCCTCTCTTTCTCTCTCCCACCCCTCTCTCTCCCACCTCTCTTTCTCTCTCCCACCCTCTCTCTCTCCCACCCCTCTCTCTCCCACCTCTCTTTTCTCTCTCTCCCACCCTCTCTCTCTCTCTCCCACCCCCCCTCTCTCTCCCACCCTCTCTCTCCCACCCCTTTCTCTCTCCCCACCCCTCTCTCTCTCCCACCCCCCTCTCTCTCCTCCCACCTCTCTTCTCTCCCACCCCCTCTCTCTCCTCTCTCTCCCACTCCCTCTCTCTCTCTCCCACCCCCTCCTCTCTCTCTCCCACCCTCTCTCTCTCTCTCCCACCCCTCTCTCTCCCACCCCCCCCTCTCTCCCACCCCTCTCTCTCTCTCTCTCTCCCACCCCTCTCTCTCTCTCTCTCCCACCCCTCCCTCTCTCTCCCACCCCCTCTCTCTCTCCCACCTCTCTCTTTTTCTCTCTCTCCCCCCCTCTCTCCCACCCCCTCTCTCCCACCTCTCTTCTCTCTCTCTCTCTCTCTCCCACTCCCCTCTCTCTCTCTCTCCCACCCCTCTCTCTCCCACCCCCTCTCTCTCTCTCCCACCTCTCTTTCTCTCCCACCCCCTCTCCCACCCCCTCTCTCTCTCCCACCTCTCTCTCTCTCTCCCACCCCCCTCTCTCTCTCTCTCTCTCCCACCCTCTCTCTCTCCCACCTCCTCTCTCTCCCACCTCTCTTTCCCACCCTCTCTCTCCCACCCCTCTCCCACCCCCTCTCTCTCTCCCACTTCTTTCTCTCTCCCACCTCCCTCTCTCTCCCACTCTCTCTCTCCCACCTCTCTCTCTCTCCCACCCTCTCTCCCCACTCTCCTCTCTCCCACCCCCTCTCTCTCTCCCACCCTCCTCTCTCTCCCCACCTCCCTCTCTCTCTCCCCACTCTCTCTCTTCTCTCTCTCTCCCACCCCTCTCTCTCCCACTCTCTCTCTCCCCCACCTCTCTCTCTCTCCCACCCCTCTCTCTCTCTCTCCACCCCCCTCTCTCTCCCACTCCTCTTTCTCTCTCCTAATCTCTCTCTCTCCCCACCCCTCTCTCTCTCTCCCACCTCCTCTCTCTCTCTCCCACCCCCCTCTCTCTCTCTCTCTCTCCCACCCCTCTCTCTCTCCCACCCCTCTCTCTCTCCCAGCCTCTCTCTCTCTCTCCCACCTCCCCCTCTCTCTCCCACCTCCCTCTCTCTCCCACCCACCCCCTCTCTCTCCCACCCTCTCTCTCCCACCCCTCTCTCTCTCCCACCCTCTCTCTCTCTCTCCCACCCTCTCTCTCTCCCACCTCTCTCTCCCACCTCCCTCTCTCCCACCCCCTCTCTCTCTCCCACCTCTCTCTCTCCCACCCTCTCTCTCTCTCTCTCCCACCTCTCTCTCTCCCACCCCCCTCTCTCTCCCACCCCTCTCCCACCTCTCTCTCCCACCCCTCTCTCCCACCCTCTCTCTCTCCCACCCCTCTCTCTCTCCCACCCCTCTCTCTCTCCCACCCCCTCTCTCTCTCCCCACCCCCTCTCTCCCCACCCTCTCTCCCACTCTCCTCTCTCCCCACCCCTCTCTCTCTCTCTCCCACCCCCCTCTCTCTCCTGCACCCCTCTCCCACCTCTCTCTCTCTCTCCCACTCTCTCTCTCTCCCACCTCTCTTTCTCTCTCTCCCACCCCTCTCTCCCACCCTCTCTCTCTCTCCACCCCTCTCTCTCTCCCACCTCTCTCTCTCCACCTCTCTCTCTCTCTCCCACCTCTCTCTCCCACCTCTCTCTCTCTCTCTCCCACCTCTCTCTCTCTCCCACCCTCTTTCTCTCTCTCTCCCACTCCTCTCTTTCTCTCTCCCACCTCTCCTCTCTCCCACCTCTCCTCTCTCCCACTCTCTCTCCTCCCTCTTCTCTCTCCCACCTCTCTCTCTCTCCCACCTCCTCTCTCTCCCACCTCTCCTCTCTCCTCTCTCCCACCCTCTCTCTCTCTCCCCACTCTCTCCCCCTCTCTTTCTCTCTCCCACCCTCTCTCTCTCTCCCACCCTCTCTCTCACCTCTCTTTCTCTCTCCCACTCTCTCTTTCTCTCTCCCACCCCCTCTCTCTCCCACCTCTTTCTTTCTCTCTCTCCCACCTCTCTCTCTCTCTCTCCCACCCCTCTCTCTCTCCCACCCCCTCTCTCTCTCCCACCTCTCTCTCTCTCTCCCACCCCCTCTCTCTCCCACCCTCTCTCTCTCTCCCACCTCTCCAAACACACACTTAAGAACCTTCGATTCAGACCACCACACGGTTCAGACCACCACACGGTTCAGACCACCACACGGTTCAGACCACCACAGGGTTCAGACCACCACACGGTGCAGACCACCACAGGGTTCAGACCACCACACGGTTCAGACCACCACACGGTTCAGACCACCACACGGTTCAGACCACCACAGGGGCTCTAAATAACGGCCTGATATTCTTGTTTAGAATGCAAGCCATTCACAGTTTTCCTTCGTTCCAAATGCCACCCTTTTCCCTATGTAATGTAGTGCCCTATATTTGACCAGGACCCTGGTTTAAACTAGTGCACTACATAGGGTAGTGAATAGGGTGGCATTTGAGACATATTTTTCTCTGTCTGATCAAAGCCAACGCCTACGGTAGCTATGTGGGGTGAGAGAGCCTCACTTCTGTAGAATTCTGAATTCTAATTTGCTTTCAATTAATGAACTTCCAGACTGATAGATCAGAAGAGATGTGTTCTTAGCCAGTAATGGCCCCTACTCCTTAGCCAGTAATAGACCCTACTCCTTAGCCAGTAATAGACCCTACTCCTTAGCCAGTAATAGACCCTAGTCCATAGCTAGTAATGTACCCTACTCCTTAGCCAGTAATAGACCCTACTCCTTAGCCAGTAATAGACCCTACTCCATAGCTAGTAATAGACCCTACTCCTTAGCCAGTAATAGACCCTACTCCATAGCTAGTAATGGACCCTACTCCTTAGCCAGTAATAGACCCTACTCCTTAGCCAGTAATAGACCCTACTCCTTAGCTAGTAATAGACCCTACTCCTTAGCTAGTAATAGATCCTACTCCTTAGCCAGTAATAGACCCTACTCCTTAGCCAGTAATAGACCCTACTCCTTAGCCAGTAATAGACCCTACTCCTTAGCCAGTAATAGACCCTACTCCTTAGCCAGTAATATACCCTACTACTTAGCTAGTAATAGGCCCTACTCCTTAGCCAGTAATAGACCCTACTCCTTAGCCAGTAATAGACCCTACTCCTTAGCTAGTAATGGACCCTACTCCTTAGCCAGTAATAGACCCTACTCCTTAGCTAGTAATACACCCTACTCCTTAGCCAGTAATAGACCCTACTCCTTAGCCAGTAATAGACCCTACTCCTTAGCTAGTAATAGACCCAACTCCTTAGCCAGTAATAGACCCTACTCCTTAGCTAGTCATAGACCCTACTCCTTAGCCAGTAATAGACCCCACTCCTTAGCCAGTAATAGACCCTACTCCATAGCTAGTAATAGACCCTACTCCTTAAGCAGTAATAGACCCTACTCCTTAGCCAGTAATAAACCCTACTCCATAGCTAGTAATAGACCCTACTCCTTAACCAGTAATAGACCCTACTCCTTAGCCAGTAATAGACCCTACTCCATAGCTAGTAATAGACCCTACTCCTTAACCAGTAATAGGACCTACTCCTTAGCTAGTAATAGACCCTACTCCTTAGCCAGTAATAGACCCTACTCCTTAGCTAGTAATAGACCCTACTCCTTAGCCAGTAATAGACCCTACTCCTTAGCCAGTAATAGACCCTACTCCTTAGCCAGTAATAGACCCTACTCCTTAGCTAGTAATAGACCCTACTCCTTAGCCAGTAATAGACCCTACTCCTTAGCTAGTAATAGACCCTACTCCTTAGCCAGTAATAGACCCTACTCCTTAGCCAGTAATAGACCCTACTCCTTAGCTAGTAATAGACCCTACTCCTTAGCCAGTAATAGACCCTACTCCTTAGCTAGTAATAGACCCTACTCCTTAGCCAGTAATAGACCCTACTCCTTAGCCAGTAATAGACCCTACTCCCCTTCTGTTCACAAGCAGCACTGAATGACAATCTGCCACAATAGCCTAATGAAAGAGGTATATTGCAATGCTTCATCATCAATTATAGAAACGATAACTACGCCTATAGAAAACAATATGGATATATATTTTCATCTCATGATTCTTGCTCTCCCTTTAAATTCGGCAAATATCTTTCAAAATTCAAAACTGACTGCATCTCTCACTTGTCTGGTCTTCATCATGGCCGAAAAAAACTTTGACGTCCCTCATGGCTTCATTTGTTATGTTTAGATTCCTTATATATACACACTGCAACACCAAGGGCTTGGGTTTAGGTTAGTTCTTCTAAGTAATCAATTTGCTAATTAACAGAAGCCTGTAGTTTATATAAGTCATTTTTTTTTTCATTTCACTTCACCAATTTGGACTATTTTGTGTCTGTCCATTACATGAAATCCAAATAGAAATCCATATAAATCACAGGTTGTAACGCAACAAAATAGGAAAAAACGCCAAGAAGGATGAATACTTTTACAAGGCACTGTATTGATATTTCTAAACTCAGAGAGATTTATAATTAATTAATTAATTAATTTATAACTGTTTATTGGGCTAAAAGTATTGATTACTAGCATTAGGGGGCACAACAGATAGGAAGAACAAATCAACAGGAAGTTTGTTCTGAAGTGTCTATTCTATATCAGAGAGATAGAAAGATCAGGATTTTGTATTTTGTCATTTTTACATGTACACTATATATACAAAAGTATGTGGACACCCTTTCAAGTGAGTGGATTCGGCAATTTCAGGCACACCCCTTGCTGACAGGTGTATAAAATCTAGCACACAGCCATGCAATCTTCATAGACAAACATTGGCAGTAGAATGGCCTTACTGAAGAGCTGAGTGACGTTCAACGTGGGCACCGTCATAGGATGCCACCTTTCCAACAAGTCAGTTGATCACATTTTGGTGGAGGAGGAATAATGGTTTTCATGGTTCAGACTAGGCCCTTTTAGTTCCAGTGAAGGGGAATCTTAACGCTACAGCATACAATGACATTCTAGACAATTCCGTGCTTCCAAATTCGTGGCAACAGTTTGGGATAAAATGGTACGCCAATGAGATGGTGAGGGGACTGGCTTCCAGGCCTACATCAGTGCCCGATCCTCACTAATGCTCTTGTGGCTGAATGGAAGCAAGTCCCCGCAGCAATGTTCCAACATCTAGTGGAAAGCCTTCCCAGAAGAGTGGAGGCTGTTATAGCAGCAATGTTCCAACATCTAGTGGAAAGCCTTCCCAGAAGAGTGGAGGCTGTTATAGCAGCAATGTTCCAACATCTAGTGGAAAGCCTTCCCAGAAGAGTGGAGGCTGTTATAGCAGCAATGTTCCAACATCTAGTGGAAAGCCTTCCCAGAAAGAGTGGAGGCTGTTATAGCAGCAATGTTCCAACATCTAGTGGAAAGCCTTCCCAGAAGAGTGGAGGCTGTTATAGCAGCAATGTTCCAACATCTAGTGGAAAGCCTTCCCAGAAGAGTGGGAGGCTGTTATAGCAGCAATGTTCCAACATCTAGTGGAAAGCCTTCCCAGAAGAGTGGAGGCTGTTATAGCAGCAATGTTCCAACATCTAGTGGAAAGCCTTCCCAGAAGAGTGGAGGCTGTTATAGCAGCAATGTTCCAACATCTAGTGGAAAGCCTTCCAGAAGAGTGGAGGCTGTTATAGCAGCAATGTTCCAACATCTAGTGGAAAGCCTTCCCAGAAGAGTGGAGGCTGTTATAGCAGCAATGTTCCAACATCTAGTGGAAAGCCTTCCCAGAAGAGTGGAGGCTGTTATAGCAGCAATGTTCCAACATCTAGTGGAAAGCCTTCCCAGAAGAGTGGAGGCTGTTATAGCAGCAATGTTCCAACATCTAGTGGAAAGCCTTCCCAGAAGAGTGGAGGCTGTTATAGCAGCAATGTTCCAACATCTAGTGGAAAGCCTTCCCAGAAGAGTGGAGGCTGTTATAGCAGCAATGTTCCAACATCTAGTGGAAAGCCTTCCCAGAAGAGTGGAGGCTGTTATAGCAGCAATGTTCCAACATCTAGTGGAAAGCCTTCCCAGAAGAGTGGAGGCTGTTATAGCAGCAATGTTCCAACATCTAGTGGAAAGCCTTCCCAGAAGAGTGGAGGCTGTTATAGCAGCAATGGGGGGACCAACTCCATATTAATTCCCATGATTTTGGATTGAGATGTTGGGTGAGCAGGTGTCCACATACTTTTGGTAATGTAGTGTACTTTTGATAATGTAGTGTACTTTTGGTAATGTAGTGTACTTTTGATAATGTAGTGTACTTTTGGTAATGTAGTGTACTTTTGATAATGTAGTGTACTTTTGGTAATGTAGTGTACTTTTGGTAATGTAGTGTACTTTTGATAATGTAGTGTACTTTTGATAATGTAGTGTACTTTTGGTAATGTAGTGTACTTTTGGTAATGTAGTGTACTTCACCCCTTATTTTTGTCACTAAACATTCTCCATATATGCAGTACTTCCATGTTTTTGTCCTGGTATCTGGACCTTCAGACGAGTCTTGTGAGGCCTGAGGGCGTCCTAGAGGATAACAGACGACATGTACGAGTTTGTGAGTCTCACCTTTACACAGATGGGTCATATTAGTGTGTAGCACCAAATTGTTCGGACGATTCAGACGATTTTTGTGAGAAGACCGATTTTCGGGATGTTTCATGGTCTGACACCGTTCTAGCTTTCTCCGCGGATGTGGAAGTGTGACATAGGCGGATGTGGTGGATTGAGAAGCATCCAATGCCAAAAAAAATATTATTTTTTATGTGGATTGTTGTATTATGCTAATTAGATTTCCTGCGGGGGTTAATCGTCTGATATCTTATCCAAGGAAAATAACAAACATCGTCCTAGGCTCTGTCTGAAGATATCTATTTTCTGCACTAATTTAGTGTGTCTCCTTGTCAGCATCACTGGTTTAACCGCTCATTGAACAATCGCAGTGGAGAGAACAGCTCATTCCACTGGCGCGTCATCCTCCTAGAGAAGCGGTGACGGCGCCGTAGTGTGGATTTACGGGAAACTGCACGACACGAGTTGATAACTCTTAACTTCTTAGGAATTGAATCATTTAACAAACGTCGAATGAATATATATCATGTGTCCAATCTACTGTTGAACATACCGTTTTGAAAAGCTTTTTTTTTTTTTTTTTCATACCTTGATGGTTTCGGACAACTGGCCAATTGAGTAGAATATATTACAATGCTTTCTATACCTGTTGCTCAGCTTTGATAAGATATCAGCTTGAAGGCCTATCACTTTATTCAAGATTAGGTATTTCAACAACTTAACCCGTCATTGTCGACAGTCCATCTCGGAGGTCGGTGACGGTGCGCAGCGCAGTGAACAGATACATATTTTAGAGTTCATCCATTCCCTTTCCTGGACCAAGTTCCTGTGGGCAGGCCAATAAAAATGCATTTGGGAAATTGTCCCCACTCATTCCGACCGGAGTGCTGGTTAAAGAACGCACGTCCCACCGCCTGCGGGAACAGACCGCTTAACTACGGAGTACTGACAAGTCGACAAAGACAATAACCAACCTTTACAACTGATAGGTAAGGATACAGCGCTTTAACTCCAAACGGGTCTTTCGTTATGTATTCTTATGCAACCCGTGTTGATTTACATTTGGCTGAGTTAAATTGTTATTATTAAATTAGTTAAGAACAAATTCTTATTTACAATGACGGCCTACCGGGGGAACAGTGGGTTAACCGCCTTGTTCAGGGGGCAGAAGGACAGATTTGTACCTTGTCAGCTCGGGGATTCGATTCGACCTTTCGGTTACTGGCCCAACTCTCTAACCACTAGGCTACCTGCCGCCCCAGTTGTCAACATCGTGAATTGTAGCCTGCTGCTAGAATGGACCCGTTTCCCCTATCCAGCTGTTCCTTTCTCCCTGTAGCCTGCTGCTAGAATGGACCCGTTTCCCTATCCAGCTGTTCCTTTCTCCCTGTAGCCTGCTGCTAGAATGGACCCGTTTCCCCTGTTCAGCTGTTCCTTTCTCCCTGTAGCCTGCTGCTAGAATGGACCCGTTTCCCCTGTTCAGCTGTTCCTTTCTCCCTGTAGCCTGCTGCTAGAATGGACCCGTTTCCCCTGTTCAGCTGTTCCTTTCTCCCTGTATCCTGCTGCTAGAATGGACCCGCTTTCCTGTTCAGCTGTTCCTTTCTCCCTGTAGCCTGCTGCTAGAATGGACCCGCTTCCCTGTTCAGCTGTTCCTTTCTCCCTGTAGCCTGCTGCTAGAATGGACCCGCTTTCCCTGTTCAGCTGTTCCTTTCTCCCTGTATCCTGCTGCTAGAATGGACCCGCTTTTCCTGTTCAGCTGTTCCTTTCTCCCTGTAGCCTGCTGCTAGAATGGACCCGCTTTCCCTGTTCAGCTGTTCCTTTCTCCCTGTAGCCTGCTGCTAGAATGGACCCGCTTCCCTGTTCAGCTGTTCCTTTCTCCTGTAGCCTGCTGCTAGAATGGACCCGCTTCCCTATCCAGCTGTTCCTTTCTCCCTGTAGCCTGCTGCCAGAATGGACCCGCTTCCCTATCCAGCTGTTCCTTTCTCCCTGTAGCCTGCTGCTAGAATGGACCCGCTTCCCCTGTTCAGCTGTTCCTTTCTCCTGTAGCCTGCTGCTAGAATGGACCCGCTTCCCCTATCCAGCTGTTCCTTTCTCCCTGTAGCCTGCTGCTAGAATGGACCCGTTTCCCTATCCAGCTGTTCCTTTCTCCCTGTAGCCTGCTGCTAGAATAGACCCGTTTCCCCTGTTCAGCTGTTCCTTTCTCCCTGTAGCCTGCTGCTAGAATGGACCCGTTTCCCCTATCCAGCTGTTCCTTTCTCCCTGTAGCCTGCTGCTAGAATGGACCCGTTTCCCCTGTTCAGCTGTTCCTTTCTCCCTGTATCCTGCTGCAGTTAGGAATGACACAATTTAATGTGTTTGCTACATCATCTAAAGATCAAATGCACAAATCTAAAAAGACAGGAATGAAAAAATATCGGAATATTAGAACGAAGAATTTCAGAGTCCGGAATATAAATGTACACTGAGTGTACAAAACATTAGGAACACCTGCTCTTTCCATGACAGACTGGCCAGGTGAGTCCAGGTGAAATATATGATCCCTTACTGATGTCACCTGTCAAATCCACTTCAATCAGTGTAGATGAAGGGGAGAAGACAGGTTAAATTAGGATTTTTAAGCCTTGACACTTGGATTGTGTATGTGTGCCATTCAGAGGGTGAATAGGCAAGACAACATATTTAAGTGTCTTTGAACGGGGGGGGGGGGATGGTAGGAAGTGCAAGGCGCACCATTTTTTTGTCAAGAACTGCAACGCTGCTGTAATCAAATCAATATGATATAACACTAATAAAAGTAATATGTTGAACTACAGCCGTGTTGTGGTAATATGATACAGACAGAAAGGCTTAAAGATCGTCTGTTTGAATCCTATTCATGGAGTTTCATTGTATGATATCAGACCTTAAGACCAAACCGTGAAGGTGGAAAATGCCCTACGCTATCCACAATGGGTTGGGTGGTGAACTCATGGAGAGAGAGAAGGTTAAAAGGGTGTTATGTTGTGTTTCACATGAGTAAAAACCTTCTACAAACCTTCAGAGTTACACGTTAGATCACTCAGGACATGTTCTTACAAGATAACATGTGATTACAAAATAACATGTTCTTGCAAAATAACATGTGATTACAAATGAACATGTTCAATACAAAATAACATGTGATTATAAATCACATCGAGATGTCAGTGCAGACATAAACAGATTTAGAGAAGTGTTTTAAAATAGAAAATAAGTTTCCCAGGATTTATTCACAGATGTTTCACCAGTGTGTCATAGAGAGAGAAAGAGAAAGTGTGTGTGTGTGTGTGTGTGTGTGTGTGTGCGTGTGCATGTGTGTGTGTGTGTGAAAGAGAGAATCAGAGAGAGGAAAAAATGAGAGAGAGAGTGTGTGTGTGTGTGTGTGTGTGTGTGAGAGAGAGAGAGCTAGAAAGCGAGCGTCTGTGTATGGAGACTTACATCTCATACCTGTATATGTGTATTGTAATGTGTTGACGTGCTTACCCCCCAGGTTACAGAGGATGTCCAGAGCTGACTGGTCCTTCCTGGAGCAGCTGTTGGAGGAGGGGCAGGGGTATAGCACCGGGGTGGGCCGTGTCTGGCTCACTGTCCTCTTCCTGTTCCGCATGCTGGTCCTGGGCACCGCCGCAGAGTCAGCCTGGGACGACGAACAGGACGACTTTGTCTGTAATACCAAGCAACCTGGATGTACCGCTGTGTGTTACGACAAAGCTTTCCCCATATCACATTACCGCTATTTTGTCCTCCAGGTGATTTTTGTTTCCACGCCGACTATTTTCTATTTCGGGTATGTGGCCATGAGGGCTGCGAAGGAGAAGGAAGAGGAGGAAGATGAGGAGGAGAAGAGGACGGAGGAGGGTGGCGGTGGTGAGGGACGAGAGAGGGGAGGAGTAAAGAAGAATGGAGCGAAGAAGAAGGAGGTGAGAAAGGGGATGAGATCGAAGAACAAGAGGAGGAGAAAGGGGGGAGAAAGGAGGTGAAAGCTCTCCCAGAGGCTCCTAAGCTGAAGGGCCGTCTCCTCTGTGCCTACACCGCCAGCATCTTCCTCAAGGTCCTCCTGGAGGTCGGCTTCATCGCCGGACTGTGGTACCTCTACGGCTTCGTGATCCCGGCCCGGTTCGAAAGTGCGCAAGTGGACCCCTGTCCTCACACGGTGGACTGCTTCGTCTCCAGACCTACGGAGAAGACCATATTTACCATCTACACCCAGACCATCGCTGGAGTCTCTCTCCTTCTCAACCTAGTAGAGCTCTTCCACCTCCTCCAGCTGGCCATCACCCATCACCTGGAGAAGCGCTATGCCCAGGAGCAGTACACCTTTCCTGGCACAGCCGGGGTCCGAGTCCGGCCTGGTGCTTCAGGGCTGGAGATGGAGATGCAGCAAGCTTTGCCTTGCCAGGAGAAGGGCCATCTGCATTTACCCATGAGGGAGGCCAGCTACGCCAAGCCCAGTGAGAGTAACGTGGACCTTGGGGAGGCCAGGTACGCCAAGCCCAGTGAGAGTTACCTGGACCTGGTGTCGGGAGCAGCAATGGACCCTGGTGGTAACCTGCTCCCCAGTTACCTGAACTATATGGGGGTTATGAGGACTACACACTCTTCAGGGAGAGCAACACGACACACAACACACACACACGACAACAAACACAGTAAGGGTGCCCAGAAGGGACACAGCAACAAACACACTAAGCATTATGTATGAGGAAAACAAAGATGTTTAGTTCTGTGACTAGGAGTGAGCCCGTGTGCCTCTAAAGACGAATACAGGTGGTTATGGGTGCGTTAAACGTTGGGGTACATTTCCAAGAACATGGACAAGAATAAGAACAAATGATTGTACTGTACAACACATGCCTTTCAAGGACAATGAAGTGGAGATGTATTAGATGTTGCTGATTTAGAATGGAAATGTCCTAAAGTCCTCAGGAACAAAGGTATATAAACAAAGACCATTGAGAACGACACACTAAAAGAACGGGAAAGGAGGACAATCGGAACAGGAACAGGATGTAGTATAATTCAGCCATTTGGATTTTAGGAAACCTATTCCAATGGGAAAAGCGATAAGTCTATGCGCTGGCTGAATGTGATGCGACAATGGAAAAACTTGGCTTGACCTCCAAAATACAGCCTACAGGCCCCAACAGTGCAGTGGGGACTTGTGAGAAAGACTAGGGGTATATCTATCTACGTCCCAAATGGAACCCTATTCCCTACATAGTGCACTACTTTTGACCAGGGCCTTATGGGCACTATAGGCTACCATTTGGGGCATAGCCTATGTGTTGTTATGCATGTTCCCTAACTGTTTACTGGGCTCTCTGGACTACCCTCCCTCCCTGGGGACTAATGGCCAAACACACACACACACACACACACACATAGGCACGTAGTCAGGCAAACTCACACACACACACACACACACACACACACACACACAAACACACACACATAGGCACGTAGTCAGGCAAACTCACACTCACACACACACACACACACACACACACACACACACACACACACACACACACACACACACACACACACACACACACACACACACACACACACACACACGCCTGTCCCCTATGTAGCTGTCCAGCTGTGGCTTGGAGTCACACAAGGGGTGAGGAAATGGGGCCAGAGGGGGAGGATGGGGGGGAGGCAGAGGGGGAGGGGAGAGAGGGAGGGGAGGAGGAGAGAGAGGGAGGGAGAGAGAGGAAAAGGAGAGAGAGGAGGTGGAGAGGAGGAGAGAGAGGAGGGAGAGAGAGGTAGGGGTGGAGGGAGGGAGAGAGAGGGAGGGAGACCACCACTGGGCACCAGCCACACTCACTCACCACTTCACTCACCACCACCTACCACCACCTCACCACACACACCACCTTCACCATCACCCTCACCCTCACCTCACCACCACCTCACTCACCTCACCACTCACCACCACTCACTCACCACCACTCACTCACCACACTCACCACCTCACCACACTCACCACGTCACCCACCCTCACCACACAACACCACCACCACCCTCACCACCTCACCACTCACCTCACCACCTCACCACCACTCACCACCACACCTCACACCACACTCACTCACACCACCACCACCCACACTCACCACCTCACCACCACTCACCACACACTCACCACACACCACTCACCACCACCACTCACCGCACACCACTCACTTCACCACTCACACTTCACCTCACCACACACCACCACACACACTCACCACCACCACCTCACCACACTCACCACTCACCACCACCACCACCACTCACCACCTCACCACTCACACACACCACCACACACACTCACCCACTCACCACACACACACGCCACACACTCACCTTCACTCACCACACACACTACACCACACCACACTCCTCACCACTCTCACACACTCACCTCACCACACACTCACCACTCACCACACTCACCACACACTCACCTCACTCACTCACACACACCACTCACACACACTCACACCACACTTTTCACCACCCACACACACTGCTCACTTTCACTACACACACTACACACACACCACTTCACCACCTTTCACCACCACACACACACACCACCCTCACACACACTCACACACACCACCTTTACCACTCACCACACACACCACTCACTTCACCACTACCACACTCACCACTCACACACTCACCACACACTCACTCACTCACTCACCACCACACCACCACTCACCTCACCACCAACTCACCACCACACACCACCTCACTCACTCACCTCACCACACACGTCACCTCACCAACACCAACCACACCTCACCTCACCACCACCACACCACTCAAACCACCACCTCACTCACTCACCACACACCACCTCTCACCACTCACCACTCACCACCACCACACCACCGCTCACCACCTCACCACCACACTCCACCACACCAACACCACTCACACCACGTCACCACCACCACACCACTCACTCACCTCACACACCACTCACTCCCGCCACACCACCACACCACTCACTCACCACCACCTCACACACTCTCACACACACACGCACACCACACACACACGCCACCATCACTCACCACCACTCACTCACCACACACACACTGCCACCACACACTCTCACTCACCTCACTCACACACACTCAACCACTCACACACTCTCAAACCACTCACCACACACGCTACACACACTCACCACTCACCACTCACACACATCAACACCACACACTCACTCCTTCACCCACTCACACACGCCACTCACCACCACCACACACACCACTCTCACTTCACCACTCACTACTTCACACACACTTCCTCACACACACATCACTCACCACACACACTACACACTCACCCAACACACACCACTCACCACACACACCACACACACTACTTTTTCCTCACTCACACACACTGCCCATTACTCACCACACACTACTACACACACTTTACTCACAGAGAGAGGGAGGGGGTGGAGGGAGGGAGAGAGAGAGAGGGAGGGAGAGAGAGAGAGGGTGAAGGGAGGGGAGAGAGAGGGGGAGGAGGAGAGAGAGAGGGAGGGAGGTGTGGAGGGAGGGAGAGAGAGGTAGGTAAAGAGAGAGGGAGGGGTGGAGGGAGAGAGAGAGAGGGAGGGGTGGAGGGAGGGAGAGAGAGGTAGGAAGAGAGAGGGAGGGGTGGAGGGAGGGAGAGAGAGGTAGGGAGAGAGAGGGAGGGGTGGAGGGAGGGAGAGAGAGGTAGGTAAAGAGAGAGGGAGGGTGGAGGGAGGGAGAGAGAGGAGGGAGGTGGAGGGAGGGAGAGAGTGGTAGGAAAGAGAGAGGGAGGGGTGGAGGGAGGGAGAGAGAGGGAGGGGGTGGAGGGAGGGAGAGAGAGAGGTAGGTAAAGAGAAGAGAGAGGGAGGGAGGTAAGAGAGAGAGGGAGGGGTGAAGGGAGGGAGAGAGATGGAGGAAAAGAGAGAGGGAGGGGTGGAGGGAGGGAGGGAAAATAGAGGGGGATGGAAAGAGGGAGGGGTGGAATGGAGGGTGAGTGGTATGAAGAGGTATGGAAAGAGTAACTGTCTGATATCCTGTGAATGATTTAAATGTGATTCCCTGTGAATTATTTGAATTTGATTCCCTATGAATTATTTAAATTTGATTCCCTGTGATTCCCTGTGAATTATTTAAATTTGATTCCATGTGATTCCCTGTGAATTATTTAAATTTGATTCCCTGTGATTCCTGTGAATTATTTAAATTTGATTCCCTGTGATTCCCTGTGAATTATTTAAATTTGATTCCATGTGATTCCCTGTGAATTATTTAAATTTGATTCCCTGTGATTCCCTGTGAATTATTTAAATTTGATTCCCTGTGATTCCCTGTGAATTATTTAAATTTGATTCCATGTGATTCCCTGTGAATGAAAAGTAATTTGCTGATGAATTGATTCATTGATGAATGTAAGCGGTACAGCTGAAGGAGTTATTCTGTTATTAAGAAAATAAATCACAGAATATGTGAAGAGTATTTAAATAATATGTATTTAATTTTGTTTTTTTTTATCGAGATTGTCATTGTTTATATTTATTAGTTATATTTTAATTAAATTGGTTTTTAATGTGGTGATTATATCCTCTTTATTTACCCACATTGGCAGATGACTAAAGCTAAGTATCGTTTTTAATACAAGCAATATACAAGCAATAAACAAGTAGTATACAAGCAATATACACAATATACAAGTAATATACAAGTAATATACAAGTAATATACAAGCAATATACAAGCAATATACAAGTAGTATACAAGCAATATACACAATATACAAGTAATATACATGTAATATACAAGCAATATACAAGTAATATACAAGTAATATACAAGTAATATACAAGTAATATACACAATATACAAGCAATATACAAGCAATATACACAATATACAAGCAATATACAAGTAATATACAAGTAATATACAAGTAATATACAAGTAATATACAAGTAATATACAAGCAATATACAAGTACTATACAAGTAATATACAAGTAATATACAACAATATACAAGCAATATACATAATATACAAGCAATATACAAGTAATATATATATATACAATATATACAAGTAATATATACAATATACAAGTAATATATAAGTAATATACAAGTAATATACAAGTAATATACAAGTAATATACAAGTAATATACAATATATATATATATATAATATACAATAATATATATAATATACAAGTAATATACAAGTAATATATACAATATATACATAATATACAATAATATACAAGCAATATACATAATATATATAATATACATAATATACAAGTAATATACATAATATATACAATATACAAGTAATATACAAGCAATATACACAATATATAATAATATACATAATATACACAATATACATAATATACATAATATATATACAATATACATAATATATACAATATATAATATAATATATACAAGTAATATACAAGTAATATATAATATAATATACAAGTAATATATACAATATACAAGTAATATATAAGTAATATACAAGTAATATATACAATATACAAGTAATATACAAGTAATATACAAGTAATATATACAATATACAAGCAATATATACTAATATACACAATATACAAGCAATATATACAATATACAAGTAATATACAAGCAATATACAATATATATAAGTTAATATACATAATATACAATATACAATATATATAAGTAATATATAATAATATACACAATATACAAGTAATATACATAATATACAAGTAATATACAAGTAATATATACAATATACAAGTAATATAATATATACAATATATACATAATACAAGTAATATACAAGTACTATACAAGCAATATATACAATATAGAATAATATACACAATATACAAGTAATATACAATAATATACACAATATACAAGTAATATACAAGTAATATATATAATATGTATGTAATATACAAGTAATATACAAGTAATATACAAGTAATATATACAATATACAAGTAATATATACAATATACATGTAATATACAATAATATACATAATATACACAATATACAAGTAATATATACAATATATAAGCAATATACAAGTAATATACACAATATACAAGTAATATACATAATATACAAGTAATATACATGTAATATACATAATATACAAGTAATATACATGTAATATATATAATATACATGTAATATATAAGTAATATACAATAATATATATAATATACAAGTAATATACAAGTAATATACAAGTAATTAATACAATAAACACAATATACAAGTAATATACAAGTAATATACAAGTAATATACATGTAATATACAATAATATACAAGTAATATATACAATATACAAGTAATATATAAGTAATATACAAGCAATATACAATAAATATACACAATATACAAGTAATATATATAATATACAAGTAATATACATGTAATATATATAATATACAAGTAATATACAAGCAATATATAAGCAATATACATGTAATATATATAATATATATAATATATACAATAATATACACAATATACAAGTAATATACAAGCAATATACAAGTAATATACATGTAATATCCAAGTAATATACAAGTAATATACATGTAATATACAAGTAATATACAAGTAATATACAAGCAATATACATGTAATATACAAGTAATATATATAATATACAAGCAATATACACAATATACAAGTAATATACAAGCAATATACAAGTAATATACATGTAATATACAAGCAATATACAAGCAATATACATGTAATATACAAGTAATAAACAAGCAATATACAAGCAATATACACAATGTACAAGTAATATACAAGTAATATACAAGTAATATACAAGTAATATACAAGCAATATACATGTAATATACACAATATACAAGTAATATACAAGCAATATACAAGTAATATACAAGTAATATACATGTAATATACAAGTAATATACAAGCAATATACAAGCAATATACACAATATACAAGTAATATACAAGCAATACACAAGTAATATACAAGTAATATACAAGCAATATACATGTAATATACAAGCAATATACACAATATACAAGTAATATACAAGCAATATACAAGTAATAGCTTGGCCATCATAGCATGTAAAATAAATAATCTTGCTCCTTGAATCACAATACTCGTCCATTCATAGGCCTACAGTAGGTCTGACACAAACAAGAAGAACTCAATGAGGATACGGACATGTATTCATCAGCAGACTGGGTGTATTCCATACGTTGACTCATTCATGGAATTGCATTTTTGCAGTGGTGTAAAGTACTTAAGTAAAAAAAAACTTTAAAGTACTACTTAAGTAGTTTTTTTGGGGTATATCTGTACTTTACTTTCTATATTTTTTGACAACTTACTTTTACTTCACTACATTCCTAAAGAAAATATATATTTTTTACTCCATACATTTTCCCTGACAACCAAAGTACTCGTTACATTTTGAATGATTAGCAGGACAGGAAAATGTTCAAATTAATGCACTTATCAGCACTTCTCAAGAGAACACGTGGTCGTCCCTACTGCCTCTGGCGGACTCACTAAACACAAATGCATTTTTTGTAAGTAGTGTCTGAGTGTCTGAGTGTCTGTCTGTCTGAGTGTCTGAGTGTCTGTCTGTCTGAGTGTCTGAGTGTGGCCCCTGGATATCCGTACGTTTTAAAAACAAGAAAATGGTGCTGTCTGCTTTGCCACTTTACCTCTACCTACAGTCCGTATTACCTCAATAACCTGGACTAACCTGTACCCCGGCACATTGACCTGGTACCTGTATATACTGGAGCCTCGTTATTGTTATTTTATTGTGTTACTTTAGTTTATTTAGTAAATATTTTCTTAACTCTTATCTTTCTTAAAACCTTAATGGTTTGTTAAGGGTTTGTAATTAAGCATTTCACGGTAAGGTCTGCACCTGTTTTAGTAACAGACTACTGTTTTATCTGTTAACCCCTGTTACTTGTATAACTGCCTACCTGACTACAGTTAACCCCTGTTACTTGTATAACTGCCTATCTGACTACAGTTAACCCCTGTTACTTGTATAACTGCCTACCTGACTACAGTTAACCCCTGTTACTTGTATAACTGCCTACCTGACTACAGTTAACCCCTGTTACTTGTATAACTGCCTATCTGACTACAGTTAACCCCTGTTACTTGTATAACTGCCTACCTGACTACAGTTAACCCCTGTTACTTGTATAACTGCCTATCTGACTACAGGTAACCCCTGTTACTTGTATAACTGCCTATCTGACTACAGTTAACCCCTGTTACTTGTATAACTGCCTATCTGACTACAGGTAACCCCTGTTACTTGTATAACTGCCTATCTGACTACAGTTAACCCCTGTTACTTGTATAACTGCCTACCTGACTACAGGTAACCCCTGTTACTTGTATAACTGCCTACCTGACTACAGTTAACCCCTGTTACTTGTATAACTGCCTACCTGACTACAGTTAACCCCTGTTACTTGTATAACTGCCTACCTGACTACAGTTAACCCCTGTTACTTGTATAACTGCCTACCTGACTACAGTTAACCCCTGTTACTTGTATAACTGCCTACCTGACTACAGTTAACCCCTGTTACTTGTATAACTGCCTACCTGACTACAGTTAACCCCTGTTACTTGTATAACTGCCTACCTGACTACAGTTAACACCTGTTACTTGTATAACTGCCTACCTGACTACAGTTAACCCCTGTTACTTGTATAACTGCCTACCTGACTACAGTTAACCCCTGTTACTTGTATAACTGCCTATCTGACTACAGTTAACCCCTGTTACTTGTATAACTGCCTACCTGACTACAGTTAACCCCTGTTACTTGTATAACTGCCTACCTGACTACAGTTAACCCCTGTTACTTGTATAACTGCCTACCTGACTACAGTTAACCCCTGTTACTTGTATAACTGCCTACCTGACTACAGTTAACCCCTGTTACTTGTATAACTGCCTACCTGACTACAGTTAACCCCTGTTACTTGTATAACTGCCTACCTGACTACAGTTAACCCCTGTTACTTGTATAACTGCCTACCTGACTACAGTTAACCCCTGTTACTTGTATAACTGCCTACCTGACTACAGTTAACCCCTGTTACTTGTATAACTGCCTACCTGACTACAGTTAACCCCTGTTACTTGTATAACTGCCTACCTGACTACAGTTAACCCCTGTTACTTGTATAACTGCCTACCTGACTACAGTTAACCCCTGTTACTTGTATAACTGCCTACCTGACTACAGTTAACCCCTGTTACTTGTATAACTGTATAACTATAACTGTAACTCGTTTTTAAACCACTCCACCAATTTCTTGTTAACAAACTATAGTTTTTCAGTTAGGACTAGCTAACTACTGGAACTACACACTACTGTTTTACCATGTAGAGGTGTAGCTAACTACTGGAACTACACACTACTGTTTTACCATGTAGAGGTGTAGCTAACTACTGGAACTACACACTACTGTTTTACCATGTAGAGGTGTAGCTAACTACTGGAACTACACACTACTGTTTTACAATGGAGCTAACGTGTGCCAGGAAAACACTCCCCACACCATTACACCACCGCCACCAGCCTGTACCGTTGACACCAGACAGGTTGGGTCCATGGGCTCATGCTGCTTACGCCTAATCCAGGACGGAACGAAACAAATCAGTTGGACAGGCATAGGATTTCTATAGGCAGGCCCGTTTTTTCCCAGGGGACCTCCTGTGTAATGGATGTTACAGTAAAGCTCATAGGCAGCTCATGAGTTTATAGTTTGGGGAAGCTTACAATATATCCTACAATTTCTGCCGCTCTGCACGCCAGTTATGATCATTGTTATATGCCCGTTTTCAGGGAACAGTTTCGTTTTAGTTTGAGAGAACTGTCACATGGCTAATCATAAAAATCTGAATTACATAGGCCTAATGCCGACACATCAAAACAGTAGAAAAATATCCTGATGAAAATTCTGGTTCTTTCAATCACATTCATCTCTCTACTCCGCCTGTCTGCCTCCCTTTCTATCTGTCTTGACTTGAGCTATGAATAGTGAAGTGCAACATCGTATCAACTCAGAAGATTTGTGTGCTCAGGTGCGCGTGCACCCTCAACGTTATCAGGACAGAGAAACCAGACACATGCTCATTGCTCACGTGGAGCACTACAAACAAAAGACAACGAATAAATTGACAACACTCCTAAATAATAATAATAAACAAAAACTTGTTTCTCACAAGTGTAGCTGGTTGTGAACTCTGCAAACAATCAAATTAAATGTATTTCTAAAGCCCTTCTTACATCAGCTGATGTCACAAAGTGCTGTGCAGAAACCCAGCCTAAAACCCCCAAACAGCAAAGCAATGCAGGTGTAGAAGCACGGTGGCTAGGAAAAACTCCATAGAAAGGCCGGAACCTAGGAAGAAACCCAGAGAGGAACCAGGCTGTGAGGGGTGGCCAGTCCTCTTCTGGCTGTGCCGGGTGCAGATTATAACAGAACATGGACAAGATGTTAAATTGTTCATAGTTGACCAGCAGGTTCAGATAATAATAATCACAGTGGTTGTCGAGGGTGCAACAGGTCAGCACCTCAGGAGTAAATGTCAGTTGGCTTTTCATAGCCAATCATTCAGAGTATCTCTACCGCACCTGCTTTCTCTAGAGAGTTGAAAACAGCAGGTCTGGGACAAGGTAGCATGTCCGGTGAACAGGCAATGGTTCAGTAGCCGCAGGCAGAACAGTTGAAACTGGAGCAAAAGCACGACCAGGTGGACTGAGGACAGCAAGGAGTCATCAGGCCAGGTGTGTCACAATCTTCATAATGGAGAGACCAAGGCGCAGCGAGGCATCCAGTATACATGTTTATTTGAGCAACGTAACTGGGAAAAATATACAAAACAAATGAAGATCGCAACGTAGACCATAACAATACCAACAAAACTATGCTATGATTAAACAATAACCCACAAACCCCAAGTGAAAACTACAAACATACTGTATATATGGTTCCCAATTAGAGACAACGACACTCAGCTGCCTCTAATTGGGAACCATTACCCCAACATAGAAATATATAACCTAGAACAGAAAAACCCTACACCAAAAACGAAACCAAAACACTCCAGCCTGTCATCTCAGGCCTGGACGTGACAAGGTGGTCCTGGGGCTCAGGTCCTCTGAGAGAAAGAGAGAGAATTAGATACTTAAATTCACACAGGACACCAGATAAGACAGGAGAAATACTCCAGATATAACAGACTGACCCTAGCCCCCCGACACATAAACTATTTCAGCATAAATCCTGGAGGCAGAGACAGGAGGGGTCGGGAGACACTGTGGCCCCGTCCGACGATACCCCCGGGCAGGGCCAAACAGGCAGGATATAACCCCACCCACTTTGCCAAAGCGCAGCCCCCACACCACTAGAGGGATATCTTCAACCACCAACTTACTATCCTGAGACAAGGCCAAGTATAGCCCACGAAGATCTCCCCCACGGCACAAACCCCAGGGCGGTATGCAAATTGGAGTGGGTCTACGGTTTCTAGAATTAATGGGGTTGATGTGAGCCATGACCAGCCTTTCAAAGCACTTCATGGCTACAGACGTGAGTGCTACGGGTCTGTAGTCATTTAGGCAGGTTACCTTAGTGTTCTTGGGCACAGGGACTATGGCGGTCTGCTTAAAACATGTTGGTATTACAGACTCGGACAGGGAGAGGTTGAAAATGTCAGTGAAGACACTTGCAAAGTTGGTCAACGCATGCTCGCAGTACACGTCCTGGTAATCTGTCTGGCCCTGCAGCCTTGTGAATGTTGACCTGTTTAATAAAGGAAAAAAAAGGATTCTGCCAGTTCGTGGTTCTGATGTCCAGAAGTTATTTATTTTCGGTCATAAGAGACAGTAGCAGCAACATTATGTACGGAATAAGTAAAAAAATAAGTTACAAACAACACAAAGAAACACGTTAAACGTCTGCCTTCCACTCCGAGAATGACAACGGTAAATGACTAATGCATGCCTTAACGGTAATTAATGTAACTAAATGACAGGGGTTCATGGTACATTTACTAGGCGTACTGGTTACATATGTAATGGGGAATTGATCAACATAAACAATCAAAGGGCAAACAATTCACACAATGAAATAATTAATCTGAGGAATCTGAGCACATTCTGGAGAGCTGAGGGCTAACCTCACCACGCCCCTGCCCTGCTGAGCCATTCTGGAGAGCTGAGGGCTAACTTCACCACGCCCCTGCCCTGCTGAGCCATTCTGGAGAGCTGAGGGCTAACTTCACCACGCCCCTGCCCTGCTGAGCACATTCTGGAGAGCTGAGGGATAACTTCACCACGCCCCTGCCCTGCTGAGCACATTCTGGAGAGCTGAGGGATAACTTCACCACGCCCCTGCCCTGCTGAGCCATTCTGGAGAGCTGAGGGCTAACTTCACCACGCCCCTGCCCTGCTGAGCCATTCTGGAGACACCCATATCTTCACATATCTCATTTTTATTCTTGTCGCAACTTTTTTAATTATACTCAAGACATCTATCTTCACACATATTTTAGTTGCTTTTCACTGACAGCCACAACTCAATAATTAGCTAAGTCTAATTGCCATGTGCGCTGCCAAAATAGGCCTATGCATATGTGATCTGAAATTATCCACAGCAAGTAAAAAAAATAAAATAAGCTAATGCTCCTCTGTGGCTGTCAAGCTCTCTGGAAAAGTATTTTGAATGATTTGATTTAGTAATTATAGAATGTTGGCATAACATCAATTTACTTAAAGGGGAATGGAAACACTTTAGGAAGTTCTAAATCCTAGTGTTTCCATTCCCCTTTAAGGGGAAGCCAGCATCTTAAAAGTGCACTGTCTACCTGCCAACTTTCCATTCTAAGTTGCAAGTGGTTGATACCAGAGATCTATATATATATAATGAGGAGATGCTCATGTCTCCAACCTAAAAAATGCGAGTCATTGTCCCAACAAGTTTAGGCCTTCACATTACGCCCATGGAAATGCATTGTGCTTATTCGGGATAGATTTTTGGTGACAGTGAGCCCTCTCGCTTTGCCTCTTCCTCACTGTTGAAACTTGTGCGCGACGCAGCCCCCCCCTCAGTCTTACATGCTGACCAGACCGCTAGCGCATGGTGACTTTGTCCACCCACAACAGACACGATCAGGACACGCAGTTTGAAGTATCAAAAGGAACTCGGAACCAGCTAAACAAGAAAAAAGAGAAAAAAAGATTAAACATTCTGAAACATAAACTGAATAAGTTCCACAGACATGTGACTAACAGAAATGTAATAATGTGTCCCTGAACAAAGGGGGGGGTCAAAATCTAAAGTAACAGTCAGTATCTGCTGTGGCCACCAGCTGCATTAAGTACTGCAGTGCATCTCCCTCCTCATGGAATGCAACAGATTTGCCAGTCCTTGCTGTGAGATGTTACCCCACTCTTCCACCAAGGCACCTGCAAGTTCCTGGACATTTCTGGGGGGAATGGCCCTAGCCCTCACCCTCCGATCCAACAGGTCCCAGACGAGATCCGGGTTCTTCGCTGACCATGGCAGAACAATTAACATTCCTGTCTTGCAGGAAATCACTCACAGAACGAGCAGTATGGCTGGTGGCATTGTCATGCTGGAGGGTCATGTCAGGATAAGCCTGCAGGAAGGGTACCACATGAAGTAGGAGGATGTCTTCCCTGTAACGCACAGTGTTGAGATTGCCTGCAATGACAACGCTCAGTACGATGATGCTGTGACACACCGCCCCAGACCATGACGGACCCTGCACCTCCAAATCGATCCGGCTCCAGAGTACAGGCCTCGGCCAAATCTATCCGGCTCCAGAGTACAGGCCTCGTCCAAATCTATCCAGCTCCAGAGTACAGGCCTCGGCCAAATCTATCCGGCTCCAGAGTACAGGCCTCGGCCAAATCGATCCCGCTCCAGAGTACAGGCCTCGGTGTAACGCTCATTCTTTCGACGATAAACGCGAATCCGACCATCACCCCTGGTGAGACAAAACCGTGACTCGTCAGTGAAGAGCACTTTTTGCCGGTCCTGTCTGGTCTAGCGACGGTGGGTTTGTGCCCATAGGCGACTTTGTTTCCTGTGATGTCTGGTGAGGACCTGCCTTACAACAGGCCAACAAGCCCTCAGTCCAGCCTCTCTCAGCCTATTGCGGACAGTCTGAGCACTGATGGAGGGATTGTGCGTTCCTGGAGTAACTCGTGCAGCCATCCTGTATCTGTCCCGCAGGTGTGATGTTCGGATGTACCGATCCTGTGCAGGTGTTGTTACACATGGTCTGCCACTGCGAGGACGACCAGCTGTCCGTCCTGTCTCCCTGTAGCTCTGTCTTAGGCGTCTCACAGTACGGACATTGCAATTTATTGCCCTGGCCACATCTGCAGTCCTCATGGCTCCTTGCAGCATGCCTAAGGCACGTTCACGCAGATGAGCAGGGACCCTGGGCATCTTTCTTTTGGTGTTTTTCAGAGTCAGTAGAAAGGCCTCTTTAGTGTTGTCATAACTGTTACCTAAATTGCCTACCGTCTGTAAGCTGTTAGTGTCTCAACGACCGTTCCACAGGTGCATGTTCATTAATTGTTTATTGTTCATTGAACAAGCATGGCAAATTGTTTAAACCCTTTACAATGAAGATCTGTGAAGTTACTTGGATTTTTATGAATTATCTTTGAAAGACAGGGTCCTGAAAAAGGGATATTTCTTTTTTTTGCTGAGTTTATATTAATTTGGGGACAGGTCAAAAAGTATTAAACATTTATGGCAATTTAGCTAGCTAGCTTGCTGTTGCTATCTAATTTGTCCTGGGATATAAACATTGTTGTTTTACTTGAAATGCACAAGGTCCTCTACTCCGACAATTAATCCACAGAAAAAAGGTTAAACCGAGTTTGTAACTAGTAATCTCTCCTCCTTCAGACTTCTTCTTCTTTGGACTTTATACGGTGGTTGGCAACCAACTTTAAGGTGCATTACCACCACCAACTGGCCTGGAGTGTGGACCTCAGTTCATCTTTCAAATCACCCACGTCGGTATACGCTCCTAACAACCAATGAGGAGATAGGAGAGGCGGTGCTACAAATAGAACCAAGTTTTATGTTAGCGCTTGGGCGCTTGGGTGCGATGATTGAATAACATGCATGTGTACATTTATTTTGCGGTGCGGTCAGCATGTTACTATATGTAGCCCATGTATCTGGTGTGACATTCCCCTTGTCCAGACAGCATCAGACACACATGTGACATTCCCCTTGTCCAGACAGCATCAGACACACATGTGACATTCCCCTTGTCCAGACAGCATCGGACACACATGTGACATTCCCCTTGTCCAGACAGCATCAGACACACATGGAACCAGAGGGGCAACTGTCGGATGCTTTTTCTGAGATGAATGCGTCTTTCTGTCGGCGTCTGTCAAAATAAATGATCAATATTTAGTTTTTCCACCCCTCCTTTTGATCACGTGCCCACTGGAGCCGCTTCTTCTTGTGTTTAGCTGATAGGAGTGGAACCCGGTGTGGTCGTCTGCTCCAATAGCCAAGACGCACCACTGTTATGCTGTGCCGTTATTTGTCTGTTTGCGGGCCCGCCTGTTAGCTTCTTGCCATTCTCCTTTCGATCTTTCTCATCACTGAGCTGTTTTCGCCCACAGGACTGGATGTTTTTTTTGTTTGTCGGAACATTCTCGGGTTAAACCCTGTACACTGTCGTGTATGAAAAGCCCAGGAGGGTGTCCGTTTCTGAGATACTGGAACCGGTGCGTCTGGCACCGACGATCATACCACCCTCAAAGTCACTTAGGTCACTGGTTTTTCCCCATCCTAGCGTTCAATGGAAGAGTAACTGGATGCCTCGATGCCTGTCTGCCAGCTTTATATTGGCAAGCCACGACCACGTGTCTCACCATCTGTAGGAGCGATACATTTTCCTGAACGGGGTGTACGCGGTGTACCTAACAAACTGGCCAGTGAGTGTATATACATATAATAATGTGTTTTGTATGTAAAAAATATTAAAGTGACCAGTGTTCAATGACCAGAATACAGTATATACATATAGTTGGTAAAACAGTATGTAAACATTATTAAAGTAACCAGTATTCAGTGACTATGTACATAGGGCAGCAGTCTCTAAGGTTCAGGGTAGAGTACTGGGTGGTAGCCGGCTAGAACAGTGACAGTCTGATGGCCAGGAGATAGAAGCTGTTTCTCAGTCTCTCGGTCCCAGCTTCGATGCACCTGTACTGGCTCCGCCTTCTAGATGGTAGTGGGGTGAACAGGACGTGGCTCGGGTGACTGAGGTCCTTGATGATCTTCTTGGCATTTCCGTGACACTGCTGTAGATGCCCTGGAGTGCAGGCACTGTGCCCCCCCCCCGGTGATGCGTTTGGCTGACCGCACCGCCCTCTGGAGAGAGCTGCAGTTGCAGACGGTGCAATTGCCGTACCAGGCGGTGATACAGCCTGACAGGATGCTTTCAATGGTTTCTTAGGGTACATGGCCTGAGGTTGAAGAGGCTCTGTTGCGCCCTCTTCACCACACTGTCTGTGTGAAGGGACCATTTCAGGTGGTCATTGATGTGCATAGTACATAAACCTAACAAGCAACAATGGAGCCATGTCAGTGTTGACCCATTGGAGCCATGTCAGTATAGACCCATTGGAGCCATGTCAGTGTTGACCCATTGGAGCCATGTCAGTGTTGACCCATTGGAGCCATGTCAGTGTAGACCCATACAATAACCCTAGGGACCTCAAAAGAATAACCCTAGGGACCTCAAAACAATAACGCTAGGGAACTCAAAAGAATAACCCTAGGGACCTCAAAACAATAACCCTAGGGACCTCAAAACAATAACCCTAGGTACCCCAAAACAATAACGCTAGGGAACTCAAAACAGCAAGAAAGCTTTTTAAATGAAAACAACAGGTTTTAGGTTTTTATAGATCAAATTAAAAAGAGAAAGCCATTTTTTGTCCATGTTAATGAACAGTGTGTTCTTGTTATAAGTTGTCTGTTCGCTGCAAGGTTTTCCTTTCTGAAAGATGAGCTGGCAGCAGGTACTGAGGACGGTCCCAAATGGCACCCTATTCCCTATATAATGGATAACTTTTGACAAAAGCCCATAGGGAGGTGCATTATGTAGTGAATAGGGCGCCATTTGGGACTCATGTTGGTGTGAAGGGGCTAAGCAGGGACCCGGTGAGGCTGCCTAAAGCGCTGCCTGTTCTAAAGGACCTGGCAAGGAAGTGTCATTCTGTTCTGTTATCTCAGGCCAGGTGGCACGCTAAAGCAACGTTGTGGTCATGGAACAGATTGAGAGGGGTGACCCACTTCGGGCCCGGCTCTCTACCAACCTAAACCACCAGGAGCAAAAAAACTGATCTGGGCCTGTATGGTCCGACCGCACGCAGCAATGGCGTACGCTAGCCACCTACTGTAGACAGAGACAGCAGCCTAGTCTAGTCAGCCTACTGTGGACAGAGACAGCAGCCTAGTCTAGTCAACCTACTATAGACAGAGACAGCAGCCTAGTCTAGTCAACCTACTATAGACAGAGACAGCAGCCTAGTCTAGTCAACCTACTATAGACAGAGACAGCAGCCTAGTCTAGTCAACATACTGTAGACAGAGACAGCAGCCTAGTCTAGTCAACCTACTGTGGACAGAGACAGCAGCCTAGTCTAGTCAACCTGCTGTAGACAGAGACAGCAGCCTAGTCTAGTCAACCTACTGTGGACAGAGACAGCAGCCTAGTCTAGTCAACCTACTGTGGACAGAGACAGCAGCCTAGTCTAGTCAACCTACTGTGGACAGAGACAGCAGCCTAGTCTAGTCAACCTACTGTGGACAGAGACAGCAGCCTAGTCTAGTCAACCTACTGTGGACAGAGACAGCAGCCTAGTCTAGTCAATCTACTATAGACAGAGACAGCAGCCTAGTCTAGTCAACCTGCTGTAGACAGAGACAGCAGCCTAGTCTAGCCAACCTACTATAGACAGAGACAGCAGCCTAGTCTAGTCAACCTACTGTGGACAGAGACAGCAGCCTAGTCTAGTCAACCTACTGTAGACAGAGACAGCAGCCTAGTCTAGTTAACCTACTGTAGACAGAGACAGCAGCCTAGTCTAGTCAACCTACTGTAGACAGAGACAGCAGCCTAGTCTAGTTAACCTGCTGTAGACAGAGACAGCAGCCTAGTCAGCCAGTTTATCAGCTAGTCATTACACACACATCCAAGAAAACTACAGCAGGAAGACAGATCCAGTGTGTTGTGTGTGTGTGTGTGTGTGTGTGTGTGAGTGTTAGAGCTGAACCAAGTACATGACATAAATCATTGTCTGATACCGACAGAGCACGGTGAAAAATGAGTAAAACATGAGTAACTTGTGACTCGATTTGACTTGCTCTTAGAATGCACAACTTGGAATTGACTGACTCAACCCAGTTCTTCTTGGGACTCTACTTGAGACTCAATACTTGTGACTTGACTTAACTCAAACACAAGTGACTTGGAACCACCTATGCCTTACTGGGATTGTTTTCAGTCAAAAAAAGAACAAAAATAGCTTCTTAGCAAAGAACAAATTCTCAAGCAGGAATGTAGCTAGGACTGTCTGGGAGTGGTCTGATTTGGGGAAGGGAAACTGAAAACTAGCTGTTATCGGCAGAGAGGTTTGGAACTCTCTTTCTTATTGGTCTATAAACTAATACATGCAAATCTACCAGACAGCCCTTTTCATCATTTTGTCAACAACACGTTTTAATGATGTTATTGTAAAATAGAGACATTGTAGCGGTCATATCGTATGAAATCAGGAAACCTGACGTGGTCAGAGTGTAGATGTATTTACAGGTCTTGGTGATCCAATGGCGAACGCGCCATATCAGACAACATATACAAGTAGATTTACCAAATAGAAATAGCATCTCTATCAGTCTGAACCTGTCCTATCTGGACGGACACAGCTGGAGGGCAAGACTGCACAGCCTCCCCTTGAGAAACCAAATGGAGTCTGCCAGGAGCAACAGGACCATACAATTACCCAATTGGCAATTACAACCACCAATAAAACTGGTTCTACAATGTAAAACGCAATTTCCACATCCATTGTTACATTGGTGCGTTCGTCTTAATCAGACTTAATGATTATTAGCTTAATGATATTTCATAACCATTCAGACAATGGTACAATCAGTTACTCTTATTCAGCGGTAGTTACTCCAAAGCGCGCAGGCCACCTAACCTATGTCTACGCACACTGAGGCGTGCACTCCTTTTTACACACGACCAGAATGACAAAGGCATATGATAAATGGTCCTTTTAGGACACCTGGGAACTTTGGACAAAACAAAGTGAAATAATGACGTCGGCGATCATCAGGTCGGAAAGTCGGAGCGCTAGAGTGATGGCAGAGGTTCACTACTTGGAATTCTGAGTTGGATGACCGTTGAAAATTATTTCTCCCCAGTCGGAGAGATAGTTATTTTCCGAGTTCCCAGTCAGGGATTTCCGGAAGTCGGAAGTCAGGGATTTCCGAGTTCCGTGTTGTTTTGAACGCGACAACAGACACAGGGAAGTTAGGACAGAACAAAGAGTTCTCCACTGTCAGGAGTTTTGACAGAACAAAGAGTTCTCCACTGTCAGGAGTTTGGACAGAACAAAGAGCTCTCCACTGTCAGGAGTTTGGACAGAACAAAGAGCTCTCCACTGCCAGGAGTTTGGACAGAACAAAGAGTTCTCCACTGTCAGGAGTTTGGACAGAACAAAGAGCTCTCCACTGTCAGGAGTTTGGACAGAACAAGTGAAGAGATGATGATGTGTCTTTGCCATAGTAGGCTAATAATTCATTTTAACAACAAATTCCATTGGCTGAGCGTTCCACCCTTTGTAGTGCCTTGCGGTGAGTGGAGGTGGTATTTGACGCTCACTGTTAGGGTCCTCGGGCTTAATTTCTTCATCATCCTGAGGTTGAAGAGTCGCTGTCGTGCATGTCGTGGTTTGACCATATCAGCTGCTCGGAGATGTGTTTGCCAAGGAACTTGACGTTTCGGACCGGACTGATGAAGATGGGAGCGTGTCCAGTCTGGTTCCTACTGAAGTCCACAATCAGCTCCTTTGTTTTGCTGATGTTGAGGGAGAGGTTGTTAACCTGGCACCATGCCTTCAGAGTGCCTACCTCCTCCCTGTAGGCTGCCTCGTTGTTGTTGGTAATCAGGCCTACTACTGTCATGACGTCAGTGAACTTGATGATGGAGTTGGAACTGTGTTAGGCCAGTCAGTCGTGGGTATACAGGGAGTACAGGAGGGGACTGAGGACAGACCCTAGTGGGGCCCCCGTGTTGAGAACCAGTGTCGAAGAGGTAACGTTGCCTACTTTCACCACCTGGGGGACAGTCTGTCAGGACGTCCAGGACCCAGTTGCACAGGGAGGAGTTCAGTCCCAGGGTTGTGAGCTTTGTAATGATCTGATAGGACACTATGGTACTGAAGGATGAGCTGTAGTCAATGAACAGCATCCTCACATATTCATTCCTCTTGTCCAGGTGGGTGAGGGCAGTGTGCAGTGCAATGGCGATTGAGTCGTCGGTGGATCTATCAGGGCAGTTGGCGAATTAGAGAGGGTCGAGTGTGTCGGTGAGAGATGAAGTGATGTGGTTGTTGACTAGCCTCTCGAAGCACTTCATGACGCTACCGGTCGGTAGTCATTCTGTTTTGATAGAAAAGTTGGTAGTGGCTAATTCTCCTCTGTGACATTCCCACCACTAATCTATGGTAGTGGCTAATTCTTCTCTGTGACATTCCCACCACTAATCTATGGTAGTGGCTAATTCTTCTCTGTGACATTCCCACCACTAAACTATGGTAGTGGCTAGTTCTCCTCTGTGACATTCCCACCACTGAGCTACGAAGACTAAATATATCTCATAGTCATCCTACTACCCTACCGCTGTGTTTCCTGCATCCCCAAATGGTCGCCCTCCTGACTGCTGATGCACTTCCTATTGACACACACACACACACACACACACACACACACACACACACACACACACACACACACACACACACACACACACACACACACACACACACCCTACAGGGACAGTTCTATGTGTACAAAAACACACACACACACACACACACACACACACACACACACACACTGGATAAGCAGACCAGAGCCAAGTGGGCTGTGTTTAATGCCTTTCAAATGGCACCCTATTCCCTATGGTGCACTACCTTTTGACCAGAGCCTTAGTCATAAGTAGTGCACTGCATAGGGAATAGGGTGCCAGTAGTGCACTACATAGGGAATAGGGTTCCAGTTGTGCACTATGTAGGAAATAGGGTGCCAATAGTGCACTACATTGGGAATAGGGTGCCAGTAGTGCACTACATAGGGAATAGGGTGCCAGTAGTGCACTACATAGGGAATAGGGTTCCAGTTGTGCACTATGTAGGAAATAGGGTGCCAATAGTGCACTACATAGGGAATAGGGTGCCAGTAGTGCACTACATTGGGAATAGGGTGCCAGTAGTGCACTACATTGGGAATAGGGTCCATCAGTGCACTACATTGGGAAAAGGATGCCAGTAGTGCACTACATTGGGAATAGGCTGCCAGTAGTGCACTACATAGGGAATAAGGTGCCAGTAGTGCACTACATTGGGAATAGGGTGCCAGTAGTGCACTACAATTGGAATAGGGTCCATCAGTGCACTACATTGGGAAAAGGATGCCAGTAGTGGACTACATAGGGAATAGGGTGCCAGTAGTGCACTACATAGGGAATAGGGTGCCAGTAGTGCACTACATAGGGAATAGGGTGCCGTTTGGAATGCGGATATTGTGGTGTTCCCTGCCAGCTGTAGTACTTGGAGGCTGAGAGGCCTGTCCTTCCCCAGCCTACTGCCATAACAGCCACTGTTACACAAAACCTCATAGAATCACAGGCAATGAAAACAAGGACCTAAAAATAAAACTGCTGGACCTCTCTGGTAGGTCATGTTTGTATTTGGATCCAGAATCAAACAATTTAGAAGAGACAAGAGACCTAGTAAGATACTGTGTTTGTACCCATAACACTAAAACGTCTATAGATACAAAGACATTATCTTACTAGGTCTCTTGGAGGCCCCATTGAAATCAAATCAACCCATTTTACCCAATTCTGTATTTACAATTTCAAAACGCTGTTCAGGAAGTGGGGCCGTATCTGCTTCCTGCCCCCTTCGTTGTTCCCTGAGACTAGCCGGGCGGCGGGGTGGTGGGGCGGCAGGGATTGTCCATCCTGACAATGGATGGAGCAGCCTAACAGGGCTGGGCATTGTTACATTGTTATAGCATCAGAGTCCCATGAGCACCTCTCTGGCTCAGTGTCAGAGCCACCCGCCACCCCAATGAGGGAAACAGAAGTGTGTGTGGTCACTGCTATGATCCATGTCCCCTCTTAGTAAGTCAGGGGTTTTACATTAAAACTCTGCTAAGCTGTTGTTCGGGCTACTTCCACATGGGGAAACGACACATTTTCAGAAACTATAACAATTACTATGACTGTAAATGTGCTGCCTGTCCAAAGGTCCAAGATGTGTGTTGTTTCAGTGGCCTGTTCTCCAGAACAGGCCAGTCCTTGCTACCTGGACACTATGGGAACCAAACTCACCCAGACCATGGGAAAGGGGAGGACTTAGGGAGACGCTCCATTGTTCTGCGGTGTGTGAATGGTGGTTGTTGTT
>CM059806.1:37886066-38076066 GCA_030435695.1 Brachymystax lenok tsinlingensis
GGTATTAAAGGAGATGACCTGGTATTAAAGGAGTGGACCTGGTATTAAAGGAGAGGACCTGGTATTAAAGGAGAGGACCTGGTATTAAAGGAGAGGACCTGGTATTAAAGGAGAGGACCTGGTATTAAAGAAGAGGACCTGGTATTAAAGGAGAAGACCTGGTATTAAAAGAGAGGACTTGGTATTACATCAGAGGACCTGGTATTAAAGAAGAGGACCTGGTATTAAAAGAGAGGACTTGGTATTACATGAGAGGACCTGGTATTAAAGGAGAGGACCTGGTATTAAAAGAGAGGACTTGGTATTACATGAGAGGACCTGGTATTAAAGGAGAGGACCTGGTATTAAAAGAGAGGACCTGGTATTAAAAGAAAGGACTTGGTATTAAAGGAGAGGACCTGGTATTAAAGGAGATGACCTGGTATTAAAGAAGAGGACCTGGTATTACATGAGAGGACCTGGTATTAAAGAAGAGGACCTGGTATTAAAAGAGAGGACTTGGTATTACATGAGAGGACCTGGTATTAAAGGAGAGGACCTGGTATTAAAAGAGAGGACCTGGTATTACATGAGAGGACTTGGTATTAAAGGAGAGGACCTGGTATTAAAGGAGATGACCTGGTATTAAAGGAGAGGACCTGGTATTAAAGGAGAGGACCTGGTATTAAAGGAGAGGACTTGGTATTACATGAGAGGACCTGGTATTAAAGGAGGGGACCTGGTGTTGAAAGAGAGGACCTGGTATTAAAGGCGAAGACTTGGTATTAAAGGAGAAGACTTGGTATTAAAGGAGAAGACTTGGTGTTAAATGAGAGGACCTGGTATTAAAGGAGATGACTTGGTATTAAAGGAGAGGACCTGGTATTAAAGGAGAAGACCTGGTATTAAAAGAGAGGACTTGGTATTTGCGAGGACTTGGTACATTATTAGAGGACCTGGTATTAAAGGAGAGAACCTGGTTATAAAGGAGAGGACCTGGTATTAAAGGAGAGGACCTGGTATTAAAAGAGAGGAATTTGTATTTTCCCATCAGGAATGGAATGGCATGACTTTGCTAAGTGGGTAAAAAACTAAAACTGTAGCTATAGTTGAAGTCGGAAGTTTACATACACCTTAGCCAAATACATTTAACTTCTTAGGGAGCGGCAGCATAGGTGACGGTTTTGGAGAGCCTGGCGTGCCCAAAGTAAAATGCTTGCCACTCAGGCCCAGAAAATAGAATAAGCACATAATTAGTACTATTGGATAGGAAACACTCTGAAGTTTATGAGAGTGTGAAAATAATGTATGTGAGTTTAACAGAACTGATATAGCAGGCGAAAACCCGAGGAAAATCCATCCGGATTTGCAGTTTTTTTTGTAAATGTCCTTCTTCTCAATTGTGCCTATTCATTTGTATTTTACCTAGGACTGAGACTGCAGTACCTATGGCTTCCACTAGATGTCAACAGTCTTCATACAAAGACTGGAAGCTGTAGCAGTAAGCAGAACGGATAGGAACAGGAAGTAGTCAGGGGACCACTTTTGTTTACAACGTTTGTCGCGCGCGAGATTGTGTTCGCGCCCCAGTTTATTTTCCTTTCCTATTGTTCACGTTATCGTCCGGTTGAAATATTACAGCACATATACCCAAAAGGATACCTAAGGATACATAAAAAATTATGTTTGATTTGTTTGTAGAAAGTGTATAGGTATAATTTGAATGTGTTCTCTTTACGGTTCAATGGACGACTCAGCGGTGGATTTTAAGATCATAATGCGCCAACCAAACTGAGATTTATGGATATAATAAATTACTTTTTCTAACAAAAGAACCATTGGATGTCTTCGTTGGACACTTGGGAAGCCCTCAGCAGATGTTATTCAAAAGGTAAGGGATTTTATATTAGCGATTTAATGCATTTTGTGAGACCTGCGATAGTTATGGATTTATGCTAATGCATAAAATATGAGAGGGGCTATACTCAAACAATCAAATGTTGTGCTTTCGCCGTAAAGCCTTTTTGAAATCTGACAATGCTGTGATATTGCCAAGAATCAGAGCTTTTGATGACTATGCAACACTTGTATATTGATTAATGTTTAATAATTCAACTTTTGGATTTTGAATTTGGCGCCTCACATTCCACCGACTAGCGCCCCACCACTCCGTAAGTAGTTAACACTTTCTTTGGTTACTACATGATTCCATGGTTTTATTTCATAGTTTTGATGTCTTCACTATTGTTCTACAATGTAGAAAATAGTAACAATAAAGACAATCCCCTGAATGAGTAGGTGTTCTAAAACCTTTGACTGGTAGTGTTTACAAAGAAATATATATGGGGGATTGGAATTGATGCAGACAATTACATTGATGGAAGCTATAATCTATATGCAATATTACAGCTGATCTACCACCTAAAAAGACCTAGACAATCAGGTGAGGGGAGTTCCTTACTAATTAGAGACCTTAATTCATCAATTAGGTACAAGGGTGGAGCGAAAACCAACAAACACTCAGCCCTCCTTGGAATTAGTTTGACATGTGATCCAAAGCGACTTAGTCATGTGTGGTGGTCCTGGGAACCAAACCCACAACTCTGGCATTACGTGCGCCATGCTCTACCAACTGAGCTACATGACTAACTTTTGATGAGTCTCACTGCTATCTTCGTTCTCAGATGCTCACAAAACGGACGGAAGAACAAAGGTCTGTTATTGTGTGCGTCTCTGTATGTGCGTGAGAGACTTTCAATGTGTCTTCGTGTTTTAAAAAATCTTTTGAAAGAACAGACAGAGCGTCGACAACATAAAATAACTGAAGCCAATTTCAAAATAACAAATGAGTGAGGTAAAATAGAAAAGGAAAGAAGAAAAGGGACGCAGCCGGAAGGCTTTGAAACGTCTCCTCCTTTAATCCTCTCCCTTGTTCTCCAGAAATTAAAATGGGTTACAGTCAGCAAACAGGTTGGAGGGAAGTAATGAGGAGGAGAGGAAAGAGGAGTGTTTGTTCTCCTCTGGTCGTTTTACCTCTTTGCTTTGCTGCCTTCTCTTTTCTGTCACTGGAATTCAATACCAAGAAAGACTGAAGTGTGAAAGTCTGAGCTCTCTAGTAGAGAACTCCAACTGGTTCGTCACATTTACCTGGTAGGCTTTCAATCAGAAAGTCTGGTTCATATATTTTAGGATTTGGAAGAAAGATACAAAACGAGCCGTTAATCTTTGTTGGGTACAACCGTTTATTGCATGCTGTAAGGTGATTGTACACATCTTCACTGTTATAAATCAATATAATAAAGATTAAATATGTCTCACCACCATTAAATATCCATTATTAGCATATTTTCCACACTACAACATGTCTACCCACTTGTCTAAGGTATAAGAGTTAGGTGGTGTGTGCATGTTTTATCCATATTTTGGTTCATCATTCAGGGAGCAAGAATACGATCACATGTCCTGGAACCCTCAAGAAAAATGGAAGAGAGGGAGCCCACCAAACACCTGGAGGCTGGAAGCAGACAGACACCAAAAGATCCGTCATGGGATGGACGAGATTGAGAAGACAGTGGTCGATGGCCTCTGCTCCCTGGGGAGCGACAACGGGCCCTTAGTAAGTATAGAATACAATCCCGTAAATGAGCCAGATATCCAACCAGAATGAGTTTTTAGCGTAATAGTATTATCAAATTGATGAAGGACTTGCTTAGAAATTGTGGTAGGTCATGAGTAGGGACAAGGGGTTGTTTTGGACTGGGCCCATCCATGTCATGGGACGGGAAGTGATAACGCCTGTTCTCTTCCTAGTAGAACATGAGAACTCCCAGGGAGGGAAGCGGTTGCCAGCGTACAGAGGAATGACATTCCATTCCTGATGGAAAAGAAACATATTCCTCTGCCTTTGTTCTATTTATAAATCACACGGTTCAGCTCTTTCTAGGATTACGATGAATTTGCCCCTAGTTACTGACATAAGACAGGGGCTGTACTGTAAGTATCAAGTATCTGAGAACAGGAGTGTTGATCTAGGATGAGTCCCCCCTGTCCATGTAGTCTTATTAAAACTTTCTAGGGTCCTTTTTTCTCCATTTCCGCCTGACTGACGTACCCAAAGTAAACTGCCTGTTACTCAGACCCAGAAGCCAGGATATGCATATAATTGGTACCATTGGAAAGAAAACACTCTGACGCTTGCAGAAATGTTAAAATAATGTAAGAGACTATAACACAATTTATATGGTAGGAGATAATCCAAAAATAATCCCAGTATGCAATTCCTATGGCTTCCACTAGGTGTCAGTAGTCTTTGTTCAAGGTTTCAGGCTTGTTTCTTCACAAACGAGGAATAATCAGGAGTTTTAGTACTGGGACTGGAATTAAGTGTATGCGCGCGACAAAGAGGGCACGCACCTGCTAATATTGTTTTCCTATTGAACATACTTCTTTCCATATGAAATATTATAGTTTAATTACATTTTAGGGTACCAGAGGATTTGATAGAAACGTATTTTGACTTGTTTTAACAAAGTTTAGCGGTAGCTTTTTGGATTCCTTTCTCTGCATGTTGAACGAGTGGATTACTCAAATCGAACTAAACAGACTTTTTTGGGATATAAAGAAGGATTTTTGTCTAACAAAACAACACTACATGTTATAGCTGGGACCCTTTGGATGACAAATCAGAGGAAGATTTTCAAAAAGTGAATATTTAATCACCATTTGTGAAATTATGAAACCTGTGCAGGTGGAATTTTTTTTGATGTGGGGGCGCCGTCCTCAAACTATCGCATGGCATACTTTCGCTGTAAAGCCTGCAGTACATCAGAGAGTGCAGCTATATTAACAAGAATTTACGTTTTTAACCGATATAAGACACTTGTATGTACATAAATGTTTAATATCCATAATTATTTTATTTGAATTATTTGAATTGTGTGCCCTCCAGTGTCACCGGAAGTTTTCCTGCTAGCGGGACACCTAGCCTTAAGAAGAACACAGAGATACAGAGGCCTGTTTATAGATACCAACACATGTTAGCACAGAGATACAGAGGCCTGTTTATAGATACCAACACATGTTACCACAGAGATACAGAGAGCCTGTCTATAGATACCAACACATGTTACCACAGAGATACAGAGGCCTGTCTATAGATACCAACACGTTACCACAGAGATACAGAGGCCTGTTTATAGATACCAACACATGTTACCACAGAGATACAGAGGCCTGTCTATAGATACCAACACATGTTACCACAGAGATACAGAGACCTGTCTTTAACCAGGACGCCCAGAGCTCACAGCGTATCTAGCTGCTATCGTCTCAGTGAATTGGGGTCTTAGGTTATATCCCATCTGGGACAAGGTTGGATGGAGGGGAGAGACACTAGTCAGCTAAGATATTTGTATTTCATTTTCAATGTATCACTGTCTTCTGCTTACAACTGGTAGACTAGTGTTTAAGAGTATTGGGTCAGTAACCGAAAGGTTGCTGGTTCAAATCCCTAAGCCGACAAAGTGAAACATCTTTCGATGTGCCCTTGAGCACATCTTTCGATGTGCCCTCTGGATAAAAGCATTTGCTAAATGACTAAAATGTTTAACTTTTCCACGTCACATTTTAACTTAGTTGTGCATTGAAAATTCCCCCTTAAACGGAAGTTAGGATTCACCCCTTTACCGAACGCACACACCTCACCTTGGTGTAGCTCAGTGCCGCGCATGCAGCCGGAGCGGGGCGCGGTCGTACTGTTGGAACAGCTGTCTCCACTGTTGCATGAAGACCCACAGGGCTGAGGACCCAAACAGGTCGATACGGCCAGACTTGGCCTTGTCAAACATGTCTGGGATAAACAGAGATGAAAATGACGTTAATTCACAGTAGGTTTTACAGCTGAAGACAATATCTTACGTGTCATTTTATTTCAGTATTAGTTGTATTGGTAATCACACAGGTGGCTACTATTCTTGTCATGTAGATGCTCAAATAAAATCTAATGTTATTTGTCACGTGCACAACATACACCGGGTGTAGACTTTACCGTGAAATGTTTGTTTACCAGCCTGTCCCAACGGTGCAGTTAAAAAAATTATAATACAAAGAAAAATAGTAACAAGAGGAATAAAATACACAAGAATGAAGCTATTTACAGGAAGTACCAGATCAATGTGGAACTATATACAGGAAGTACCAGATCAATGTGGAACTATATACAGGGAGTACCAGTACCAGATCAATGTGGAGCTATATACAGGGAGTACCAGTACCAGATCAATGTGGAGCTATATACAGGGAGTTCCAGTACCATCTTGGCCATGTTCTGTTATAATCTCCACCCGGCACAGCCAGAAGAGGACTGGCCACCCCTCATAGCTTGGTTCCTCTCTAGGTTTCTTCCTAGGTTCTGGCCTTTCTATGGAGTTTTTGCTTCTACACCTGCATTGCTTGCTGTTTGGGGTTTTCGGCTGGGTTTCTGTACAGCACTCTGTGACATCAGCTGATGTAAGAAGGGCTTTAGAAATACATTTGATTTGATCAATGTGGAGCTAAATACAGGGAGTACCAGTACCAGACCAATCACTGAGGTACAAGGTATTTGAGGTAGATATGTATATGAAAGCAGGGTAAAGTGACTAGGCATCAGGATAGATGATAATAAGGTATTTGAGGTAGATATGTATATGAAGGCAGGGTAAAGTGACTAGGCATCAGGATAGATGATAATAAGGTATTTGAGGTAGATATGTACATGAAGGCAGGGTAAAGTGACTAGGCATCAGGATAGATAATAATAAGGTATTTGGAGGTAGATATGTACATGAAGGCAGGGTAAAGTGACTAGGCAGCAGGATAGATAATAATAAGGTATTTGAAGTAGATATGTACATCAAGGCAGGGTAAAGTGACTAGGCATCAGGATAGATAATAATAATGTATTAGAGGTAGATATGTACATGAAGGCAGGGTAAAGTGACTAGGCATCAGGATAGATAATAATAAGGTATTTGAAGTAGATAAACCCAGCAGCGTTGCAGTTCTTGACACAAACCGGTGCGCCTGGCACCTACTACCATACCCCGTTCAAAGGAACTTCAATCTTTTGTCTTGCCCATTCACCCTCTGAATGGCACACACACACAATTCATGTCTCAATTGTATCAAGGCTTAAAAATCCTTCTTTAACCCGTCTCCTCCCCTTCATCTACACTGATTGAAGTGGATTTAACAGGTGACATCAATAAGGGATCATACAATAGCTTTCACCTTGGATTCACCTGGTCAGTCTATGTCATGGAAAGACCTGTTCATAATGTTTTGTGCACTCAGCGCAGTAGTCTATCAGTGTAAGATGGGGTCAGAGCAGGTAGTCCATTTAATGAACTATTTAGCAGTCTTATAGCTTGGGGGTGGGTTAGAAGTCTTATAGCTTGGGGGGGTTAGAAGTCTTATAGCTTGGGGGGGGTTAGAAGTCTTATAGCTTGGGGGTAGAAGCTGTCTCGGAGCCTGTTGGTCCGAGAGCCGATGTTTTGGTACCATTTCCCAGATGGTAGCAGAGTGAATATTCTATGGCTTGGGTGGCTGGAGTCTTTTGGCTTGCAGTCGTGGGTGAACCGAGGGTACAGGAGAGGACTGAGCACACACCCCTGAGAGGACCCCGTGTTGAGGTTCAGTGGGCAGGGAGGTTCAGTCCCAGGGTTCCCAGCTTGGTAATGAGCTTGGAGGGAACTATGGTGTTGCACGCTGAACTGTAGACTACCAGGGAGTGAACAGGGGCTCCCGAGTGGCACAGCGGTCTAAGGCACAGCACGGCATGTCAGTGCTAGAGGTGTCACTACAGACCCTGGTTCGATTCCAGGCTGTATCACAACTGGCCATGATTGGGAGTTCCATAGGGCGGCACACAATTAGCCCAGTGTCTTCTGGGTTTGTTGGGGGTAGGCTGTCATTGTAAATAAGAATTTGTTCTTAACTGACTTGCCTAATTGAATTAAATATAAATAAAAATAGCAGCACTCACATACTGTAGTTATTTCCCCACTTGTCCAGGTGGGAGAGGGCAGTGTAAATGCAATTGAGGGTTTCTGGGATGACGGTGTTGATGTGTGTCATCAGCCTTTCAAAGCACTTCATCATTACAGATGTGATGCTACAGGGTGATAGTTGTTTAGGCAGGTTCTTAGGAACAGGGACAATGGTGGTCAGCTTGAAACATGTTAGTATTACAGACTTGGACAAGGAGAACTTTTAAAATGTTTTTGAAGACACCTGCCAGCTGGTCTGCACATGCTTTGAGAACGCACCCTGGTATCCATCCGGCAGCCTTGCGTGCGTTAACCTGTTTAAAAGTTTTACCCACAGTCATCCAGAACAACAGGGGCTTTCACGCAAGTCTCAGTGTTGTATTCCTTGAAGCGAGCATTAAAGGCATTTAGCTCGTTTGGGAGTTCTGCATCACTGGGCATCTCACGGCTTGCCTGACGACTCAAAATGAATTCTTACATTGCTCTATTTCGCTACATACTTCCGTCTGAGACTGGCATCATTGAAGTCGTTTGTGCTGATGTCAAAATGAGTGGTGTTGTAGCTACAAAACAAAGTCATCAGCGATTGGATCGTCTCTAACCAATTAAGAGTATCAAAGCATATGACACATTTTCTAAATGCGTTCTGATCTGGCCCAACCCATCTGGTTATGGGCCCAATCAGAACGGTGAGAATGTGTTTAAGTTCTAGAAATCGTAGAAGAGGCACTGACATCCAGATCATTTTCACATTTTCACAATCCCTTTCTCGAGAGAGTTACTATCGGGTACATTTATATTTTTATGAAAAGTACAATGTCCTTTAGGTAATGGGAAAACAGATATCCTTTAGTGAATGGGAAAACAGACATCCTTTAGGGAATGGGAAAACAGACATCCAGGACTGTATCTGTCTGTCTCTCAGAACTGTATCTGTCTGTCTCTACAGGACTGTATCTGTCTGTCTCTACAGGACTGTATCTGTCTGTCTCTACAGGACTGTATCATTCTCTACAGGATTATGGCTAGACGGTACACTGTCCTTCTCTCAGAACATATCAAAGCTGCAGGTTAAAGTTAAATCTAGACTTAGTTTCCTCTATCATAATCGCTCATCTTTCACCCCAGCTGCCAAACTAACCCTCATTAAGATTACCATCCTACCCATGCTAGAATACGGAGACATCATTTTTAGATTGGCAGGTAAGGGTGCTCTCGAGAGGCTAGATGTTCTTTACCATTCAGCCATCAGATTTGCCACCAAAGCTCCTTATAGGACACATCACTGCACTCTATACTCCTCTGAAAACTGGTCATCTCTGTATACCCGTCGCAAGCCCCACTGGTTGATGCTTCTTTATAAAACCCTCTTAGGCCTCACTCCCCCCTATCTGAGATACCTACTGCAGCCCTCATATTCCACATACAACACCCGTTCTGCCAGTCACATTCTGTTAAAGGTCCCCAAAGCACACACATCCCTGGGTATCTCCTCTTTTCAGTTCGCTGCAGCTAGCGAATGGAACGAGCTGCAACAAACACAGAATGGTAGCAAAACAACATAACAACAACATGGTACACACATTATTGGGCACAGACAACAACACAAAGGGCAAGAAGGTACAACAATACATCACACAAAGCAGCCACAACTGTCAGTAAGAGTGTCCATGATTGTTTTCCCATTCCCTAAAGACTCAGACGTCCTGCTCGTTTTTCTGGCCCGGAATACCCCGGTGGAACTAATGAGGGTGTTAGTTTATCTGGCCCGGAATACCCCGGTGGAACTAATGAGGGTGTTCGTTTATCTGGCCCGGAATACCCCGGTGGAACTAATGAGGGTGTTCGTTTATCTGGCCAGGGATACCCCGGTGGAACTAATGAGGGTGTTCGTTTATCTGGCCAGGGATACCCCGGTGGAACTAATGAGGGTGCTCGTTTATCTGGTGGAAGGAGTTTAATCTGAGTTTAATCTGGGTGAAAACTGATTGAATTGGACCAATAACATTTGATTTGGCAGGAGTTGCCATTTGACTCCTAAGGTAGGCAGTGAAACACCCTAGAATTTTTATTCGCAGGTGTTAAAGTAGCCAGACGCGGCATGTCATAACCCTCGTAGACGTAGTAGAGGAAGCCGGCGTCGAAGCCCGCCTTGAAGATCAGACTCGCCTACAAGGGAAGGAGAGAAGGATGGAGGATTAGAGATAATATCATAAACCATCATCATAAAAAACATCTTTAAAGAGAACAAGCAGGAAATACAGGTTACAGCAATTGTTTTTACTTTCATTTAGTTGTATTCACAAGCATTTTGCTAAACCCACAATAACATCTGCTAAATATGTGTACGTGACCAATAACATTTGATTTGATTTTGCACGAGTTGTCATTTGACTCCTAAAATACTGTTGGCACCCTAGAATTTTTATTCTCAGGTGTTAAAGTAGCCTGTCGTTTTGATAATTTGTGCTGTATTAAAACAGATTGTGTTAAAGTCTCCAGTGATGTAAAATGACATGTTATCCTGTGTGTGCTTGTCCTCTCCTTGTTCCCTCTTGATTACATGTGAGGCCTGTCAGTGCATTGGTCATAGGATACCATTGAGCCTTATATGGTACCTTTACCTTGACTCATATTGTAGTTACATATTCTCTGTCTCTCTCTTTCTGTCTCTCTCTCTCTTTTCTGTCTCTCTCTCTCTTTCTCTTTCTCTTTCTGTCTCTCTCTCTCTCTCTCTCTCTCTCTCTCTCTCTCTCTCTCTCCCTTTCTCTTTCTCTCTCTATCTCTCTCTCTCTCTCTCTGAGCATGACCTCTAATGTACACCAAATAAAATACTGACTTTAGACTTTTTTATAAAAAACGTTTTAAATAAAACAGTACATAGAAAATAAAATCCAATAAAAAGTACAATGGATAGTCCTATGAAGTAGTCTGATTGGAAGAACTACATGTGATTATTATCTAAGGGTCATTTAACAGATCGATCCATTGGTTTGATGGTCAGTGTTGTGCTCTTGGGGATGTGTTGTCCATGTGGAGGTGTTGTCCTTGGGGATGTGTTGTGCTCCTTGGGAAGTGCAGATGGAAAAGCTATCCAAAGTTCTATTCATAATAAACATGTCTCCTCTCTCTCTCTCTCTCTCTCTCTCTCTTTCTCCCATATCGTATCGTGAGATCACTGGCGATTCCCAGCCCTACTATCTAGGCACTAGGGTGCCATTTGGGACTCAGGCCAGTGAGTGTGAAACATGATTCATAATGTAGAAATCACAAGTCAGTCAGCGGATAAAACAGATATTATGTGGTCGAGTGGTCAAGAGGGAAATGTCCACTGTACGCGTCACACAGTGGTCAAGAGGGAAATGTCCACTCTATGTGTCACACAGTGGTCGAGAGGGAAATGTCCACTGTACTTGCCACACCCTGGTCGAGAGGGAAATGTCCACTGTACCCGTCACACAGTGGTCAAGAGGGGCTGTGACTAAAATTAAATACCAGACTACATCAGTTCCTGTTTAATGAGGGAGAACACCTAAACCAGTACCAGATTGAGGTTCATGACAGGCCACCTTTGAGTTGGGTAACGAGCAATGCAACACTTTAAGAGCAACATTTGCATTGTACATAGTTTCATCCTCATAATAATTCTAGCTGGCGAAGCCGGCTTAACAGTGACGCTTGGAGCAAGACCTACGAGGGAAAAAAAACGATAGCCGACTGTAGTGTCTTCCTTTTCTCTTGACCATAGCCACTGCCCTAGCCTGAAAGCGGGGTTGATTCGTACGCATACAGTCCACATTCAAAGTTTCCAAACGGCCAAAACATTCAATGAGATCCAGGAATATGTTGCAACAAAAAGGTTTATTCTTCTTGTATCTAACAAACAAATTATTCTCCAATCAACTTAAAGCAGAGATTACTTGTCACAAAATACATAATATGATCTGTTTGTATATCTGTATGGTCAAAAAACTATACCGGTCCCGCGTCTAGCTAGGACCCCCCCCTGAAGGCCCAACTTCCTGCCTTTATCCTAGCACACTTACCACAGTACAATGAATGAGCAGGAGGGTGTCCAGAAATAAAGTTCCACTAACAACAAATAAATACATTTCAATCAGGTCAATATCAATCATAAAGATACCTAATATTTCATCATATACATTCATATTTCATATATTTACACAAACGTACACGGAAGCTCTGTGTGTTCTGTCTTTTTAATAAACAAATATGTCCAAAAGCGCGGTTCTAACACCGACAAAACCCCGGACACAGGGGGAACTACGTTCCAGGACGAACGCCACTATAAGCTAAGCTTGCATCTCGTACCAACTGATAACCCCGTACTGGCCCGACAGAGGCACCGCAGATTATAAAAGAGGCAGAAGGGGTGTGAACCGTAACAAAAGAGAGACAGTAGTTTAAAGGATGCTCCAATCACAAGGAGGACGGTGATTAAAAAAAATAAAAAAAAAATAAAAAAAGAGAATAGTTAATCAAGGCGATTCGCCCATTCCAGCTTCACCGCGTCACACAACCTATTATTTTCTTCTTCTCTGAAGGCGCCTCCTCCGTCTTGACATTACAGAGGTTCTGGATGGAGGCTGTGTTGGTGGGGTCCTCCCTGACAGACCTCGTAGACTTGGATCCCGACCTCCCGCCGTCAACGACGTCGTCTCCTTCTTCCCGATGAGCTTCTGGATCCTCTTGTAGACGAGGTAGACCATCTCGCAGATGCACATGAGGATGCAGACGGCCGAGGAGACCACCATGAAGATGGTGAAAATCTTCTTCTCGGTGGGACGTGAGATGTAGCAGTCGACGGTGTTGGGGCAGGGCTCCAGGGAGCACTTGGAGAGACGCGGCATGTCATAACCCTCGTAGACGTAGTAGAGGATGTAGAGGAAGCCGGCGTCGAAGCCCGCCTTGAAGATCAGACTCGCCTACAAGGGAAGGAGAGAAGGATGGAGGATTAGAGATAATATCATAAACCATCATCATAAAAAAACATCTTTAAAGAGAACAAGCAGGAAATACAGGTTACAGCAATTGTTTTTACTTTCATTTAGTTGTATTCACAAGCATTTTGCTAAACCCACAATAACATCTGCTAAATATGTGTACGTGACCAATAACATTTGATTTGATTTTGCACGAGTTGTCATTTGACTCCTAAAATACTGTTGGCACCATAGAATTTTTATTCTCAGGTGTTAAAGTAGCCTGTCATTTTGATCATTTGTGCTGTATTAAAACAGATTGTGCTAAAGTCTCCAGTGATGTAAAATGACATGTTATCCTGTGTGTGCTTGTCCTCTCCTTGTTCCCTCTTGATTACATGTGAGGCCTGTCAGTGCATTGGTCATAGGATACCATTGAGCCTTATATGGTACCTTTACCTTGACTCATATTGTAGTTACATATTCTCTGTCTCTCTCTTTCTCTTTCTCTTTCTGTCTCTCTCATCAAATTTTTTCTCTGAGATTAGTGCGTTACTCACTCTTGTCTGTGGTAACTATCCATCTGTTATTCTGCTTGGTGATTTTAACATACATGAAAACACTGCACATTGCAATGAATTGATGGCTGTACTGGACTGTTTCAACCTAACCCAACATGTAACTTTTGCTACTCACTCCAGGGTCATATACTGGATCTCATATGTACATCTGGCTTAAATAATATTCTTGTTAGCAGCTCTGATTTTGCTTTTTCAGATCACAAATTCATAAGCTTCAGTTGTAGTTTTCCTATATCAATAACACCACTGAAGAAAATGCTGACCTATCGTAAAATCAATTCTGTGAATCCATCTTCTTTTTCTGCTTTAATAAGGGATTCTTCTTTGTCAGAATGTCTACTATTAAATTGTCCATCAGAAATCTGCTGTATATACAATAATGTCTTGTCTCAAATACTTGAGAGGCAGGCTCCTGTCATAACTAGACTGGTTCCATCTACTGCGTGCCTCACCATGGTTCACTCCTGAACTACGAACGATAAAAACCGAGGGTCGCCGCCTAGAAAGACTATACAGGAAAACTAGACTTGTTGTCCACTCTTTGGCTTTTAAAGAACACTTGCTTAAGTACCGTACAGCCCTTAACGATGCAAGATCCTCTTATTTCACCTCTACCATTAGAAATTCAAAGTGCAGGCCCAAATCACTCTTTGCAATGGTTAGCAAACTCACAAATCCACCACAACATGTTATGTCGGGCTCTGTGGGGCTTGTAAATAGCTTTTTACAATTTTTTCTGACAAATTAAAGTCAATCACTGCATCCATCGCCAAAAACACTCTTCATCCAAGTGACTCAAATGTTCACTTAATAATAGCTGATTTTACTCATTCTACAAACTCTCTCTCTGCTTTCACTCTAACTACTCCAACTGCTATAAGTGATCTAATTGTGAAGTCAAATTCCACATCCTGCCAACTTGATCCTACACCTACTGTTTTGCTTAAGTTGTGTTTCCTGAGGTTGCACCCTTCATAACACATATGATTAACTGTAGTTTGGCGTCCGGCGTGGTTCCAGCAGATTTAAAAATGGCTGCGGTGACGCCCATTCTTAAAAATCAGGCCTAGACCACCTAAACATGGGAAATTACAGACCAATATCCAACTTACCATTCTTAAGCAAAGTCCTTGAAAGGGTTGTTGTTGCTAGAATTGCGATCACATTTGGATATAAACGGTCTTTTGAACCTTTTCAGTCTGGATTTGCCAGCTCATAGCACTGAAACTGCTCTTCTCCGGGTGGTTAACGACATTCTTTTGTCCATGGATGCAGGGCTGATAAACATCCTGATGCTTCTTGATTTAAGCGCTGCTTTTGACACAGTCTGCCATGAAATACTTATCTCTAGGCTTTCTGACATTGGTATCACTGGCTCTGCTCTTTCTTGGCTCATCTCCTACATTAGCGACAGAAAGTATTATATCACTATACAAGGGTTTAGATCTGCCACTGCTTCACTTACACAGGGTGTCCCTCAAGGTTCGGTTCTTGGCCCACTATTATTCATCATCTACATATATCCACTCGGTGATATCATACGCGAGCACGGACTTCAGTTCCATTGCTATGCTGATGATATTCAAATCTACCTCACCACCAGCTCTGATAGGTTATCTTTGCCTGACTCACTCACTGAATGTATCAGGGACATCAAGAAATGGATGTCCCTGAATTTCCTTAAACTGAATGATAATAAAACTGAGATATTATTGATTGGTCCTGCTGCCTCAGCCAAAAGGATTGATCAGTCCTTTGATGTTGATGGAATCCACGTTAAGCCTTCGTCATTGATTCGTAACCTTGGTGTCTTATTCGATTCAACTCTATCTTTTGGCTCTCACATTTCTTCTCTTGTTAAAAACTCTTTTTCCATCTTCGTAATATTGCTCGTCTCCGATCTTCTCTCACTTTAGCTGATGCTGAAACTCTAATTCATGCATTAATCACTTCACGCTTGGACTATTGCAATGCCTTACTTCTTGGTCTTCCCCAAAAAATTATTGCAAGATTACAGTATTTTCAAAACTCAGCAGCAAGAGTTCTCACCTCCACTAGGCGCTCTGCTCACATCACTCCTCTGCTTCATGACCTTCACTGGCTACCTGTGGCATCACGTATCCACTTTAAGGTATTGCTTCTAACTTTTAAAGCATTAAATGGTCTTGCTCCCCAATATCTCTCTGACTTACTCTTTCCATACCGCCCTGCTCGGTCCCTTAGATCAGCTGAACTTGGTTTGTTGACCGTCCCTCGTTTCCGGTTGTCCACTGTAGGTGGGAGGTCATTTGGTGTTAATGCTCCTAAATTATGGAATTCACTACCTCTTACACTACGCAATACCTCATCCGTGGGTGCATTCAAGATCCAGTTGAAGACATATCTGTTTGACATGCATTTTGGGTAGTGTGTATCCTATTTGACTGCGATGTATGTGTGGGTGTTCTGAATGTATTGTAATGTGCAATGTAAAGCGACCTTGAGCTATGGAAAGGCGCTATATAAATAAAACTTCTTCTTCTTCTTCTTCTTCTAGCACACTTACCACAGTACAATGAATGAGCAGGAGGGGGTGTGTCAGAAATAAAGTTCCACTAACAACAAATAAATACATTTCAATCAGGTCAATATCAATCATAAAGATACCTAATATTTCATCATATACATTCATATTTCATATATTTACACAAACGCATACCGGAAGCTCTGTGTGTTCTGTCTTTTAATAAACAAATATGTCCAAAAGCGGTTCTAACACCGACAAAACCCGGACACAGGGGAACTACGTTCAGGACGAACGCCACTATAAGCTGCTTGCATCTCGTACCAACTGATAACCCCGCACTGGCCCGACAGAGGCACCGCAGATTATAAAAGAGGCAGAAGGGGGGCGTAATGAAAGAGAGACAGTAGTTTAAAGGATGCTCCAATCACAAGGAGGACGGTGATTTAAAAAAAAAAAAAAAAAAAGAGAACAGTTAATCAAGGCGATTCGCCCATTCCAGCTTCACCGCGTCACACGACCTATTATTTTTTCTTCTTCTCTGATGGCGCCTCCTCCGTCTTGACATTACAGAGGTTCTGGATGGAGGCTGTGTTGGTGGGGTCCTCCCTGACAGACCTCGTGAGACTTGGATCCCGACCGCTGGCGACGTCAACGCGTCGTTCTTCCCGATGAGCTTCTGGATCCTCTTGTAGACGAGGTAGACCATCTCGCAGATGCACATGAGGATGCAGACGGCCGAGGAGACCACCATGAAGATGGTGAAAATCTTCTTCTCGGTGGGACGTGAGATGTAGCAGTCGACGGTGTTGGGGCAGGGCTCCAGGGAGCACTTGGAGAGAGACGCGGCATGTCATAACCCTCGTAGACGTAGTAGAGGATGTAGAGGAAGCCGGCGTCGAAGCCCGCCTTGAAGATCAGACTCGCCTACAAGGGAAGGAGAGAAGGATGGAGGATTAGAGATAATATCATAAACCATCATCATAAAAAACATCTTTAAAGAGAACAAGCAGGAAATACAGGTTACAGCAATTGTTTTTACTTTCATTTAGTTGTATTCACAAGCATTTTGCTAAACCCACAATAACATCTGCTAAATATGTGTACGTGACCAATAACATTTGATTTGATTTTGCACGAGTTGTCATTTGACTCCTAAAATACTGTTGGCACCATAGAATTTTTATTCTCAGGTGTTAAAGTAGCCTGTCATTTTGATCATTTGTGTTGTATTAAAACAGATTGTGCTAAAGTCTCCAGTGATGTAAAATGACATGTTATCCTGTGTGTGCTTGTCCTCTCCTTGTTCCCTCTTGATTACATGTGAGGCCTGTCAGTGCATTGGTCATAGGATACCATTGAGCCTTATATGGTACCTTTACCTTGACTCATATTGTAGTTACATATTCTCTGTCTCTCTCTTTCTCTTTCTCTTTCTGTCTCTCTCATCAAATTTTTTCTCTGAGATTAGTGCGTTACTCACTCTTGTCTGTGGTAACTATCCATCTGTTATTCTGCTTGGTGATTTTAACATACATGAAAACACTGCACATTGCAATGAATTGATGGCTGTACTGGACTGTTTCAACCTAACCCAACATGTAACTTTTGCTACTCACTCCAGGGGTCATATACTGGATCTCATATGTACATCTGGCTTAAATAATATTCTTGTTAGCAGCTCTGATTTTGCTTTTTCAGATCACAAATTCATAAGCTTCAGTTGTAGTTTTCCTATATCAATAACACCACTGAAGAAAATGCTGACCTATCGTAAAATCAATTCTGTGAATCCATCTTCTTTTTCTGCTTTAATAAGGGATTCTTCTTTGTCAGAATGTCTACTATTAAATTGTCCATCAGAAATCTGCTGTATATACAATAATGTCTTGTCTCAAATACTTGAGAGGCAGGCTCCTGTCATAACTAGACTGGTTCCATCTACTCGTGCCTCACCATGGTTCACTCCTGAACTACGAACGATAAAAACCGAGGGTCGCCGCCTAGAAAGACTATACAGGAAAACTAGACTTGTTGTCCACTCTTTGGCTTTTAAAGAACACTTGCTTAAGTACCGTACAGCCCTTAACGATGCAAGATCCTCTTATTTCACCTCTACCATTAGAAATTCAAAGTGCAGGCCCAAATCACTCTTTGCAATGGTTAGCAAACTCACAAATCCACCACAACATGTTATGTCGGGCTCTGTGGGGCTTGTAAATAGCTTTTTACAATTTTTCTCTGACAAATTAAAGTCAATCACTGCATCCATCGCCAAAAACACTCTTCATCCAAGTGACTCAAATGTTCACTTAATAATAGCTGATTTTACTCATTCTACAAACTCTCTCTGCTTTCACTCTAACTACTCCAACTGCTATAAGTGATCTAATTGTGAAGTCAAATTCCACATCCTGCCAACTTGATCCTACACCTACTGTTTTGCTTAAGTTGTGTTTCCCTGAGGTTGCACCCTTCATAACACATATGATTAACTGTAGTTTGGCGTCCGGCGTGGTTCCAGCAGATTTAAAAATGGCTGCGGTGACGCCCATTCTTAAAAAATCAGGCCTAGACCACCTAAACATGGGAAATTACAGACCAATATCCAACTTACCATTCTTAAGCAAAGTCCTTGAAAGGGTTGTTGCTTCGCAATTGCGATCACATTTGGATATAAACGGTCTTTTTGAACCTTTTCAGTCTGGATTTCGCCCAGCTCATAGCACTGAAACTGCTCTTCTCCGGGTGGTTAACAACATTCTTTTGTCCATGGATGCAGGGCTGATAAACATCCTGATGCTTCTTGATTTAAGCGCTGCTTTTGACACAGTCTGCCATGAAATACTTATCTCTAGGCTTTCTGACATTGGTATCACTGGCTCTGCTCTTTCTTGGCTCATCTCCTACATTAGCGACAGAAAGTATTATATCACTATACAAGGGTTTAGATCTGCCACTGCTTCACTTACACAGGGTGTCCCTCAAGGTTCGGTTCTTGGCCCACTATTATTCATCATCTACATATATCCACTGGTGATATCATACGAGCACGGACTTCAGTTCCATTGCTATGCTGATGATATTCAAATCTACCTCACCACCAGCTCTGATAGGTTATCTTTGCCTGACTCACTCACTGAATGTATCAGGGACATCAAGAAATGGATGTCCCTGAATTTCCTTAAACTGAATGATAATAAAACTGAGATATTATTGATTGGTCCTGCTGCCTCAGCCAAAAGGATTGATCAGTCCTTTGATGTTGATGGAATCCACGTTAACCTCTTAGCGCGCCGATCCCTTTAGCGGGATCGTTTTCAGAGCAAACATAACGCGCCAAATTCAAAATACATATTCGTAATACATATTCGTAATATTTAACTTCGATATACAAGTGTTGCATAGTGTTGCATAGCCATCAAAAGCTCTGCTTCTTGGCAATATCACTGCGTTGTCAGATTTTAAAAAGGCTTTACGGCGAAAGCACTACATTTGATTGTTTGAGGCTAGTACCTCACATATTTTCCACATTAGCATAAATTCATATCCAGCTCGGTTCTCAAAATATCCATATCACAGCTAATATAAATCGCTTACCTTTCAAATAACTTCTTCTGAGGTCTTCCCAAGTGTCCAAACAAGATAATCCATGGTTCTTTTGTTAGAAAAAGTAAATAATTATATCCATAAATATCCGTTGTTTTTGGCACGTTACGTTCAGCTACTCCACCAAGCATTGTCAGTCTACTCGCCCGTTTTACAGTGAAGGGATCGCGTTCAAATTATACCTCTCATCTTTTCACAAACAAATCAAATATCATTAATAATGCATCCTTATGTATTCTTTTATGAATAATAGCGATCATATTTTACAAGAACGGTAAGTGAAACGTTAAAAGACTTAAAAGAAAGTTGGTCGCGCTGGCGCGTTCACGTTCTCGTGAACGCACGCCTGTTTACCTATTTTCCCTACCCGTAGTAATTCTCTCTCTAAGGATCTGGTCAGAGCTTTTTCCTCCATACCCTTTCCAGAGACTGTTGACATCTAGTGGAAGCCATAAGTACTGCAACCTCGGTCCTATTCCCCATAGAAAAATATTACATGGGCTTCAAAATGAGAGGAGAGCCAAAGAAAAATAAATTCCGGACAGAAATTTCTCTGGTTTTTGCCTGCTAAATCTGTTCTGGAATAGCCACAGACTATATCTTAATGGTTTTATAAACTTCAGAGTGTTTCCTATCCAATAGTACTAAATATGTAAATATCCTAGTTTCTGGCCATGAGTGGTAGGCATTTAACTTTGGGCACGTCAGACAGGCGAAAATTCGGAAAATGGGACCCTAGCTGGAAGAGGTTAAGCCTTCGTCATTGATTCGTAACCTTGGTGTCTTATTCGATTCAACCCTATCTTTTGGCTCTCACATTTCTTCTCTTGTTAAAAACTCTTTTTTCCATCTTCGTAATATTGCTCGTCTCCGATCTTCTCTCACTTTAGCTGATGCTGAAACTCTAATTCATGCATTAATCACTTCACGCTTGGACTATTGCAATGCCTTACTTCTTGGTTTCCCCAAAAAATTATTGCAAGATTACAGTATTTTCAAAACTCAGCAGCAAGAGTTCTCACCTCCACTAGGCGCTCTGCTCACATCACTCATCTGCTTCATGACCTTCACTGGCTACCTGTGGCATCACGTATCCACTTTAAGGTATTGCTTCTAACTTTTAAAGCATTAAATGGTCTTGCTCCCCAATATCTCTCTGACTTACTCTTTCCTTACCGCCCTGCTCGGTCCCTTAGATCAGCTGAACTTGGTTTGTTGACCGTCCCTCGTTTCCGGTTGTCCACTGTAGGTGGGAGGTCATTTGGTGTTAATGCTCCTAAATTATGGAATTCACTACCTCTTACACTACGCAATACCTCATCCGTGGGTGCATTCAAGATCCAGTTGAAGACATATCTGTTTGACATGCATTTTGGGTAGTGTGTATCCTATGTGACTGCGATGTATGTGTGGGTGTTCTGAATGTATTGTAATGTGCAATGTAAAGCGACCTTGAGCTATGGAAAGGCGCTATATAAATAAAACTTCTTCTTCTTCTTCTTCTTCTAGCACACTTACCACAGTACAATGAATGAGCAGGAGGGGGTCCAGAAATAAAGTTCCACTAACAACAAATAAATACATTTCAATCAGGTCAATATCAATCATAAAGATACCTAATATTTCATCATATACATTCATATTTCATATATTTACACAAACGTACACGGAAGCTCTGTGTGTTCTGTCTTTTTAATAAACAAATATGTCCAAAAGCGCGGTTCTAACACCGACAAAACCCCGGACACAGGGGGAACTACGTTCCAGGACGAACGCCACTATAAGCTAAGCTTGCATCTCGTACCAACTGATAACCCCGTACTGGCCCGACAGAGGCACCGCAGATTATAAAAGAGGCAGAAGGGGGGGGGGTGTGAACCGTAACGAAAGAGAGACAGTAGTTTAAAAGGATGCTCCAATCACAAGGAGGACGGTGATTTAAAAAAATAAAAAAAATTAAAAAAGAGAATAGTTAATCAAGGCGATTGGCCCATTCCAGCTTCACCGCGTCACATGACCTATTATTTTCTTCTTCTCTGAAGGCGCCTCCTCCGTCTTGACATTACAGAGGTTCTGGATGGAGGCTGTGTTGGTGGGGTCCTCCCTGACAGACCTCGTAGACTTGGATCTCGACCTCCGCGCCGACAACGACGTCGTCTCCTTCTTCCCGATGAGCTTCTGGATCCTCTTGTAGACGAGGTAGACCATCTCGCAGATGCACATGAGGATGCAGACGGCCGAGGAGACCACCATGAATATGGTGAAAATCTTCTTCTCGGTGGGACGTGAGATGTAGCAGTCGACGGTGTTGGGGCAGGGCTCCAGGGAGCACTTGGAGAGACGCGGCATGTCATAACCCTCGTAGACGTAGTAGAGGATGTAGAGGAAGCCGGCGTCGAAGCCCGCCTTGAAGATCAGACTCGCCTACAAGGGAAGGAGAGAAGGATGGAGGATTAGAGATAATATCATAAACCATCATCATAAAAAAAACGTCTTTAAAGAGAACAAGCAGGAAATACAGGTTACAGCAATTGTTTTTACTTTCATTTAGTTGTATTCACAAGCATTTTGCTAAACCCACAATAACATCTGCTAAATATGTGTACGTGACCAATAACATTTGATTTGATTTTGCACGAGTTGTCATTTGACTCCTAAAATACTGTTGGCACCCTAGAATTTTTATTCTCAGGTGTTAAAGTAGCCTGTCGTTTTGATAATTTGTGCTGTATTAAAACAGATTGTGTTAAAGTCTCCAGTGATGTAAAATGACATGTTATCCTGTGTGTGCTTGTCCTCTCCTTGTTCCCTCTTGATTACATGGCCTGTCAGTGCATTGGTCATAGGATACCATTGAGCTTTATATGGTACCTTTACCTTGACTCATATTGTAGTTACATATTCTCTCTTTCTCTCTTTTTTTAAAAGGACATTCAACTCCAAAATTAATGAACATTAAATTAGGTTGACACCTTCTGTATGTTAGTGTTGTTGTGGTGTTGTGGTGTTGTGTACAGTATGTTAGAGTTGTCTGGTGCTGTGGTGTTGTGTACAGTACATTAGTATCTCACCAGATAGGTCCACCACAGGCCTCCTCTCTTCTTCCCTGGATTAGCGTACAAATGCGACCCTTCATGCATTGCGGTGTATTTGGAATCCTTCTCCTCACGCAACTTGACGTGCGCCACAACCATCAGAGACGGACAGGTGACGAAGATGAGCTGTAGGGCCCACAGGCGGATGTGTGAGATGGGGAAGATGTGGTCGTAACAGACGTTGACGCAGCCTGGCTGGGCCGTGTTACAGACAAAGTCCTTACTGTCGTCTACCCAGACGCGCTGAGCGGCCACCACAAACACCATGACGCGGAACACGAAGACCATGGAGAGCCAGACGCGACCGAACACCGTGGAGTATTTATTCACCCCGCTGAGGAGGGACTGCAACCCACCCCAGTTCATCTTGGAAAAGGAGGAGGAGGAGGAGGAGGTGGAAGGATGGGGGGACGACAACCAGTCACTGAAAAATAGAAAACAGATTGGACAGGGTTTCATGGTTAATTATTGTCATGCTGCAAGGTATCTTCTTCTTCTGTAAATCTCACAGAAATGACAATGAATACTCAGCGGACTAGAGTGTCTGATGCTGTACAAAACTCTCACTAACACTGTGTCTGATGTCATCATTAGGCGCACACAGCACACCAAACAGCATGGGACCATCATTTAACCCCAACCCAGTCAAGTGCCTCCATCCTCCCCCCAGCTGATCAGTATTCCCTTGGCTGTTGTTTTTATTATTCCCTTATTTTAGCCTCATGACAACCAGAGGAAAACGTATTATATTTAACATAAATCTGTGCCACTCCATTTAGGCTTATATTACAATGGCCTATCATTGTACAATAAAATATGAATTGTAGGACGTATGGTTTCCTACGTTTTGATTGTTTAGTATGATATATATTTTTTATTTTTACCTTTATTTAATTAGGCAGGTCAGTAAAGAACAAATTCTTATTTTCAATGATGGCCTGCCGGGGAACAGTGGGTTAACTGCCTTGTTTAGGGGCATATCACGTTCAACTGCTTTAGTATTATATGCTACATTAGGTTAAGGGTTAGCTAATATGGTTATGGTTATGGGGAAGGGTTAGCTAATATGGTTATGGTTTAGGGGAAGGGTTAGCTAATATGCTAAGTAGTTGCAAAGTAGTTCAAATGCTTAAGTTACTTGTGATGAGATTCAAACATGCAACCTTTGTGTTGCTAGACATTAGCGTGTTTGCCTTAGAATGATGCCCTTCATCTACTTCCCCATGTTCAGATGAACTTGTAGATACAATTTATATGTGTCTGTGTCCAGTATGAAGGAAGTTAGAAGTAGTTTTGTGAGCCAATGCTAACTAATGTTAGCATAATGACTGGAAGTCTATGGGTATCTACTAGCATGCTAACAGGTACCCATAGACTTAGTAGATACCCATAAGCTGTGTTCGATTACCCACACTAACGTACTGTATACTACATACAGTGGCAAGAACAAGTATGTGAACCCTTTGGAATTACCTGGATTTCTGCCTAATTTAGTCATACAATTTCATTGGTTATAAAGACTGATCTTCATCTAAGTCACAAGAATAGACAAAAACAGTGTGCTTAAACTAATAACACACAAACACAGTGCAGGGTGGGAAAAGTATGTGAACCCTTGTATTTAATAACCGGTTGACCCTCCTTTGGCAGCAATAACCTCAACCAAACGTTTTCTGTAGTTGCGGATCAGACCTGCACAACGGTCAGGAGGAATTCATCTTTACAAAACTGTTTCAGTTCAGCAATATTCTTAGGATGTCTGGTGTGAACCTCTCTCGAGGTCATGCCGCAGCATTTTAAATCGGGTTGAGGTCAGGACTGACTGGGCCACTCCAGAAGGCGTATTTTCTTCTGAAGCCATTCTGTTGTTGATTCACTTCTGTGTTTTGGGTCGTTGACCGGTTGCATCACCCAACTTCTGTTGACCATCAATTGGCTGACAGATAACCTTACATTCTCCTGCAACATGTCTTGATAAACTTGGGAATTCATTTTTCCGTCGATGATAGCAAGCTGTCCAGGCCCCGAGGCAGCAAAGCAGCCCCAAACCATGATGCTCCCTCCACCATACTTTACAGTTGGGATCAGGTTTTGATGTTGGTGTGCTGTGACTCTTTTTCTCCACACAGTGTTGTGGGGTTCCTTCCAAACAACACAACTTTAGTTTAATCTGTCTACAGAATATTTTGCCAGTAGCACTATGGAATATCCAGGTTCACTTTTTTGGACAGCAGTGGCTTCTTCCGTGGTGTCTTCATATGAACACCATTCTTGTTTAGTGTTTTACGTATCGTAGACTCGTCAACAGAGATGTTAGCATGTTCCAGAGATTTCTGTCAGTCTTTAGCTGACACTCTAGGATTCTTCTTAACCTCATTAAACATTATGCGCTGTGCTCTTGCAGTCATCTTTGCAGGATGGCCACTCCTAGGGAGAGTAGCAACAGTGCTGAACATTCTCAATTTATAGACAATTTGTCTTACCGTGGACTGATGAAATATAAAATAAAATATACATTTGTAACCCTTTCCAGCTTTATGCAAGTCAAAAAGTTCTTAGGTCTTTTGTTCGAGGCATGGTTCACATCAGGCAATGCTTCTTGTGAATAGCAATCTCAAATTTTGTGAGTGTTTTTTATAGGACAAGGCAGCGCTAACCAACATCTCCAATCTCGTCTCATTGATTGGACTCCAGGTTAGCTGACTCCTGACTCCAATTAGCTTTTGGAGAAGTCATTAGCCCAGGGGTTCACCTTTTCCAACACAGTGTTGTGGGGTTCCTTCTAAACCCCACAACTTTAGTTTAATCTGTCTACAGAATATTTGTTTAAATTATGTATTCAATATAGACAAGAAAAATACAATAATGTGTGTGTTATTAGTTTAAGAAGACTGTTTGTCTATTGTTGTGACTAAGATGAAGATCAGATCAAATTTTACGACTAATTTATGCAGAAATCCAGGTAAGGGTTCACATACTTTTTCTTTGCACTGTACTTAATTGGGCGACAGGTAGCCTATTGGTTAGAGCGTTGGAAAAGTAACCGAAAGGTTGCAAGATCGAATCCCCGAGCTGACAAGGTAAAAATCTGTTGTTCTGCAATCCACTGTAAATAAGAATTTGATCTTAACTGATTTACCTAGTTAAATAAAAAAATAAGAGTATATACCACATACTGTTAGTTCATTTAAATGAATGGTATCCTTTTAATTGAGTGTACTAGCGCTTGGCCTGTCTATCGGAAGTTGACATTACTAGGTAGACATTTTACAACTACAGGTGTGTTCTTAAATTCAATCTGGAGTGACAGAGTGCGGTCTGGGCATTCGTAAATTCAGACCGTTGTCAGATTGTCCGGTTGTAAATTCAGAGCGATTCGCAGTCGGAGAGTTCAGAGCGCACACTGGACGCTCAGGCCGAGGAGTCGGGTTGAGCCGAGCATCCTGACCTCACAACGGCAGTCAAGCACCAAAGCTAACTGGCTAACATTGGCTAGCTTGCTAGATACTTCCCAGACACAAATGAGAGAACAGCTCACTCTGACCATTTTACTCGCCTGCTGAAAATATAATTAATTTGCCGACGTTTACTGACACGACCGTATTCAACGGGTGTTGAGCGTTCGTAAATTCAACTGTTATTCTGCGCTCTGGTACACTCAGACGAGCGTGCTCTGGAATCAGAGTAGAGGGCCAGAGCGAATTTACGAAACACCCGAATATCTAATATCCACTATACCATTTAGCTAAGCTAAAAATGAGGGGAGTAATCAAGTCAATAAACGTTGGGTAGTTTAGTTAGATAGAATATATAGTTAATATACTGGCAAGTTCAATGTATTAGTAGCCAACTAACGTTAGGTAGCAGGCTAACATACCGATACATACTGCTGTAATGCTATGTGGTTTGTATGGACAGCGTAGCTAACAAATTGTCAGCCAACATAACGTGTAAGGTAACTGATTTGAAAAGTCATGACTTTATTACATTGCTCAACAGCGCCATTTTCTTCAAATCTAAAAACGCTGTGAAGCCACGCCCCCTTTCTGAAGAATTGCATTATAGGCCCTAAAAGCACGTAAATAGTGTCCACTGCTTGTATACTTCATATTTTGGCGAATGCAGTATGACATCTGGGAACCTTTGGCATACTGACATGATCTATGTCTATTATCTACTATGACCAAGACGACATACTCAGCTTATGTTACAAACAGTACGGCTAGTGCGGTTAGACTTCATGGGCTAACGCTAGTTCAAACTGCGCGTAGAGACTAAAACGGTATCCACGAGTTCATTCGACTCTGGGGAAGTAGAGAAAGGGCCTCATTGCCAAAATCACAAAGTATCCCTTTACAGTAACCTAATGTCTTATGTACGTTTACTATGTAATGTAATGAGCCAATTGGAAGCTGGGGATGATTAGGTGGCCGTGATGGTATGAGGGCCAGACTGGGAATTTAGCCAGGACACAAGGGGTTGATAAGTGGGATCTCTATAGAGAGTCTGGTTCCCAATTGGAACCCTATACTCAAACTCAACTCTGGACCTCAAAGCCACTTCCACTGCCTTTTTCATTGTTCCACTCTAATCAGGGACTGGTTTAGACCTGGGACACCAGGTCATTACTCTCCTCTAACCAGGGACTGGTTTAGACCTGGGACACCAGTCATTGCTCTCCTCTAACCAGGGACTGGTTTAAACCTGGGACACCAGTCAATACTCTCCTCTAACCAGGGACTGGTTTAAACCTGGGACACCAGTCATTACTCTCCTCTAACCAGGGACTGGTTTAAACCTGGGACACCAGTCATTACTCTCCTCTAACCAGGGACTGGTTTAAACCTGGGACACCAGTCATTACTCTCCTCTAACCAGGGACTGGTTTAGACCTGGGACACCAGGTCATTACTCTCCTCTAACCAGGGACTGGTTTAGACTTGGGACACCAGGTCATTACTCTCCTCTACCCAGGGACTGGTTTAGACCTGGGACACCAGTCATTACTCTCCTCTAACCAGGGACTGGTTTAGACCTGGGACACCAGTCATTACTCTCCTCTAACCAGGGACTGGTTTAGACCTGGGACACCAGTCATTACTCTCCTCTAACCAGGGACTGGTTTAGACTTGGGACACCAGGTGCGTCCAATTAATGATCAGGTAGAACAGAAAACCAGCAGCGCTCCAGACCTCATAGAGTCAGAGTTCAGTACTCCTGCCCTATGTAGTGCTCTACATTTTACAGGCCCTGGTCCAGTATGTAGGGGATAGAGAGCCATTTGGGACTCATTACACATCAGCAGAGGGTTTTTTTTAATATATTTTTTTATTTAACTTGGCAAGTCCGTTAAGAACACATTCTTATTTTCAATGACGTCCTACCCCCGGCCAAACCCTTCCCTAACCCGGACAACGCTGGGCCAATTGTGAGTCGCCCTATGGGTCTCCCGATCACATACACCCTACTCTGTTAGACGGACGTGTGTGTGTGGTGTGTGCGTGTGTGCGGTGTGCGGTGTGTGTGTTTGTGTGTGCTCAGCCAGCCATAGTCATTCCTTAATACCATCTTCTCTCTGTTCATCAAAGGGCGGTTAGTGAGGTCGGGGGAGGGTCATTTGATTGAGGAATAGAAAGCCTAGAGCCAAATATGCCATGGGAACTGGGACTGAGCCACATACATAACCATTTACCATGGGAACTAAACGGGGACTGACTGACTGAGACAGAGAGCGAGAGAGAGAGAGAGAGCGAGAGAGAGAGAGAGCGAGAGAGCGAGAGAGCGAGAGGAAGGAAGTCTAGCTGTGCCAAAATATCAACCTGTAGATTCAATTGACTAAAAGAGCAAATAGGGAGTAGAGATGAAAACTGTGTGTAACAGAGGCTGTCAGAGGAGTGTGTGTGTGTAACAGAGGCTGTCAGAGGAGTGTGTGTGTAACAGAGGCTGTCAGAGGAGTGTGTGTGTGTAACAGAGGCTGTCAGAGGAGTGTGTGTGTGTAACAGAGGCTGTCAGAGGAGTGTGTGTGTAACAGAGGCTGTCAGAGGAGTGTGTGTGTAACAGAGGCTGTCAGAGGAGTGTGTGTGTGTAACAGAGGCTGTCAGAGGACTGTGTGTGTGTGTGTGTGTGTAACAGAGGCTGTCAGGAGTGTGTGTGTGTGTGTAACAGAGGCTGTCAGGAGTGTGTGTGTGTGTAACAGAGGCTGTCAGAGGAGTGTGTGTGTGTAACAGAGGCTGTCAGGAGTGTGTGTGTGTGTGTAACAGAGGCTGTCAGAGGAGTGTGTGTGTGTAACAGAGGCTGTCAGGAGTGTGTGTGTGTGTGTAACAGAGGCTGTCAGAGGAGTGTGTGTGTGTAACAGAGGCTGTCAGGAGTGTGTGTGTGTGTGTAACAGAGGCTGTCAGGAGTGTGTGTGTGTGTGTAACAGAGGCTGTCAGGAGTGTGTGTGTGTAACAGAGGCTGTCAGAGGAGTGTGTGTGTGTAACAGAGGCTGTCAGGAGTGTGTGTGTGTGTGTAACAGAGGCTGTCAGGAGTGTGTGTGTGTGTAACAGAGGCTGTCAGGAGTGTGTGTGTGTGTGTAACAGAGGCTGTCAGGAGTGTGTGTGTGTGTGTAACAGAGGCTGTCAGAGGAGTGTGTGTGTGTGTGTGTAACAGAGGCTGTCAGGAGTGTGTGTGTGTGTGTAACAGAGGCTGTCAGAGGAGTGTGTGTGTGTAACAGAGGCTGTCAGGAGTGTGTGTGTGTGTGTAACAGAGGCTGTCAGGAGTGTGTGTGTGTGTGTAACAGAGGCTGTCAGGAGTGTGTGTGTGTGTGTAACAGAGGCTGTCAGGAGTGTGTGTGTGTGTGTAACAGAGGCTGTCAGAGGAGTGTGTGTGTGTAACAGAGGCTGTCAGGAGTGTGTGTGTGTAACAGAGGCTGTCAGAGGAGTGTGTGTGTGTGTGTAACAGAGGCTGTCAGAGGAGTGTGTGTGTGTGTGTAACAGAGGCTGTCAGAGGAGTGTGTGTGTAACAGAGGCTGTCAGGAGTGTGTGTGTGTGTGTAACAGAGGCTGTCAGGAGTGTGTGTGTGTGTGTAACAGAGGCTGTCAGAGGAGTGTGTGTGTGTAACAGAGGCTGTCAGGAGTGTGTGTGTGTGTGTAACAGAGGCTGTCAGGAGTGTGTGTGTGTGTGTAACAGAGGCTGTCAGGAGTGTGTGTGTGTGTGTAACAGAGGCTGTCAGAGGAGTGTGTGTGTGTAACAGAGGCTGTCAGAGGAGTGTGTGTGTGTAACAGAGGCTGTCAGAGGAGTGTGTGTGTGTAACAGAGGCTGTCAGAGGAGTGTGTGTGTGTGTGTAACAGAGGCTGTCAGAGGAGTGTGTGTGTGTGTAACAGAGGCTGTCAGAGGAGTGTGTGTGTGTGTAACAGAGGCTGTCAGAGGAGTGTGTAACAGAGGCTGTCAGGAGTGTGTGTGTGTGTGTAACAGAGGCTGTCAGGAGTGTGTGTGTGTGTGTAACAGAGGCTGTCAGAGGAGTGTGTGTGTGTAACAGAGGCTGTCAGGAGTGTGTGTGTGTGTGTAACAGAGGCTGTCAGGAGTGTGTGTGTGTGTAACAGAGGCTGTCAGAGGACTGTGTGTGTAACAGAGGCTGTCAGAGGAGTGTGTGTGTGTAACAGAGGCTGTCAGAGGAGTGTGTGTGTGTAACAGAGGCTGTCAGAGGAGTGTGTGTGTGTAACAGAGGCTGTCAGAGGAGTGTGTGTGTGTAACAGAGGCTGTCAGGAGTGTGTGTGTGTGTAACAGAGGCTGTCAGGAGTGTGTGTGTGTGTGTAACAGAGGCTGTCAGAGGACTGTGTGTGTGTAACAGAGGCTGTCAGAGGAGTGTGTGTGTGTAACAGAGGCTGTCAGAGGAGTGTGTGTGTGTGTGTAACAGAGGCTGTCAGGAGTGTGTGTGTGTAACAGAGGCTGTCAGAGGAGTGTGTGTGTGACAGAGGCTGTCAGAGGAGTGTGTGTGTGTGTGTAACAGAGGCTGTCAGAGGAGTGTGTGTGTGTGACAGAGGCTGTCAGGAGTGTGTGTGTGTAACAGAGGCTGTCAGAGGACTGTGTGTGTGTGTGTAACAGAGGCTGTCAGAGGACTGTGTGTGTGTGACAGAGGCTGTCAGAGGAGTGTGTGTGTGTGTAACAGAGGCTGTCAGAAGAGTGTGTGTGTGTGACAGAGGCTGTCAGAGGAGTGTGTGTGTGTAACAGAGGCTGTCAGAGGAGTGTGTGTGTGTGTGTAACAGAGGCTGTCAGAAGAGTGTGTGTGTGTGACAGAGGCTGTCAGAGGAGTGTGTGTGTGTGTAACAGAGGCTGTCAGAAGAGTGTGTGTGTGTGACAGAGGCTGTCAGAGGAGTGTGTGTGTGTGTGTAACAGAGGCTGTCAGAAGAGTGTGTGTGTGTGACAGAGGCTGTCAGAGGAGTGTGTGTGTGTGTAACAGAGGCTGTCAGAGGACTGTGTGTGTGTGTGTGTGTGTAACAGAGGCTGTCAGAAGAGTGTGTGTGTGTGACAGAGGCTGTCAGAGGAGTGTGTGTGTGTGTAACAGAGGCTGTCAGAAGAGTGTGTGTGTGTGACAGAGGCTGTCAGAGGAGTGTGTGTGTGTAACAGAGGCTGTCAGAGGACTGTGTGTGTGTGTGTGTGTGTGTGTGTAACAGAGGCTGTCAGAGGACTGTGTGTGTAACAGAGGCTGTCAGAGGACTGTGTGTGTGTGTGTGTGTGTGTGTGTAACAGAGGCTGTCAGGAGTGTGTGTGTGTGTGTAACAGAGGCTGTCAGAGGAGTGTGTGTGTGTAACAGAGGCTGTCAGAGGAGTGTGTGTGTGTAACAGAGGCTGTCAGAGGAGTGTGTGTGTGTAACAGAGGCTGTCAGAGGAGTGTGTGTGTGTAACAGAGGCTGTCAGAGGAGTGTGTGTGTGTAACAGAGGCTGTCAGAGGAGTGTGTGTGTGTGTGTAACAGAGGCTGTCAGAGGAGTGTGTGTGTGTAACAGAGGCTGTCAGAAGGAGTGTGTGTGTGTAACAGAGGCTGTCAGAGGAGTGTGTGTGTGTAACAGAGGCTGTCAGAGGAGTGTGTGTGTGTGTAACAGAGGCTGTCAGAGGAGTGTGTGTGTAACAGAGGCTGTCAGAGGAGTGTGTGTGTGTAACAGAGGCTGTCAGAGGAGTGTGTGTGTGTAACAGAGGCTGTCAGAGGAGGTGTGTGTGTAACAGAGGCTGTCAGAGGAGTGTGTGTGTGTAACAGAGGCTGTCAGAGGAGTGTGTGTGTGTGTAACAGAGGCTGTCAGAGGAGTGTGTGTGTGACAGAGGCTGTCAGAGGAGTGTGTGTGTGTGTAACAGAGGCTGTCAGAAGAGTGTGTGTGTGTGACAGAGGCTGTCAGAGGAGTGTGTGTGTGTAACAGAGGCTGTCAGAGGAGTGTGTGTGTGTAACAGAGGCTGTCAGAGAGTGTGTGTGTGTGTAACAGAGGCTGTCAGAGGAGTGTGTGTGTGTGTAACAGAGGCTGTCAGAGGAGTGTGTGTGTGTAACAGAGGCTGTCAGAAGGAGTGTGTGTGTGTAACAGAGGCTGTCAGAGGCTGTGTGTGTGTGTAACAGAGGCTGTCAGAAGGCTGTCAGAAGAGTGTGTGAGGCTGTCAGAAGAGTGTGTGTGTGACAGAGGCTGTCAGAGGAGTGTGTGTGTGTGTAACAGAGGCTGTCAGAGGACTGTGTGTGTGTGTGTGTGTGTAACAGAGGCTGTCAGAAGAGTGTGTGTGTGTGACAGAGGCTGTCAGAGGAGTGTGTGTGTGTGTAACAGAGGCTGTCAGAAGAGTGTGTGTGTGTGACAGAGGCTGTCAGAGGAGTGTGTGTGTGTAACAGAGGCTGTCAGAGGACTGTGTGTGTGTGTGTGTGTGTGTGTAACAGAGGCTGTCAGAGGACTGTGTGTGTAACAGAGGCTGTCAGAGGACTGTGTGTGTGTGTGTGTGTAACAGAGGCTGTCAGGAGTGTGTGTGTGTAACAGAGGCTGCAGAGGAGTGTGTGTGTGTAACAGAGGCTGCAGAGGAGTGTGTGTGTGTAACAGAGGCTGTCAGAGGAGTGTGTTTGTGTAACAGAGGCTGTCAGAGGAGTGTGTGTGTGTGTAACAGAGGCTGTCAGAGGAGTGTGTGTGTGTGTAACAGAGGCTGTCAGAAGAGTGTGTGTGTGTGTAACAGAGGCTGTCAGAGGAGTGTGTGTGTGTAACAGAGGCTGTCAGAGGAGTGTGTGTGTGTGTAACAGAGGCTGTCAGAGGAGTGTGTGTGTGTAACAGAGGCTGTCAGAGGAGTGTGTGTGTGTAACAGAGGCTGTCAGAGGAGTGTGTGTGTGTAACAGAGGCTGTCAGAGGAGTGTGTGTGTGTGTAACAGAGGCTGTCAGAGGAGTGTGTGTGTGTAACAGAGGCTGTCAGAGGAGTGTGTGTGTGTGTAACAGAGGCTGTCAGAGGAGTGTGTGTGTGTAACAGAGGCTGTCAGAGGAGTGTGTGTGTGTGTAACAGAGGCTGTCAGAAGAGTGTGTGTGTGTGACAGAGGCTGTCAGAGGAGTGTGTGTGTGTGTAACAGAGGCTGTCAGAAGAGTGTGTGTGTGTGACAGAGGCTGTCAGAGGAGTGTGTGTGTGTGTAACAGAGGCTGTCAGAAGAGTGTGTGTGTGACAGAGGCTGTCAGAGGAGTGTGTGTGTGTGTAACAGAGGCTGTCAGAAGAGTGTGTGTGTGTGACAGAGGCTGTCAGAGGAGTGTGTGTGTGTGTGTAACAGAGGCTGTCAGAAGAGTGTGTGTGTGTGACAGAGGCTGTCAGAAGAGTGTGTGTGTGTGACAGAGGCTGTCAGAGGAGTGTGTGTGTGTGTAACAGAGGCTGTCAGAGGACTGTGTGTGTGTGTGTGTGTGTGTAACAGAGGCTGTCAGAAGAGTGTGTGTGTGTGACAGAGGCTGTCAGAGGAGTGTGTGTGTGTGTAACAGAGGCTGTCAGAAGAGTGTGTGTGTGTGACAGAGGCTGTCAGAGGAGTGTGTGTGTGTAACAGAGGCTGTCAGAGGACTGTGTGTGTGTGTGTGTGTGTGTGTGTAACAGAGGCTGTCAGAGGACTGTGTGTGTAACAGAGGCTGTCAGAGGACTGTGTGTGTGTGTGTGTGTGTGTGTGTGTGTGTGTAACAGAGGCTGTCAGGAGTGTGTGTGTGTGTGTAACAGAGGCTGTCAGAGGAGTGTGTGTGTGTAACAGAGGCTGTCAGGAGTGTGTGTGTGTAACAGAGGCTGTCAGGAGTGTGTGTGTGTAACAGAGGCTGCAGAGGAGTGTGTGTGTGTAACAGAGGCTGTCAGAGGAGTGTGTTTGTGTAACAGAGGCTGTCAGAGGAGTGTGTGTGTGTGTAACAGAGGCTGTCAGAGGAGTGTGTGTGTGTGTAACAGAGGCTGTCAGAAGAGTGTGTGTGTGTGTAACAGAGGCTGTCAGAGGAGTGTGTTTGTGTAACAGAGGCTGTCAGAGGAGTGTGTGTGTGTGTAACAGAGGCTGTCAGAGGAGTGTGTGTGTGTGTAACAGAGGCTGTCAGAGGAGTGTGTGTGTGTGTAACAGAGGCTGTCAGAAGAGTGTGTGTGTGTGTAACAGAGGCTGTCAGAGGAGTGTGTGTGTGTAACAGAGGCTGTCAGAGGATTGTGTGTGTGTAACAGAGGCTGTCAGAAGAGTGTGTGTGTGTGTAACAGAGGCTGTCAGAGGAGTGTGTGTGTGTAACAGAGGCTGTCAGGAGTGTGTGTGTGTAACAGAGGCTGTCAGGAGTGTGTGTGTGTAACAGAGGCTGCAGAGGAGTGTGTGTGTGTAACAGAGGCTGTCAGAGGAGTGTGTTTGTGTAACAGAGGCTGTCAGAGGAGTGTGTGTGTGTGTAACAGAGGCTGTCAGAGGAGTGTGTGTGTGTAACAGAGGCTGTCAGAAGAGTGTGTGTGTGTAACAGAGGCTGTCAGAGGAGTGTGTGTGTGTAACAGAGGCTGTCAGAGGAGTGTGTGTGTGTAACAGAGGCTGTCAGAGGAGTGTGTGTGTGTAACAGAGGCTGTCAGAGGAGTGTGTGTGTGTGTAACAGAGGCTGTCAGAGGAGTGTGTGTGTGTAACAGAGGCTGTCAGAGGAGTGTGTGTGTGTGTGTAACAGAGGCTGTCAGAGGAGTGTGTGTGTGTAACAGAGGCTGTCAGAGGAGTGTGTGTGTGTAACAGAGGCTGTCAGGAGTGTGTGTGTGTAACAGAGGCTGTCAGGAGTGTGTGTGTGTAACAGAGGCTGTCAGAGGAGTGTGTTTGTGTAACAGAGGCTGTCAGAGGAGTGTGTGTGTGTAACAGAGGCTGTCAGAGGAGTGTGTGTGTGTAACAGAGGCTGTCAGAGGAGTGTGTGTGTGTGTAACAGAGGCTGTCAGGAGTGTGTGTGTGTAACAGAGGCTGTCAGAGGAGTGTGTTTGTGTAACAGAGGCTGTCAGAGGAGTGTGTGTGTGTAACAGAGGCTGTCAGAGGAGTGTGTGTGTGTGTAACAGAGGCTGTCAGAGGAGTGTGTGTGTGTGTAACAGAGGCTGTCAGAAGAGTGTGTGTGTGTGTAACAGAGGCTGTCAGAGGAGTGTGTGTGTGTGTGTGTGTGTGTGTGTGTGTGTGTGTGTGTGTGTGTGTGTGTGTGTGTGTGTGTGTGTGTGTGTGTGCCCTTTTACCTAAAAGTGAAAATGCGTGCGTGTCCCCGTAGTTTCCTTGGACAGGGTTTTCAGCAGACTAAAGGCCCTTTATTTCACATCGAAACATAACAGGTTATAATAAACACAAAAAAATCGACTTCCTGCAGTCTGGAAGCTTGACGGATCTCTATTGAACAATGACTGCATCCCGATGGCATCCTATTCCCTATTTAGTGGAATATTTTTGGAAGCAAGTCAAAACTTGACATAACATTCAGATCTCATTCTTGTCAACAACCTTCACCTGACAACAAACACGTTGCATCGTCTGACATGTAGTCCCTCCTTCAAAAAGTTGGGAGACACTCTTGACCCAAACTGCTACAGACCTATATCCATCCTGCCCTGCCTTTCTAAAGTCTTCGAAAGCCAAGTTTTAACAAAACAGATCACCGACCAAATCGAATCCCACCGTACCTTCTCCCAGCTGTGCAATTCGGTTTTCTGAGCTGGTCACGGGTGCACCTCAGCCACGCTCAAGGTACCAAACGATATCATAAACGTCGTTGATTAAAAGACAGTACTGTGGAGCCGTCTTCATCGACCTGGCCAAGGTTTTCGACTCGGTCTATCACCACATTCTTATCGGCAGACTCAACAGGCTTGGTTTCTCAAATGACTGCCTCGCCTGGTTCACCAACTACTTCTCAGATAGAGTTCAGTGTGTCAAATCGGAGGGCCCGTTGTCCGGACCTCTGGCAGTCTCTGTGGGGATGCCACAGGGTTCAATTCTCGGGCCGACCCTTTTCTCTGCATATATCAATGATGTCGTTCTTGCTGCTGGTGATTCTCTGATCCACCGCTACGCAGACGACACCATTCTGTATACATCTGGCCCTTCTTTGAACACTGTGTTAACAGAGTTCTGATTGTCAATATACTGACTAATGGAACAGACAACCCTCCAATACGCCAGACTTCCTCATCAGATAATGGAACAGACAATCCTACAATACGCCAGACTTCCTCATCAGATAATGGAACAGACAACCCTCCAACTTAACCCTAACCCTGAGAGTTAGGCCAGGTTCTAAAACGCCCACCATGTTAGGGCCGATATAGAACTTTGTTGGTGATTCAACACTACGACCAGCACCTCCTATAGTTCCCTACGAAATGACCTGCTGCCAACCAGCAGAACAGAGCAGCGAATTTAACACCTCCTATAGTTCCCTATGAAATGAGCAAATTAATATAGCTCTTATATCTGTGTCTGTCTGCATAGAAGGATGTCCTTATTGTTCCCACGTAGCTGTTATATCTGTGTCTGTCTGCATGGAAGGATGTCTTTATTGTTCAAACATACCTCTTACAGTGTATCTGTGTCTTACCTAATGGTTGAGCTAGCTAGCCCTCTCTCATACCTCTGTTACTACACCAAGAAACCCTGGATTAGAGTAGTGCACTACTACCACCCTATAGACCCTGGTCTAAAATAGTGCACTACTACCCTATAGACCCTGGTCTAAAGTAGTGCACTACTACCCCATAGACCCTGGTTTAAAGTAGTGCACTACTACCCCATAGACCCTGGTTTAAAGTAGTGCACTACTACCCTATAGACCCTGGATTAGAGTAGTGCACTACTACCCCATAGACCCTGGTCTAAAGTAGTGCACTACTACCCCATAGATCCTGGTCTAAAGTAGTGCACTACTACCCCATAGACCCTGGTCTAAAGTAGTGCACTACTACCCTATAGACCCTGGTCTAAAGTAGTGCACTACTACCCCATAGACCCTGGTTTAAAGTAGTGCACTACTACCCTATAGACCCTGGTCTAAAGTAGTGCACTACTACCCTATAGACCCTGGTCTAAAGTAGTGCACTACTACCCCATAGACCCTGGTCTAAAGTAGTGCACTACTACCCTATAGACCCTGGTCTAAAGTAGTGCGCTACGTAGAGGATAGGGTGCCATTTGTGATGTAACCACCTTCATCAGTAGGTCGTGTTCTGTCTTGTTTTTAACACTGCAGGTGTCTTTTTCTCTTTGAAACTTGAACTTGAAACTACCTGGTTCAGTGACTCATCCTTCCAAACGTTCAAAGTTACAATCAAAGACTAAAATAAACATGTGTCTTACCTGGTTGAGAGGCACAGACAAAGGGGTCAAAAGGACGTGTTTTTAATCCAGAGTCGAGAAGCTCACTATGTGGTTGTCGTCCCTGACTGACTGGGTGTAATGGGTGGTTGGGAGGGGGGGAGGGGCTAGGACGTACAGATAATAGATAAGGGAAGAGAGGTATAAGGTTTCACACACACTCACACACATGCAAACACACACACACACACGCAAACACACACACACACACACAAACACACTCAAACACGCACACATGCAAACAAACCCCCCAGACCGGTTTGTCTGTATTGAAAAACCACAGAGACATATTACAAGGCCTTTAGAGGGAGGGAGAGAAGGAGTAGCACACCATCAGAGAGAGACTCATTGCAAATATTATTAGTCCTCCCTTCTCCTCATCATTCTGTCCATCTATTGTTTGTCCTCCCTTCTCCTCATCATTCTGTCCATCTATTGTTTGTCCTCCCTTCTACTCTTCATCCTGTCCAAATATTGTTTGTCCTCCCTTCTACTCTTCATCCTGTCCAAATATTGTTTGTCCTCACTTCTCCACATCATCCTGTCCAACTATTGATAGTCATCACTTCTCCTCATCATCCAGTCCAAATATTGTTTGTCCTCCCTTCTACTTGTCATCCTGCCCAACTATTGATAGTCATCACTTCTCCTCATCATCCTGTCCAACTATTGTTAGTCCTCCCTTCTCATCATCAAGCCTTTCCATCTATTGTTAGTCCTCCCTGCTCCTCATTATCCTGTCCAACTATTGTTGGTCCTCCCTTCTCATCATCGAGTCCAACTGGACTATTGTTGGTTCTCCCTTCTCCTCATCATCCAGTCCAAATATTGTTAGTCCTGCGTTCTCCTTGTCATGCTGTCCAACTATTGTTAGTCCTCCCTTCTCCTCATCATCCTTTCCAAATATTGTTAGTCCTCCCTTCTCCTCATCATCCTGTCCAACTATTGTTAGTCCTCCCTTTTCCTCATTGTCCTCTCCAACTACTGATAGTCCTCCCTTTTCCTCATCGTCCTCTCCAACTATTGTTAGTCCTCCCTTCTCATCATCCTGTCCAACTATTGTTAGTCCTCCATTCTATCTAATATCCACTGTTCGTGTCACACCCTGGTCGAGAGGGGCTGTGACTAAAATGGTTCAACTACCAGACTACATCAGTTCCTGTTTAATGTGGGAGAACACCTAAACCAGTACCAGATAGAGGTTCATGACAGGCCACCTTTTTAGTTTGGTAACATTCAATGCAACACTTCAAGAGCAATCATTTGCATTGTACATAGTTTCATCATCATAACAGTTCTACCTGGTGAAGCCAGCATCAGAGTGAGCACGGGGAGTGACGCTTGGACCTACGAGGAACAAACGATAGCCGACATCCCTGGACCAAACTAAGTTACAAACAACCAATGAATACATCTCAATCAGGTCAATATCAATCAGAAAGGTACCTAATATTTCATCATATACATTCATATATTTACACAAACGTACATGGAGCTCTGCATGTTCTGTCTTTTTATACAAATATGTCCAAAGCGGCTCTAACACCGACAAACCTGGACACAGGGTGAACTACGTTTCAGGACAAACGTCACTGTAAGCTAGCTCATATGTGAATGTGTCTTTACCTATTATTAAACCATGTGAAGGGATGGCGTGATTAATGGGGAACCAATTACTTGTCTCCACAATGTCTGTGCGCCAGTCTGTCACGATCTTCAGAGATGGACCAAGGCGCAGCGTGCCGGGTGGAGTTAAACATCTTTATTTCGTCAACTCACTCAAATACAAAACAACAAACGAAGATCAAAACAGGTGTAGCACCAACAGTACACACACCTCAACAGAGTCAACCTCCCCACAAAGCTGGAGGGAAAAATAGCTGCTTAAGTGTGGTTCCCAATCAGAGACAACGATAGACAGCTGTCCCTGATTGAGAGCCACACTCAGCCAAAACAAAGAAATACAAAAACTATAACATAGAATGCCCACCCCAAATCACACCCTGACCAAACCAAAAGGAGACATAAAAGGCTCCTACCGGTCAGGGCGTGACACAGTCACTCCCTCCTTTGACTTTGGGGGATGTGTGTGGTAGTGTCTGGAACCATTGTGTGTCATCTCTGATGTTGCACTTATCCTGGGATAGTGTATGACCTAGAGGCTCACTTCCCCTCAGTGAGCTTGCCCAGGTGTGTGGTCAAGAAGGGGTTTTACTTGAGATGGGAGTATTTGGAGTTGACAATTGATTTATGCCATTGGATGAGTTGATGTTTCTGTGCTATGAAGTACCAGGAACCAGATCTGAACCTTGTCTTAGGGGCCAAACTGAACATAATTTATAGCGAATGCTATCTGACTGGGGGATGCTCTTTTCTCATTTAAAAACTCTCACCTTGTGACCTGTTCCAAACATCTGGTTTGTTATGTAGACCGGGGGGTGGATCTTTGCTATAAAAGATCTCAGTAGCCTTTGTGTCGCCGCTCTCAACGGCCCATCAGAGAAAGTGATGAATTCCTTGAGAAGCCGTTGCTATTGCAAAGCTCTTACTATTAAATATGTATTTTAAGTATAACTCTGACTTGTGTGATAAGTTTGTCTCCTCATTTGATAGTAAAGAAATTAACTACCACAGAGGGCAGGTAGTTTTACCCCCGGTGATGCGTTGTGCAGTCCTCACTACCCTCTGGAGAGCCTTACGGTTGTGGGCGGAGCAGTTGCCGTACCAGGTGGTGATACAGCCCGACAGGACGCTCTCGATTGTGCATCTGTAGAAGTTTGTGAGTGTTTTTGGTGACAAGTCAAATTTCTTCAGCCTCCTGAGTTTGAAGTGGCGCGGTTGCGCCTTCTTCACCACGCTGTCTGTGTGGGTGGACCATTTGAAAGGAAACACTTAAGTTTATGGAAAGGAAAAAGGAATGTAGTAGAATATAACAGAATAGATCTGGTAAAAAATAATACAAAGAAAAAACAACCATTCTTTGCTCTTTTTGTACCATTATTATCTTTGAAATGCAAGAGAAAGGCCATAATGTATTATTCCAATTTAGATTTTGGCCACTAGATTGCACATACGCTGCTGCCAAGTTTTAGACTGATCCAATGAACCATTGCATTTCTGTTCAAAATGTTGTATCAAGACTACCCAAATGTGCCTAATTGTTTAAGAACTTTATGTTCAAAATTGTGCACTCTCCTCAAACAATAGCATGGTATGTTTTCATTGTAGTAGCTACTGTAAATTGGACATTGCAGTTAGATTAACTTATTTGGGATCGGTGTCCCTTCCACGGGACAGTTGAGCTAACGTAGGCTAATGCGATTAGCATGATGTAAGTAACAAGAACATTTCCCAGGACATAGACACATCTGATATTGGCAGAAAGCTTAACATCTTGTTAAGGGATGCTCCAATCACAGAAGAAGGGTGGTTAAAACAGTGAATACAGTTAGTCAAGGCGAATTGCGAAGTCGCAGCACAAACATGCAATCAATTAAGGGCAATCAGCAATCAATTAATAGGTATCTTTATGTTTATTTCACCTTAATTTAACCAGGTAGTCATTTACAACTGTGACCTGGCCAAGATAAAGCAAAGCAGTGTGACACAAACATGGAGTTAGATGGGATAAACAAACATAGTCAATAACACAATAGGAAAATCTGTATACAGTGTGTGCAAATTAAGTAAGAAGGCAAGGCAATAATTTGGCCTACAGTGGCAAAGTAATTACAATTTACACTGGGGTCATACATGTGCAGAGGAGGATGTGCAAGTAGAGATGGGATATTTATTGATGGGCTTCTTTTGTGAGACTCCTTTTCTTGTTGTTGGCTCCCCCACATGGGGGTTGGTGCTCTCTGATAGGTTTGTCGCTACCAGGTACAGGTCCCAGTTTTACCGCGATAAGTACCTATCAGCAGGCTATTGGCAGTGAGATCCTCGGTGAGTTTCATTCTTAGTTTTTACATTAGTCGTTAGTTTTCAAAGATTCTTATTTAAAAAGATATATACTGTAGGTCCATTATATTTTCTACGTACGTTATATGGTTTTAGTTGTTTAAGTTTACACTGAAAACATTTTACCTCAACGAAAATTATAAATAAATCAATAAAAAAATGTATTATATATAATGTTTTAATCATATTCTTTTGTGGCAACCCACCGTGTTGTGATGTTCTGTACAGTACATGTTAGTATCTCACCAGATAGGCGCACCACACAATACAAAACAATCCAGAAAAATGCATGTGAAAATTCTCTTTTAAAACAGGTAACGAGCTGAGATTAGGAGCACACTCTTAAAGGGAGTGCTCCTAATCTCAGATTGTTACCTGTATAAAAGACACCTGTCCACAGAAGCAATCAATCAGATTCCAAACTCTCCACCATGGCCAAGACCAAAGAGCTCTCCAATGATGTCAGGGACCAGATTGTAGACCTACACAAGGCTGGAATGGGCTACAAGACCATCGCCAAGCAGCTTGGTGAGAAGGTCACAACAGTTGGTGCGATTATTCGCAAATGGAAGAAACAAAATAACTGTCAATCTCCCTCGGCCTGGGGCTCCATGCAAGATCTCACCTCGTGGAGTTGCAAGGATCATGAGAACGGTGAGGAAGCCCAGAATTACACGGGAGGATCTTGCCAATGATCTCAAGGCAGCTGGGACCATAGTCACCAAGAAAACAATTGGTAACACACTATGCCGTGAAGGACTGAAATCCTGCAGCGCCTGCAAGGTCCCCCTGCTCAAGAAAGCACATATACATGCCCGTCTGAAGTTTGCCAATGAACATCTGAATGATTCAGAGGAGAACTGGGTGAAAGTGTTGTGGTCAGATGAGACCAAAATGGAGCTCTTTGGCATCAACTCAACTCACCGTGTTTGGAGGAGGAGGAAGGCTGCCTATGACCCCAAGAACACCATCCCCACCGTCAAACATGGAGGTGGAAACATTATGCTTTGGGGGTGTTTTTCTGCTATGGGGACAGGACAACTTCACAGCATCAAAGGGACGATGGACGGGGCCATGTACCGTCAAATCTTGGGTGAGAACCTCCTTCCCTCAGCCAGGGCATTGAAAATGGGTCGTGGATGGGTATTCCAGCATGACAATGACCCAAAACACACGGCCAAGGCAACAAAGGAGTGGCTCAAGAAGAAGCACATTAAGGTCCTGGAGTGGCCTAGCCAGTCTCCAGACCTTAATCCCATAGAAAATCTGTGGAGGAGCTGAAGGTTCAAGTTGCCCAAACGTCAGCCTCGAAACCTTAATGACTTGGAGAAGATCTGCAAAGAGGAGTAGGACAAAATCCCTCCTGAGATGTGTGCAAACCTGGTGGCCAACTACAAGAAACATCTGACCTCTGATTGCCAACAAGGGTTTTGCCACCAAGTACTAAGTCATGTTTTGCAGAGGGGTCAAATACTTATTTCCCTCATTAAAATGCAAATTAGTTTATAACATTTTTCACATGCGTTTTTCTGGATTTTTTGATGTTATTCAAATAAACCTACCATTAAAATTATAGACTGATCATTTCTTTGTCAGTGGGCAAATGTACAAAATCAGCAGGGGATCAAATCTGTTTTTCCCCTCACTGTAGAAGGATGTCTTTATTGTTCCCACGTAGCTGTTATATCTGTGTCTGTCTGCATGGAAGGATGTCCTTATTGTTCCGACATAGAGACGGATGTACAGTAAGAGCTATGTCGGAACAATAAGGACATCCTTCCATGCAGACAGAGACGGATGTACAGTAAGAGCTGTCTGCATAGGATGTCTTTATTGTTCCGACATAGCTCTTACTGTATATCTGTGTCTTACCTAATGGTTGAGCAAGCTAGCCCTCTCTCATACCTCTGTTACTACACCAAGAAACCCTGGATTAGAGTAGTGCACTACTACCCTATAGACCCTGGTCTAAAGTAGTGCACTACTACCCTATAGACCCTGGTCTAAAATAGTGCACTACTACCCTATAGACCCTGGTCTAAAATAGTGCACTACTACCCTATAGACCCTGGTCTAAAGTAGTGCACTACACAGGGAATAGGGTGCTATTTGGGATGTAACCAGTGTCTTGATCTAACCTTCATCAGTAGGTTGTGTTCTGTCTTGCTATACAGCTGGTGTCTTTCATCTTTTTTTTGTGGAGACTTCACCCCCTCGCCCGTATCTCGCTCTGGTTCAGTGACTCATCCTTCCAAACGTTCCAATCAAAGACTGAAAACATGTCTCTTACCTGGTTGAGAACTACAGACGAAGGGGTCAAAAGGACGTGTTTTTAATCCAGAGTCGAGAAGCTCACCGTGTGGTTTGTTACGAATCCCTTTTACCCCGCAGGCTAGGGGGAATGGAATCGAGACCCGCAACATATCTTATGCAAATTATTATCGTGAAAAGGAACAGTGAGAACAAAAATAAAAAAAAACAGACAACTTAAATCTACCGTCAAACACTAAAGGTTTATTTCTAAACACACGGTAAATGGGGCGTGGGGACAAAGGGGCGGAGCTGGACCCAAGGAAAGAACTAATAAATATTCAAACACTCCTAAGCTAATCTACCTGTTTAAATAACACTTAACTAACCAATTAAATACAGAGGGTGGTCCACCCAGTTCTAACTAATGTATTTAAAACACAGGGTTTCCTACGGGTAATGTATGCCCAAGGGCGTCTTGTCTGGTTATCCCCTTTTCCACCAACACTACAATACATACTCACAGTTAATGTGAGATGTTGGCACCAAAACAAGAGCGATAGCCCGCACAAACAAACCAACCGCAACTGGGCTTCAACAAATACCAAACAGAGAGAGCTCGGTAGAGACAAAACAGGTCAGCTACAAAAAACAACGAGAGGGCTTCCCACACAGGTCAGCTACAAAAAAACAACAAGGGGGCTTCCCACACAGGTCAGCTACAAAAAACAACGAGAGGGCTTCCCACACAGGTCAGCTACAAAAAAACAACTAGAGGGCTTCCCACACAGGTCAGCTACAAAAAACAACGAGAGGGCTTCCCACACAGGTCAGCTACAAAAAACAACGAGAGGGCTTCCCACACAGGTCAGCTACAAAAAACAACGAGAGGGCTTCCCAAACAGGTCAGCTACAAAAACAACAAGAGAGAGCTTCCCACACAGGTCAGCTACAAAACAACAAGCGAGAGCTCTTCCAATACAAACGAGAGCTACACAACCAGAGTGCTACAAAACAAGAGAGAGAGAGAGAGAACTGACTGGGGTTTTAAACCAAGGGAAAGGGGATGTGATTGGGTAAAGGAAAAGGAGCAGGTGTGTCTTCTGATTGGGACTGATTGGTGATTGATGACTGCTGATGAGTGACACCTGTGACTAGGGCAGAAGGAGAGAAAACAAATACACACACAGGATCCGTAACATGGTTGAACCGAGTCGGGAGGCAGTGGTACTCGCTAAGAGGCGTGACATCCTTTACTTTTACACTCTACTATAAATGAAAGTCAGTTAAGCAACACACATGACTTATGTATTTTCATTGGAAACTGAACTTAGTGTGATGTTTACATTCTTTCTATTTAAATTTTCCATGTGAGACTCCTGTTCTCTTTCTCAGGGCAGTCTCTGTCACGTAGCATACAGGCTTTTGGCAACCAATGAGAGAGAGAGAGAGAGAGAGAGAGAGAGAGAGAGAGAGAGAGAGAGAGAGAGAGACTGTATGTTCCCCTGCAATAGTGAAGGTGTAGACTTAGTAGTAAGAAGCCTGTCATCAAAAAGCCTTTCCAACTACTGTTAGTCCTCTCTTCTCCTCATCTTCCTCCCCTCCTACTCTGTCCTTCTTCCATTCTCTTCCTCAACCCCAAAATGGAAACCTTGGTCCATCTCTTGCCACCTCTGTCCCACACAGTAACGTCCCCCAGGACTTAGGGATCTTCTTGATCGAAGCCACCACGCAATGATAATAAGGAATGTATGTCTTTGAACAGACATATTCTCTCTGTATCAGTGAACAAATATGCTTTTCATGACAGATGTGACTCTCACATTCTGGTTCTCTCTGTATGGCTTTGTGTGCTGCTCTTTCATTCCCTATCGTTCCACTTCGCCAGGGCCCTCACCTCCTCTCTGTAGGCTGTCTCGTTGTTGATGGTATTCACGCCTACCACTGTTGTGTCGTTTGCAAACTTGATGATTGAGTTGGAGAGGTGCATGGCCACGCAGTCGTGGTTGAACAGGGTGTACAGAAGAGGACTGAGCAAACACACTTTGTGGGGTCCCCCGTCTTGAGGATCATTGTGGCGGAGGTGTTGTTGCCTACCTTCACCAACTGGGGACGGCCCGTCAGGAAGTCCAGGAACCAGTTGCACAGGTTGGGGTTCAGACCCAGGGCCCGAGCTTAGTGATGAGCTTGGAGTTGTTGAGCTGTAGTTAATTAACATTATTCTTACATAGGTATTTCTCTTGTCCAGGTAGGATAGGGCAGTGTGCAGTGCAATGGGGATTGCGTTGTCCATGGATCTGTTGGGGGGGGTCTAGGGTGTCGGGCAAGGTGAAGGTGATAAGATCCTTAACTAGCCTCTCAAAGGACATGTTGACAGAAGTGAGTGCTATGGCGAGATTGTCATTTAGTTCAACAATGGTGGACATCTTGAAGCAAGTGGGGACAACAGCCTGAGATAGGTAGAGATTGAATATGTCAGTAAACACTCATGTCAAGCACATACGCCGCTTGGGATGCAGTGTGGGCCGGAAGAATTGCGAGGGTTAACACACTTACATTTCTTACTCTTGTTGGCTGCGGTCGTGTCAGTGGCACTGTATTGTCCTCAAAGCGATATAGAGATCACAGTCCTTGTGTGGCGGTGGCCCTTGAAGAAAGTGTTGTCTGGGAGCAAAGCGACAGGTGTCCATGAAGTGGCTGGTTTTGCCTTTATAATCTCTGATTGTCTGGAGTCTCTTGTCTGAACCGTTGAAATGTGACTCCACTTTGTCCCTGTACTGCCGTTTTTCCTGTTTGATTGCCTTACAGAGGGCATAGCTGGACTGTTTGTCCATGTTCCCAGACACCTTGCCGTGGTTAAATGTGGTGAATCCTGCCATCTAGCCAAATGTAGGCATGACATGCCGGCAACAAACACTGACACTAAACATCCAAGAATATCTGACCAAATTATGAAAGCAATTTTGAATTCCGTAAAGTGAGTGTGGAAGAGGTGACATTTTTGTTGTTGTTGTCTATCAACAATGACAAGCCAGACAACTTGTATGGAAAATTACTGAGGATAAGAGCGGACGATATTGCCTCTTCTATTTGCCGCCTATATTTAATTGAAGCCTACTAGAGGGAAGCAAAAGTAATTACCACAGGCTCTAGTTTTGTCGGACCTGGACTAAAGAAAATAAAATGTTATTTGTCACATGCGCCGAATACTACAGGTGTAGACCTTACAGTGAAATGCTTACTTACAAGCCCTTAACCAACAATGCAGTTCTTAAGGAATCCGGAGAAATGCAGAGTGCCAAATTTAAATTGCAAAAATAGGAATATTAAACATTCATGAAAATACAATGTTGTACACCATTCAAAAGCTTAGAATCTTGGTAATCTCAAAGCATTGTCAGATTTCAAAAATGCTTTACGGCGAAAGCATAGCATTTGATTGTCTGATGACAGCGCCCTGCATACTTATTCAATTAGCATAATAATATAACTAGCACAGGTATCACAAAACTCAAAAATAGCGATAAAATAAATCGCTTACCTTTGAAGATCTTCCTCTGATGGCAATCCAACGGGTCCCAGCTACACAATAAATGGTCCTTTTGTTTGATAAAGTCCCTCTTTATATCCCAAAAACTCTGTTTGGTTGGCAAGTTTTGTTCAGTAATCCACCTGCTCAAAGAAGTTCATCCATGCAGACAAATGAAATCCCAAAGTACCGGTAAAGTTTGTCGAAACAAGTCAAACAACGTTTCTAATCAATCCTCAGGTACCCTAATATGTAAATAAACAATTATATTTCAAACGGAAAATTACCTGCTCAATAGAAAAGGAAAAAAATGAAGCGCGCGCACTCAATCACACGCGTCAAACAGTACAGGACACCGATATTGGTCCACAAGGAAAAACAGATATTACTCGTTGCTTTTTCAAAAAACAAGCCTGAAACCATGTCTAAAGACTGTTGACATCTAATGGAAACCATAGGAACTGCAATCTGGGAGCTAAATCCCTCTGCATTGAATAGCAGGTCAAAGGGAAAACTGTCAGGATTTTTTGGACAGAAATTCCTCTGGTTTTTATCTGCCAAATCAGTTTTGTTATGCTCACAGACAAATGGTTAACACTTCTGGGAAATTCAGAGTGTTTCCTATCCAATGGTACTAAATATGTGCATATCCTATTTTCTGGGCCTGAATGGGAGGCATTTTACTTTGGGCACGCCAGGCTCTCCAAAACGGTCACCTCATGAGCCGATCCCTAAGAAGTTATACTCACAGACATCATTTTAACAGTTTTAAAAGAGTGTTGTCTAGTGTATATCCTAGTTTCTGGCCCTGATTAACAGGCATTTTACTTTGGGCACGCTAGACTCTCTGAACCTCCGAACTAACAGGTTTTAAGAAAAATAAGTGTTAAGTACAAAATAAAATAACAAATAGTTTAAGAGCAGCAGTAAAATATTTAACTAGGTAAGTCAGTTAAGATGTTACAATGATGGCCTACCCAGGTCAAGCCCTAACCCGGGAGACGCTGGGCCAATTGTGCGCCGCCCTAAGGGACTCCCAATCACGGCCGGTTGTGATACAGCCTAGAATCAATCCAGGGTCTGTAGTGACACCTCTAGAACTGAGATGCAGTGCCTTAGACCGCTGCGCCACTCGGGAGCCCCATATACAGTGGGGAACAAAAGTATTTAGTCAGCCACCAATTGTGCAAGTTCTCTCACTTAAAAAGATGAGAGAGGCCTGTAATTTTCATCATAGGTACACTTCAACTATGTCAGACAAAATGAGGAAAAGAAATCCAGAAAATCACATTGTAGGATTTGTAATGAATTTATTTGCAAATTATGGTGGAAAATAAGTATTTGGTCACATACAAACAAGCAAGATTTCTGGCTCTCACAGACCTGTAACTTCTTCTTTAAGAGGCTCCTCTGTCCTCCACTTATTACCTGTATTAATGGCACCTGTTTGAACTTGTTATCAGTATAAAAGACACCTGTCCACAACCTCAAACAGTCACACTCCAAACTCCACTATGGCCAAGACCAAAGAGCTGTCAAAGGACACTAGAAACAAAATTGTAGACCTGCACCAGGTTGGGAAGACTGAATCTGCAATAGTTAAGCAGCTTGGTTTGAAGAAATCAACTGTGGGAGCAATTATTAGGAAATGGAAGACATACAAGACCACTGATAATCTTCCTCGATCTGGGGCTCCACGCAAGATCTCACCCGTGGGGTCAAAATGATCACAAGAACGGTGAGCACAAATCCCAGAACCACACGGGGACCTAGTGAATGACCTGCAGAGAGCTGGGACCAAAGTAACAAAGCCTACCATCAGTAACACACTACGCCGCCAGGGACTCAAATCCTGCAGTGCCAGACGTGTCCCCCTGCTTAAGCCAGTACATGTTCAGGCCGGTCTAAAGTTTGCTAGAGAGCATTTGGATGATCCAGATGAGGATTGGGAGAATGTCAGATGAAACCAAAATAGAACTTTTTGGTAAAAACTCAACTCGTCGTGTTTGGAGGACAAAGAATGCTGAGTTGCATCCAAAGAACACCATACCTACTGTGAAGCATGGGGGTGGAAACATCATGCTTTGGGGCTGTTTTTCTGCAAAGGGACCAGGACGACTGATCCGTGTAAAGGAAAGAATGAATGGGGCCATGTATCGTGAGATTTTGAGTGAAAACCTCCTTCCATCAGCAAGGGCATTGAAGATGAAACGTGGCTGGGTCTTTCAGCATGACAATGATCCCAAACACACCGCCTGGGCAACGAAGGAGTGGCTTCAGTAGAAGCATTTCAAGGTCCTGGAGTGGCCTAGCCAGTCTCCAGATCTCAACCCCATAGAAAATCTTTGAAAGTCCGTGTTGCCCAGCGACAGCCCCAAAACATCACTGCTCTGGAGGAGATCTGCATGGAGGAATGGGCCAAAATACCAGCAACAGTGTGTGAAAACCTTGTGAAGACTTACAGAAAACATTTGACATCTGTCATTGCCAACAAAGGGTATATAACAAAGTATTGAGATAAACTTTTGTTATTGACCAAATACTTATTTTCCACCATAATTTTCAAATAAATTCATAAAAAATCCTACAATGTGATTTTCTGGATTTTTTTTCCTCATTTTGTCTGTCATAGTTGAAGTGTACCTATGATGAAAATTACAGGCCTCTCTCATCTTTTTAAGTGAGAGAACTTGCACAATTGGTGGCTGACTAAATACTTTTTGTAAACAGGGAGTACCGTTACAGAGTCAATGTGGAGGCTATATACAGGGGGTACCGGTACAGAGTCAATGTGGAGACTACATACAGGGGGTACCTGTACAGAGTCAATGTGGAGACTATATACAGGGGCGTGCAGTACAGAGTCAATGTGGAGACTATATTCAGGGGGTACTGCACAGAGTCAATGTGGAGGCTATATACAGGGGGTACCTGCACAGAGTCAATGTGGAGGCTATATACAGGGGGTACCGGTACAGAGTCAATGTGGAGGCTATATACAGGGGTACCGGTACAGAGTCAATGTGGAGGCTATATACAGGGGGTACCGGTACAGAGTCAATGTGGAGGCTATATACAGGGGGTACCTGTACAGAGTCAATGTGGAGGCTATATACAGGGGGTACCGGTACAGAGTCAATGTGGAGGCTATATACAGGGGGTACCTGTACAGAGTCAATGTGGAGGCTATATACAGGGGGTACCTGTACAGAGTCAATGTGGAGACTATATACAGGGGGTACCTGTACAGAGTCAATGTGGAGGCTATATACAGGGGGGTACTGGTACAGAGTCAATGTGGAGGCTATATACAGGGGGTACTGTACAGAGTCAATGTGGAGACTATATACAGGGGGTACTGCACAGAGTCAATGTGGAGGCTATATACAGGGGCGTGCAGTACAGAGTCAATGTGGAGGCTATATACAGGGGGTACCGGTACAGAGTCAATGTGGAGGCTATATACAGGGGTACCGGTACAGAGTCAATGTGGAGGCTATATACAGGGGGTACTGCACAGAGTCAATGTGGAGGCTATATACAGGGGGTACCGGTACAGAGTCAATGTGGAGGCTATATACAGGGGTACTGTACAGAGTCAATGTGGAGACTATATACAGGGGCGTGCAGTACAGAGTCAATGTGGAGACTATATTCAGGGGTACGGTACAGAGTCAATGTGGAGGCTATATACAGGGGGTACTGCACAGAGTCAATGTGGAGGCTATATACAGGGGCCTACCGGTACAGAGTCAATGTGGAGGCTATATACAGGGGGTACCGGTACAGAGTCAATGTGGAGGCTATATACAGGGGGTACCGGTACAGTGTCAATGTGGAGGCTATATACAGGGGTACCGGTACAGAGTCAATGTGGAGGCTATATACAGGGGGTACCGGTACAGAGTCAATGTGGAGGCTATATACAGGGGGTACCGGTACAGAGTCTATGTGGAGGCTATATACAGGGGTACCGGTACAGAGTCAATGTGGAGGCTATATACAGGGGTACCTGTACAGAGTCAATGTGGAGGCTATATACAGGGGGTACCGGTACAGAGTCAATGTGGAGGCTATATACAGGGGGTACTGCACAGAGTCAATGTGGAGGCTATATACAGGGGGTACTGCAGTACAGAGTCTATGTGGAGGCTATATACAGGGGGTACCTGTACAGAGTCAATGTGGAGGCTATATACAGGGGTACCTGTACAGAGTCAATGTGGAGGCTATATACAGGGGGTACCGGTACAGAGTCAATGTGGAGGCTATATACAGGGTACTGTACAGAGTCAATGTGGAGGCTATATACAGGGGGTACTGCACAGAGTCAATGTGGAGGCTATATACAGGGGGTACCGGTACAGAGTCAATGTGGAGGCTATATACAGGGGGTACTGGTACAGAGTCAATGTGGAGGCTATATACAGGGGGTACCGGTACAGAGTCAATGTGGAGGCTACATACAGGGGGTACCGGTACTGAGTCAATGTGGAGGCTATATACAGGGGGTACCGGTACAGAGTCAATGTGGAGGGGCACAGGTTAGTCGAGGTAATTGAGGTAATATGTACATGTAGGTAGAGTTATTAAAGGGACTATGCTATAGAAAATAACCAGAGAGGTGCAGCAGCGTGAAAGAGGTGGGGGCAATGCTAATAGTCTGGGTAGCTATTTGATTATCTGTTCAGGAGTCTCATGGCTTGGTGTAGAAGCTGTTAAGAAGAATTTGGGACCTAGACTTGGCGCTCGGTAGCTGTCCCTCAACCATCCGAGGGAGTCACCCCATGAAAAAATTAAGAAAAATCTAATTAAATAATTAATGCAAAATAAAACAAATCATAACAGCAATGCCAACTGTATATGTTTGAGTGCATGTCTGGCACTATTTACATGTGTGTGTCCCCGTGTATGTGTGTATTTGAATGAGAGTGTGTGTATATGCATGTGTACAAACACCTGCACGGCATCACCCTCAGGCAAACCGGAATTAGCTGTAAAAACACTGGGCCATTCAAACATACTTTTTTTTATGTTTTATTTTGACTAAACTTTTATCTTTGACCATCATTCTCTCTCACGCAGCAACTCCACCCCCACTTGTCTCCAATTCCACATCCCAACCCTCAGCTTCCCTCAGCCCATCCCACCTATCTCTGCTGGCCACCCACTTCGGGTTTCTACACAACACATATCTTTCAACTATGCTGTGATGTTTAACGTACAATTTCAATCTACCTAATCAAATAGAATCCTTTGATCGCTAATACTAAGAGTAGTAGTATATTAGTAATTGACTGACCTGGTCTCTCCAGATCTCCTTACAGTAGTATTTCTAGGGTAAATTTTTGATCAATGTTATGCATTTCCAGCCATTCCTGAACCTGAGACCAGAGTTTCGATGATTTTATGCCCCAAATATTCAATATTTTGTTGTTGTCAAGAATTCTATTTACTTATTTTAGCTGAAAAAAATGAAGTCTTGAATCTTGCGTTGTTTTATATGTCAACGCATACACCCTGTACCATGGAATCGGTACATAAAAATCTCTTCCTAACTATTTTGTAATCTGTATGGCACAGCTGTCAACATCCTGGTCCTCAAATGAAACTGGTATACTTTCCTATTTATTCCTCCGCCAGTTTTGATCCTTTAAATTGGGCAGACAGACCAGTTCCCTACCTCCTCCCACTGCCACCTGCCTCCTCCATTTTTGGGGTAATGATGTAATCAATTGGTTGTACTCTTGTATTGAGCAGACCTTCCCGTACTGATAACTCCATGAAGGACATAACTCTACCATTCCAATTTACAATATCATTTAAGCACAATACCCCTTTCAAACATCTTTCCTGTAAATAAAGGTATTTTATCAACCAGCACATCTGGTTCAGCCATAATAGTTCAGCCATAATATTTGTTGTAATATTTGTTCTATCTTTTAAGGGGGATGAAATTGAAATCGTAGCCAGCTCTGCAATGCTTGTTTGAAAAAGAGAGGCTTTTTTCAAAGTATCATTTTCAATTAATAGAAAATGAGACATGGCAATCTGCTTAAAGGCAATGAATTTTAAACAATGAATGAGCTTTTCTTCTGGGTGCCAGGTAGCCTAGTGGTTCGAGCGTTGGGCCATTAACCGAAAGGTTGCTGGATCGAGTCGCCGAGCTGACAGATGAAAATCTTTATTTCTGCCCCATAACCCACTATTCCCTGGTACCCATTCATTGTAAATAAGAATTTGTTCTTAACTGACTTGCCTTACTTTTGTCTGGCTTAGCGTCCCAGATAATGCCAAATATTTTTTGCTCATATGATTTGAAATGAATCATCAGGAGTAGGCAGTGCTATAAGTAAGTGAGTAAACTGAGATATGACTAAGGAGTTAATCAGGGCAAGTTTTCCATAAATAGACAGGTATTTACCTCTCCATGGTTGCCATAACACAGTGTCCAAAGAAGGGCCAAAAGTATACAGAATGGTGTTGTCTTCATAGAGGTGGATCAGAGAATGACCAGCAGCAAGAGCAACATCATTGATGTATACAGAGAAGAGAGTCGGCCCGAGAATTGAACCCTGTGGCATCCCCATAGAGACTGCCAGAGGTCCGGACAACAGGCCCTATGATTTGACACACTGAACTCTATCGGAGAAGTAGTTGGTGAACTAGGCGAGGCAATCATTTGAGAAACCAAGGCTGTTGAGTCTGCCAATAAGAATGTGAGGATTGACAGAGTCGAAAGCCTTGGCCAGGTCGACTAATATGGCTGCATAGTAATGTCTCTTATTGATGGCGGTTATGATATCGTTTAGGACCTTGAACGTGGCTGAGGTGCACCCATGACCAGCTCTGAATCCAGATTGCATAGCGGAGAAGGTACGGTGGGATTAGAAATGGTCGGTAATCTTTTCGTTAAACTTGGCTTTCGAAGAACTTAGAAATGCAGGGTAGGATAGATATAGGTCTGTAGCAGTTTGGGTCTAGAGTGTCTCCCCCTTTGAAGAGGGGGATGACCGCGGCAGCTTTCCAATCTTTGGGAATCTCAGACAATACAAAAGAGAGGTTGAACAGGCTAGTAATAGGGGTTGCAACAATTTCAGCAGATAATTTTAGAAAGAGATGGTCCAGATTTTTGCAGCTCTTTCAGAACATCAGCTATCTGGATTTGGGTGAAGGATAAATGGAGGAGGCTTGGGCGAGTTTCTGTGGGGTTTACAGGGCTGTTGACCGGGGTAGGGGTAGCCAGGTGGAAAGAATGGCCAGCCGTAGAAAAATGTGTATTGAAATTCTCATTTATAGTGCATTTATTGGTGGTGACAGTGTTTCCTAGCCTCAGTGCAGTGCGCAGCTGGGAGGAGGTGTCTTATACTCCATGGACTTTACAGTGTCCCAGAACTTTTTTGAGTTTGTGCTACAGGATGCCAATTTCTGCTTGAAAAACCTAGCCTTAGCTTTCCTAACTGCCTGTGTATATTGGTTCCTAACTTCACCGTGAAAAGCTACATATCGTGGGGGTTATTCGATGCTAATGCAGAACGCCACAGGATGTTTTTGTGCTGGTCAAGGGCAGTCAGGTCTGGAGAGAACCAAGGGCTATATCTGTTCCTGGTAAAAAAAAATTGGAAAGGGGCATGCTTATTTAAGATGGTGAGGAAGGAACTTTTAAAGAACAACCAGGCATCCTCTACTGACGGGATGAGGTCAATATCCTTCCAGGATACCCGGGCCAGGTTAATTTTTGTGTTGTGAACCCAGATGGCTCTCTATGGCCAGGACGTGACAGTACCCCCCCCCCCCCCAAAGATGGCGGACCAGAAGTCAATGGGGGAGGGTTCGGGTGGGCATTCGGTGGCGGCTCCGGTGCAGGACGTGCCGGGCTGAGAAGGCGCACTGGAGGCCCAGTGCGTGGAGCTGGCATAGGTCTCACCGGACTGGTCTCACGCACCTCTGATCGAGTGCGGGGAGCTAACACTGGACGCATCGAGCTGGGGATGCGCACTGGACGTACTGGGCTGGAGAGGCGCACTGCAGGTCTGGTACGTGGAGCCGGAACAGGACATTCCCGGGCTGGGACGACACACTGGAGGCCTGATGCGTGGAGACGGAACAGGACTTACTGGGTTGGGACGACACCCTGGGCGACTGCTGGGAGGTGGTACTGGACGTACCGGGTTGGGGAGGCGTGCTGGCATCCTGGTGCGTGGAGCCAGCGTAGGTCTCGCCGGACTGACGATACGCACCTCAGGGCAAGTGCAGGGAGCTGGCACAGGATGAACCGGGCTGAGAGAGCACATTGGACGTACCTCTCTCTTACATCCCTCCCAAAACTCCTTTATACTCCTCCATTCCAGCTCAGGTCTCACCGGACTGCTGACACTCTCTTCAGGGCGAGTGAAGGGAGCTGGCACAGGATGTATCGGGCAGAGAGAGCACACTGGACATCCCTCTCTTCTCTGTTCGTCCGACAGCCCCATGTGCCCCCCCAAAAAAAACATCTTGGGGTTGCTGTGGCCTCGGACCTCGGGGTTGTCCTCCCTTCCTCCTTGGCGACTCCCGCCAAGGAAGGGTCTCACAGCCCCCCATGATCCCCTCCCAGGTCCAGAACTGCTTCTCCATTGGTGCAAGCTGCTTGGTCCTGGTTTGGTGGGTTATTCTGTCACGATCGCTGGAAGGATTGGACCAAGGTGCAGCGTGTTGGTAGTTCCACATCTTTAAAGGTCTTACTCACATCGGCTACGGAGAACGTGATCACACAGTCATACAGAACTGCTGATGCTCTCAGCAGAAGTAATTTAGCTCATCTGGTAGACTTGTGTCAGTGGGCAGCTCGTGGTTGTGCTTCCCTTTGTAGTCTGTAATAGTTTGCAAGCCCTGCCACATCCGACGAGTGTCGGAGCCGGTGTAGTACGATTCAATCTTAGTCCTGTATTGACGCTTTGCCTGTTTGATGGTTCGTCTGAGGGCATAGCGGGACTTCTTATAAGCATCCGGGTTAGAGTCCTGTTCCTTGAAAGTGGCAACTCTACCCTTTATCTCAGTGCGGATGTTGCCTGTAATCCATGACTTCTGGTTAGGATACGTACGCATGGTCACTGTGGAGAGGATGTCATTGATGCACTTATTGATGAAGCCAGTGACTGATGTGGTGTACTCCTCAATGCCATCGGAAGATTCCTGGAACATGTTTCAGCCTGTGCTAGAAAACAGTCCTGTGGCTTGTGCCACAAAGAGGGACTTAGGAAAATTACAAATGTCTCAGAACAAGACAGCACAGCAGGCCAATAAATGTACATTGGGAGCTAACATTATTGATATGCATGTCAATCGCTCATGGCTCAAAGTGGAGGAGAGATTGATTTCATCACTACTTGTTTTTGTAAAAAGTGCTGGAAAGCTGAATGCACCGAGCTGTCTGTTTAAACTACTGGCACACAGCTCAGACACCCATACATACCCCACAAGACATGCCACCAGAGGTCTCATTCCCAGTCCCCAAGGCCAGAACAGACTACGGGAGGCGCACAGTACTTCATAGAGATAACTGATCAGATAACTGATGCGAGCGATAGATTCAGACTTTAAAAAACAGGTACAATACACCCAAACCGGGCGCGCGCCATCCTGCGCAAATTGATTTTGTCCCCCCCCACACCAAACGCGATCACAACATGCAGGTTGAAGTATCAAAACAAACTCTGAACCAAATGATGTTAATTTTTCGGGGACAGGTCGAAAGCATTTAAACCTGTTAGTGAGCGGCATCAGTGTTCGGAGGTTCTGAGAGTTTGGTGTGCCCAAAGTAAAATGGATGTTACTCATGCATATCCTAGCTTCTGTGCCTATTATAGGTATCATTTGAAAGAAAACACTCTGAAGTTTGAGGAAATGTGAATTGAATGTAGGAGAACATAACACAATAAATCCGGTAGAATAAAATACAAAGAAAAAAACATAAGTTTTCTGTTTATATTGTTGTTGCATCATCTTTTACATGAACAAGAAACACCATACATTCAGTTAGGATGCTGGGGATAATTTAGATGGAGAACAGAAGAGGGCAACAGTGTGTGTGCAAAGTGTCAGACTGATAACTTCAGGAACGAGTGAGCTACATGACATTTACCATGAATTCACCCAGGTGTCCCACACAAGTTGCCCAAATGTACCCAAGTGGCCAAATTGGTAAAGTGATACATTTTGAAGCAAATAACTATATACAGCATACAATAAATCTATTCTAACACACCCAAAATAATCTTTATAAAAATCTAAAAAAATAAAAGGGTAACTATTTACACACTTTCGATTCACAATATTTGGAAGACCCTCAGTCCTCTACACAATATTGTTCTGCTGATGCCATAGCCCAGAGCAGTTTCTTTCTGGTGTAAAACAAAGGGTCACCAAACAAGTGGAGCAGGTGACAGGGGATTTCCTGTGACAAAGAAATCAGGTAGTACCAGGCTGAGGACGTAGCGGGTACCGACGCCTCCCTACTGTGTCCTTTCTGCCACGAGGCATGTCTGCTGAAATGAATTTCAGCAAGTGGACACCACTGGTGGCAGGAGGTAGAGGGGACAGAGGTAGAGGGGACAGAGGTAGAGGGGACAGAGGTAGAGGGGACAGAGGTAGAGGGGGCAGAGGTAGAGGGGACAGAGGCAGAGGGGACAGAGGTAGAGGGGACAGAGGCAGAGGGGGCAGAGGTAGAGGGGACAGAAGGTGATGGAGTGGACTTGCTGTAGGCAGCAAGCTCCTGGACGAGCAGCTCTCTGAAGGCTAGCTGTGAGATGGGGGTCTGTCCACAGCTCCTAGCCATTTCCTTGTGGAGGTTAAATGCATTCACCACAGCAATGTCAATGAAATGATAGAACAATGTCTTGTACCATTTCATTGTCTTGTGGAGAACATTATAGTAGCCTATCAGCGCGTCTGACAGGTCCACACCTCCCATGCTCTTGTTGTAGTCCTTCACAGCAGCTGGAATGGGGACATTCTTTGTGGCCCATTCCCCACTAGCGTTCTTCACACGTCTGACGACTTGATCGCATCTGAAGGATTTGTGGATGGTCGTGCACATGACCACCTCTCTGGTGTCCATCCACTTGACAAAGAGCAGGCCATCTTCACGGATCCATCGCATGGTACCCCAATCAGCCCGCTTAGGCATGTCGTTCACCTTCGTTTTTCGGAAAGCCCACTCTGTTGGAACGAATGGTGCCACAAGCCCACACACCGAGCTTCCTCAGGTCTGTGAACAGGGTTGGGCTTGTGTAGAAGTTGTCCACAAACAGCTTGTAGCCCTTCCCCAGCAGTTGTAAATCCAATAATCCAATAACTCCATAACGGAATCATAGCTAAGTCCCTTACCGGTAGCAAAACTGCTTTCCCCCTCCTAAACAAACAAATTGCATGTGTAAACACACAGAATCAGCCAAAAACAAACTGTTTGTAACCCCACTGAAAAAAAGTGCGCCTCAACCATGCTGGGTTAGAGAGGTTTAATTTTGAAAAACCTATCAAACCTTGCTGTGCCTCTCTTCTTGTCATTGTCCCATCAACTTGTGGGTCACTGATATGAAGCGCCCGGGAGATAGCCATAAACCTGTTAGAAGACCATGACAGTGGCGGGGACAGGCATTTGATAGAGAGGTGACCTTTTCCAGTAGTCCTTCAGGGTCTTCAACTTCACCAGCCCCATGTAAATGACCAGTGAAAGGTAGCAGAAAGGTATTGCATGGAAATGGGCTTCCAATGCGTCTTTCTTTTCTGTCTGCTTCTTTTCCCCATACTTGTTAATGTTGGACACCAGGGAATCAACAACAGACGAGGTGGAAAAAAAAGCTGAAAAAAGTTGAATGGGGCTGTACTTTGCTGTCATGTCCAGCTGAGGTCCTGGCTGCCTTTTTGGTTCAAAACGTTGGTGGAATTAGTTCCACATCAACATCTAGCACAGTGTGCCAACGCCCCTCTGCCTCTCTGTCTGCAGGTATCACACATCTAGATGGCAGGGTAGGTGTGGAGCCGGAGACAGCAGGGGTCCGTCTGGATGGACAAGCTTCAGTGGGGGATGGACACCTTGACAATGGGGCTTCCCAATCAGACTAGAGGGTGGAAGTACTCCATCATATTACCCTACTGTTGACCTCAAGTAATGTCTGAGGTTGACCACTAGAGGGTGGTAGTGCTCCATCACATTACCCTGCTGTATTCCAGTACTGTCTCAGAGGTTAACCACAATAAGGTGTTAGCGCTCTATGCCATTACCCTGCTGTAGTCTAGTACTGTCTCGGAGGTTGACCACAAGAGGGTGGTAGCGACTCCATCACATTACCCTGCTGTAGTCCTCTAGTACTGTCTCAGAGGTTGACCACTAGAGGGTGGTAGTGCTCCATCACATTACCCTGCTGTAGTCTAGTACTGCCTCGGAGGTTGACCACTAGAGGGTGGTAGTACACCATCACATTACCCTGTTGTAGTCCTCTAGTACTGTCTCAGAGGTTGACCACTAGAGGGTGGTAGTGCTCCATCACATTACCCTGCTGTAGTCCTCTAGTACTGTCTCAGAGGTTGACCATTCGAGGGTGGTAGTGCTCCATCGCATTACCCTTCTGTAGTCCTCTAGTACTGTCTCAGAGGTTGACCACTAGAGGGATGAAGTGCTCCATCACATTACCCTGTTGTAGTCCTCTAGTGCTTTCTCAGAGGTTGACCACTAGAGGGTGGTAGCGACTCCATCACATGACCCTGTTGTAGTCCTCTAGTACTGTCTCAGATGTTGACCACTAGAGGGTGGTATTGCTCCATCACATTACCCTTCTGTAGTCTAGTACTGTCTCAGAGGTTGACCACTAGAGGGTGGTAGTACACCATCACATTACCCTGTTGTAGTCCTCTAGTACTGTCTAAGAGGTTGACCACTAGAGGGTGGTAGCGACTCCATCACATGACCCTGTTGTAGTCCTCTAGTGCTTTCTCAGATGTTGACCACTAGAGGGTGGTAGTGCTCCATCACATTACCCTTCTGTAGTCTAGTACTGTCTCAGAGGTTGACCACTAGAGGGTGGTAGTGCTCCATCAAACTACCCTGTTGTAGTCCTCTAGTACCGTCTCAGAGGTTGACCACTAGAGGGTGGTAGCGACTCCATCACATTGCCCTGCTGTTGTCTAGTACTGTCTCAGAGGTTGACTACACTAGTGTGGTAGTGCTCCATCACATTACCCTGCTGTAGTCCTCAAGTACTGTCTCAGAGGTTGACCTTTGGAGGGTGGTAGCGACTCCATCACATTACCCTGCTGTAGTCCTCTAGTACTGTCTCAGAGGTTGACCACTAGAGGGTGGTAGTGCTCCATCACATTACCCTGCTGTAGTCTAGTACTGTCTCGGAGGTTGACCACTAGAGGGTGGTAGTTTTCCATCACATTACCCTTCTGTGGTCTAGTTTTTCTCAGAGGTTGACCACTAGAGGGTGGAAGTGCTCCATCACATTACCCTGCTATAGTCTTCTAGTACTGTTGAAGGAAGATTGTGTGGAGAGAGAGTTGGGCAAGATCTGTAAGGGAACATCTATAGAACACTAGGCTACAACATCTAGGGTACAACATCTAGGGTACAACATCTAGGGTACAACCTCTAGGGTATAAGATATAGGGTCTGAGATCAAGGGTATATGATCTAGGGTATAATATCTAGGTTATATCTAAACATATGTAAGTGTCTTCCTCTCCTGGTGTCTTCATCTGAATTGATCTGAAAGGTGAATGATATCTGGACTGATTTGAAAGGGAATTGATATCTGGACTGATCTGAAAGGGGATTCATATCTGGACTGATCTGAAAGATGATTGATATCTGGACTGATCTGAAAGGGGATTTATATCTGGACTGATATGAAAGGTGATTGATATCTGGACTGACCTGAAAGGTGATTGATATCTGGACTGACCTGAAAGGTGATTGATATCTGGACTGATCTGAAAGGGGATTTATATCTGGACTGATATGAAAGGGGATTGATATCTGGACTGATCTGAAAGGGGATTGATATCTGGACTGATCTGGAATTTGATTGATATCTGCATTGATATGAAAGGGAATTGATATCTGGACTGATCTGAAAGGGGATTAATATCTGGACTGATCTGAAAGATGATTGATATCTGGACTGATCTGAAAGGGGATTTATATCTGGACTGATATGAAAGGTGATTGATATCTGGACTGACCTGAAAGGTGATTGATATCTGGACTGACCTGAAAGGTGATTGATATCTGGACTGACCTGAAAGGTGATTGCAGAACATTTAATTGTCTGAAGACAGCACCCAGCTCAAATATTCAATTAGCATAATAACATAACCAGCAGAGGTGTCACAAAACTAAAAAATAGCATAAAATAAATCGCTTACCTTTGAAGATATTCCTCTGATGGCATACCCAAGCGTCCTGGTTCCACAATAAAAGGGTCATTTTGTTCGATAAAGTACCTCTTTATATCCATAAAGCTCTGTTTGGTTGGCGCGTTTTGTTCAGTAATCTACCTGCCCAAATGCGTTCATCCATGCAGACAAACAACATCCCAAAAGTACCGGTAAAGTTCCTCGAAACAAGTCAAACAGCGTTTCTATTCAAATCTCAGATACCCTAAAATGAATATAACTATAACATTTCAGATGGAATATAGCCTGATGAATAGAAGAGAAAAAGTGCAAAGAGCGCGCATTCAATGTTAAGTACGAAATCCATAATAGTACACTTGACGTGACCTCAGGAAGATCTTCTCTAACTCCATGGTTAAGGAATGTAAAAGCTTGAAACTTTTTTCTAAAGACTGTTGACATCTAGTGGAAGCCATAGGAACTATAGGAGCTATTCTCTTATATAACCAATAGGCCTTCATTTGAAAACTGGTCACCTCAAAAAATCACAATTCCTGGATGGATTTTGCTCGGGTTTTCGCCTGCAATATCAGTTCTGTTATACTCACAGACAATATTTTAACAGTTTTAGAAACTTCAGAGTGTTTTCTATCCACCGCTACTAATTACATGCATACCCTAGCTTCTGGACCTGAGAAACAAGCAGTTTACTTTGGAAACGTTTTTCATCCGAACTTCAAAATACTGCCCCCTAGATCAAACAGGTTAAATCCATTCATGATTATCATGAAGCATCACTTGTTTGTCCCAGTCTACAAATTACTTTCGCTTTGGTCTTTCAATAACATAAGGGAGGAAACAGCGCATTAGCAGCTCCAAATGCAACTTGAATTGTCTATTCAATAGACTACAGCATCTCCCTGGCATAGCCCCTGGCATGGCCGCATGGCATGGCCCCCTGACAAAGCCTTCTAGCATGGCCCACAGGCATGGCCTCCTGGCATGGCCCCCTGACATAGCCCCCAGGCATGGCCCCCTGGCATGGCCCCCAGGCATGGCCCCCTGGCATGGCCCCCAGGCATGGCCCCCTGGCATGGCCCCCTGGCTTAGCCCCCTGGCATGGCAAACTGGCATGGCCTGCACCACAGTATAATCAGACTGAGACCATCCAGTATGAGTCACACATCCATCCCTCTACCTCCCCTTCTCCTGTACATGTCCACCCCCTCTACCTCCCCTTCTCCTGTACATGTCCCCCTCTACCTTCTCCTGTACATGTCCCCCCTACCTCCCCTTCTCCTGTACATGTCCCCCCTCTACCTCCCCTTCTCCTGTACATGTCCCCCTCTACCTCCCCTTCTCCTGTACATGTCCCCCTCTACCTCCCCTTCTCCTGTACATGTCCCCCCCCTCTACCTCCCCCTTCTCCTGTACATGTCCACCCCCCTCTACCTCCCCTTCTCCTGTACATGTCCCCCCCTCTACCTCCCCTTCTCCTGTACATGTCCCCCCTCTACCTCCCCCTTCTCCTGTACATGTCCCCCTCTACCTCCCCTTCTCCTGTACATGTCCCCCTCTACCTCCCCTTCTCCTGTACATGTCCCCCTCTACCTCCCCTTCTCCTGTACATGTCCCCCCCTCTACCTCCCCTTCTCCTGTACATGTCCCCCCTCTACCTCCCCTTCTCCTGTACATGTCCACCCCCTCTACCTCCCCTTCTCCTGTACATGTCCCCCCCCTCTACCTCCCCTTCTCCTGTACATGTCCCCCCTCTACCTCCCCTTCTCCTGTACATGTCCCCCCCCTCTACCTCCCCTTCTCCTGTACATGTCCCCCTCTACCTCCCCTTCTCCTGTACATGTCCCCCCTCTACCTCCCCTTCTCCTGTACATGTCCCCCCTCTACCTCCCCTTCTCCTGTACATGTCCCCCCCTCTACCTCCCCTTCTCCTGTACATGTCCACCCCCTCTACCTCCCCCTTCTCCTGTACATGTCCCCCTCTACCTCCCCCTTCTCCTGTACATGTCCCCCCCTCTACCTCCCCCTTCTCCTGTACATGTCCCCCCCCTCTACCTCCCTTCTCCTGTACATGTCCCCCTCTACCTCCTCCTTCTCCTGTACATGTCCCCCTCTACCTCCCCTTCTCCTGTACATGTCCCCCCCTCTACCTCCCCTTCTCCTGTACATGTCCCCCTCTACCTCCCCTTCTCCTGTACATGTCCCCCCCCCTCTACCTCCCCTTCTCCTGTACATGTCCCCCCCCCCTCTACCTCCCCTTCTCCTGTACATGTCCCCCTCTACCTCCCCTTCTCCTGTACATGTCCCCCCCTCTGCCTCCCCTTCTCCTGTACATGTCCCCCCTCTACCTCCCCTTCTCCTGTACATGTCCCCCCTCTACCTCCCCTTCTCCTGTACATGTCCCCCTCTACCTCCCCTTCTCCTGTACATGTCCCCCCCTCTACCTCCCCTTCTCCTGTACATGTCCCCCCCTCTACCTCCCCTTCTCCTGTACATGTCCCCCCTCTACCTCCCCTTCTCCTGTACATGTCCCCCTCTACCTCCCCCTTCTCCTGTACATGTCCCCCCCCTCTACCTCCCCCTTCTCCTGTACATGTCCCCCCTCTACCTCCCCTTCTCCTGTACATGTCCCCCCTCTACCTCCCCTTCTCCTGTACATGTCCACCCCCCTCTACCTCCCCCTTCTCCTGTACATGTCCCCCCTCTACCTCCCCTTCTCCTGTACATGTCCCCCCCCCTCTACCTCCCCTTCTCCTGTACATGTCCCCCCTCTACCTCCCCTTCTCCTGTACATGTCCCCCCTCTACCTCCCCTTCTCCTGTACATGTCCCCCCTCTACCTCCCCTTCTCCTGTACATGTCCCCCCCCCTCTACCTCCCCTTCTCCTGTACATGTCCCCCTCTACCTCCCCTTCTCCTGTACATGTCCCCCCTCTACCTCCCCTTCTCCTGTACATGTCCCCCCCTCTACCTCCCCCTTCTCCTGTACATGTCCCCCCTCTACCTCCCCATTCTCCTGTACATGTCCCCCCCTCTACCTCCCCATTCTCCTGTACATGTCCCCCCCCTCTACCTCCCCATTCTCCTGTACATGTCCACCCCCTCTACCTCCCCTTCTCCTGTACATGTCCCCCTCTACCTCCCCATTCTCCTGTACATGTCCACCTCTCCCCCCCTCTTCCCCCTCCCTAGCCCTCTGTCCCTCTCAGACTTGTTCCAGAGTCTGTTGTGACAGCACAATGTCTCTCCTGCCACACCACATGATGTCACTGCGTCCCCTGCCGGAGGTCACCGCCACGTCCAATCCCGTTCCACCTCACTCCCCATCAGACTCAGGGCCAATGACACATGGGACTGCGTCCCTATGAAGTGTACTTCTTGCGACCAGGTTCTATAGGGGTCCATATACCAGTAGATAACTATATAGGGAATAGGGTGCTATTTAGAACAGGCAGACAAGAGATGGCTGATTACAGTCACACTCATTATCACCACTATCTCAGGCGCTGGAAAGCATCCGAAACAGCTGGTTTGAAAGTGGCTCTGAATATGGCTTGGAAAAAATGACTCTGAACAGCGCTGAAGAGGCAGAAGATGAGGGCTCTCTCTACTCTCTCTACTACAGACAAACACAAATGCATGTACTCACACGTGCAACGAAATTGGTTTTGTTGGCCAATTTGCAGAGGGGGATTTTGCCATTTGCCCTGTGAAATATTTCACTCTCGTTTTCGTGCTCTCTCTCTCTCTCTCTCTCTCTCTCTCTCTCTCTCTCTCTCTCTCTCTCTCTCTCTCTCTCTCTCTCTCTCTCTCCTATCCTCTATCTTACTCTCCTATTCTCTCTCTTTCTGTCTTACATTCTCGCTCTTACTCTCCCTCTCTCTCTCTCTGACTCTCTTACTGTCTGTCTCTGTCTCTTTCTTTGAAAGAAAATACGTAAATATATGCAGTACAAGTCAAAGGTTTGGAAATACCTACTCATTCAAGTGTTTTTCTTTATCTTTTTATTAATTTCTTTCTAAATTGTAGTGAAGACATCACCATCATGAAATAACACATACGGAATCATGTAGTAACCAAAAACGGTTAAACAAATCAAAATATATTTAATATTTAAAAAGAATTTGACCAAATAGAGCAATCTTCTGTATACCACCCCTACCTTGTCACAACACAACTGATTGGCTCAAACGCATTAAGAAGGAAAGAAATTCCACAAATGAACTTTTAACCAAGCACACCTGTTAATTGAAATGCATTCCAGGTGACTACCCCATGAAGCTGGTTGAGAGAATGCCAAGAGTGTGCAAAGCTGTCATCAAGGCAAAGGGTGGCTACTTTGAAGAATCTCAAATATAACATATCTTTTGATTTGTTTAACACTTTTTGGGGTTACTACATGATTCCATGTGTTATTTCAGAGTTTTGACGTCTTCACTATTATTCTACAATGTAGACATTTTAAAAAAATAAAGAAAAACCCTTGAATGAGTATGTGTGTCCAAACTTTTGACTGGTACTGTATATCCATATCAGAAAGCAGTCCATGATTGCTAGGCTTGATGATAGTTAGTATGACTACCTGTAATAACTTATGTAATAACTACCATCACAAAACAATTCCAAACCATTCACAGATAATTCCACCTTTCTGCAATCGTACCTCTAACCTAACCTCTAATTTTACCTCCTAACCTAACCTCTAATTTTACCTCTAACTTTACCTCCTAACCTAACCTCTAATTTTACCTCTAACCTAACCTTTAATTTTACCTCCTAACCTAACCTCTAATTTTACCTCTAACCTAACCTCTAATTTTACCTCCTAACCTAACCTCTAATTTTACCTCCTAACCTAACCTCTAATTTTACCTCTAACCTAACCTCTAATTTTATCTCTAACCTAACCTCTAATTTTACCTCTAACCTAACCTCTAATTTTACCTCTAACCTAACCTCTAACTTTACCTCCTAACCTAACCTTTAATTTTACCTCCTAACCTAACCTCTAATTTTACCTCCTAACCTAAAAATTAAAGCAGGATGCACCAGTGACTCTGTCTATAAAATCAGTGGTCAGGTGAAGCAGATGCTACACTTCTTTCGATGGATTCTTCCGATGGCATTGAGGAGTACACCACATAAGTCACTGGCTTTATCAATAAGTACATCGAGGACGTCGTCCCCACAATGACTGTACGTAAATACCCCAACCAGAAGCGATTGATTACAGGCATCACTCGCACTGAGCTAAAGGGTAGAGCCGACGCTTTCAAGGTGCTGGACTCTAACCCGGAAGCTTATAGGAAATCCTGCTATGCCCTCAAACGAATCATCAAGGCAAAGCGTCAGTACAGGGCTAAGATTGAATCGTACGACACCGGCTCCGACGGTCGTCTCGTGTGGCAGGGCTTGCAAACTATTACAGACCACAAAGGGAAGCACAGCCGCGTGCTGCCCAGTAACACGAGCCTACCAGACGAGCTAAATCACAAGCAACACTGAGGCATGCATGAGAGCATCAGCTGTGCCGGACTAATGTGTGATCCCGCTCTCCGTAGCTGACGTGAGTAAGACCTTTAAACAGGTCAAACATTCACAAGGCTGTACGGCCAGACGGATTACCAGGACGTGTGCTCCAGGCATGTGCTGACCAACTGGCAGGTGTCTTCACAGACATTTTCAACATGTCCCTGATTGAGTCTGTAATACCAACTTGTTTCAAGCAGACCACCATAGTCCCTGTGCCTAAGAACACGAAGGCAACCTGCTTAAATGACTACCGACCCGTAGCACTCACATCTGTAGCCATGAAGTGCTTTGAAAGGCCGGTCATGGCTCACATCAACACCATTATCCCAGAGACCCTAGACCCACTCTAATTTGCATACCGCCCAAACAGATCCACAGATGATGCAGTCTCTATTGCACTCCACACTGCCATTTCACACCTGGACAAAAGGAACATCTATCCATGTGAGAATGCTATTAATTGACTACAGGTCAGTGTTCAACACCATAGTGCCCTCAAAGCTCATCACTAAGCTAAGTATCCTGTGAATAAACACCTCCCTCTGCAACTGGATCCTGGACTTCCTGACGGGCCGCCCCCAGCTGGTGAGGGTAGGTAGCAACACATCTGCCACGCTGATCCTCAACACTGGAGCCCCTCAGGGGTGCGTGTTCAGTCCCCTCATGTACTCCCTGTTCACACACGACTGCTTGGCCAGGCACGACTCCAACACCATCGTTAAGTTTGCAGACGACACAACAGTGTTAGGCCTGATCACCAACAATGACGAGACAGCCTATAGGGAGGAGGTCAGAGACTTGGCAAGGCGGTGCCAGAATAACAACCTATCCCTCAACGTAACCAAGACTAAGGAGATGATTGTGGACTACAGGAAAAGGAGGACCGATCACACCCCCCATTCTCATCGACGGGGCTGTGGTGGAGCAGGTTGAGAGCTTCAAGTTCCCCTCATGGTCCAAACACACCAAGACAGTCATGAAGAGGGCACGACAAAGCCTATTCCCCCTCAGGAAACTAAAAAGATTTGGCATGGGTCCTCAGATCATCAAAATGTTCTACAGCTGCACCATCGAGAGCATCCTGACTGGTTGCATACCTGCCTGGTATGGCAACTGCTCAGCCTCCAACCCAAAGGCACTTCAGAGTGTTGTGCGTCCTGCCATCCAGGACCTCTATTCTAGGCAGTGTCAGAGGAAGACCCAAATTTTTTTTCAAAAACTCCAGTCACCCTAGTCATAGACTGCTCTCTCTGCTACCGCACAGCAATCGGTACCGGAGCGCCAAGTCTAGGACCAAGAGGCTTCTAAACAGCTTCTACCCCCAAGCCGTAAGACTCCTGAACATCTAATCAAATGGCTACCCAGACTATTTGCATTGCCCCCCACCCCCTCCTTTCCCCCTCTATTACACCGCTGATACTCTCTGTTGTTAGCTATGCATAGTGACATTAATAACTCTACCTACATGTACATATTACCTCAACTATTATTATGGGGTAGGTTTCTGAGAATATTTTTTTTTTAAATACATTTTAGGCTGTAACGTAACAAAATATGGAAAAAGTCAAAAGGTCTGAATACTTTCTGAAGGCCCTGTACATCACAAGCAGTTTAGTTTAATCTTTCATTTCTATATGGATGAGATGTTTCCATCGCCAAAAATCCGAACCATCATTCTGAATGCAGGTTGCGGGTGAATTAAAAAGTCCAACTGTTGGATATCCTAACTCTGGCAGGATTCCAATGGGAATTACACATCACTTTGCCAGACAGCATAATGTGACTTGTAGGCCTGATGTGGCCTGTAATTTGTTAACCAGCATGTTCCTAAAACCACTGTGTTTGGGTAAAACTAGGCCATCAAAGAAAATGTGATGCACTGATGTAAAGTTGCATTTTTAATAACCTACTCATTTGGTGAAAGCACAGGCCTTCAACAGGAAAGAATTCAGTAACCATGTCTCTGTCACTAAGAAATCCAGTCACGGGTGATAACTCTACAAATCCAGTCATGGGTGGTAACTCTACAAATCCAGTCATGGGTGATAACTACGAATCCTGTCATGGGTGATAACTACGAATCCAGTCATGGGTGGTAAATCTACAAATCCTGTCATGGGTGATATCTACGAATCCAGTCATGGGTGATAACTATGAATCCAGTCATGGGTGGTAAATCTACAAATCCAGTCATGGGTGATAACTACGAATCCAGTCATGGGTGGTAACTCTACAATTCACTCAAAAAGAGAAGCTATGATGGGAATCATGCAAATTAGTCTTTACACCATATTGTGTTAAAACAACACCTCAAATCACTTACTCTGTATTTTTTGCATAACACTAATAGGAGTTAACTCTAGATTAACACTGGCGTTGAATAGAAATAACACTGTGAGTGTTAACTACCCAATAGTGTTAAATTTGTGTAACACTGGCCACGCTCATAATATAACACTATAATCAAAATAGTTGTTACACTCTGTAGAGTGGGGCCATGTGATATCTGAGCTGGTGGCACAATCAACTCTTTAAATGTTAATTTAACACTTCAAAATGTACTCTGTGTGCTCACTATGTAGAGTAACCAGCCTAGTTCCTTAGATCTGTCACATCCTTCGCTATTATAAACCAGGTGGAAGAAATGTTGAGATGTCCCCTCAGCGTTCAATTATCAGTTCTCTGCTGTGACACTGATCTCCCAGATCAGTACCCCCTTGCCTACCTCCCCTTCCCCGCCAGTCCCTGCCAATCAGAGACTGAGCATGTAATTACCATGGCGATGGGAGCGCCACGCTCAGTAGTCAGGTGATTAAGGTGAGACTGGGAGTCCTGCACTCTGACAGCTAGGGTGGGAGGGATAGGACACGCACACGCACACACACACACACACACACACACACACACACACACACACACACACACACACACACACACACACACACACACCCAGGTGTGAACAACACTCCTCAGCCTCAGTCACGATGACTCACTGGCCTGGCATTCACAATGCTCTGTAATGAGCGAGGCAGCTCAGATAACCGATCTAGGAAAATACTCTGATTGTAGGATTTTACATCCATTGATATGCAAATATCCCTACTTTTTATAACGTATACATGCAGAAAGTTGTGCATCCACCTACAGTACCAGTCAAAAGTTTGGACACACTTACTCATTCAAGGGTTTTTCTTTATTTTTACTATTTTCTACATTGTAGAATAATAGTGAAGACATGAAACTTATGAAATAACACATATGGAATCATGTAGTAACCAAAACAGTTTTAAACAAATCAAAATATATTTTAGATTTCAGGTTCTTCAAAGTAGCCACCCTTTGCTTTGATGACAGCTTTGCACACTTTTGGTATTCTCTCAACCATCTTCACCTGTAATGTTTTTCCAACAGTCTTGAAGGAGTTCCCACATATGCTGAGCACTGGTTGGTTGCTTTTCCTTCACTCTGTGGTCCGACTCATCCTAAACCATCTCAATTGTGTTGAGGTCGGGTGATTGTGGAGGCCAGGTCATCTGATGCAGCACTCCATCACTCTCCTTCTTGGTCAAATAGCACTTACACAGCCTGGAGGTGTGTTGTGTCCTGTTGAAAAACAAATGATAGTCCAACTAAGCGCAAAACAGATGGGATGACGTATCGCTGCAGAATGCTGTGGTAGCCACGCAGGTTCAGTTTGCCTTTAATTGTAAATAAATCACTGACATTGTCACCAGCAAATTACCATCACACCTCCTCCTCCATGCTTCAAATTGGAACCACACATGCACAGATCATCTGTTCACCTACTCTGCGTCTCACAAAGGCACGGCAGTTGGAACCAAAAATCTCAAATTTGGACTCATCAGACCAAAGGACCGATTTCCACTGGTCTAATGTCCATTGCTTGTGTTTCTTGGCCCTAGCAAGTCTCTTCTTATCATTTGTGTCCTATAGTAGTGTTTGCTTTTGCAGCAATTCAACCATTGAAGTAACGATGGACTGCCGTTTCTTCTTGCTTATTTGAGCTGTTCTTGCCATAATATGGACTTGGTCTTTTACTAAATAGGTCTATCTTCTGTATACCACCCCTACCTTGTCACAACACAACTGATTGGCTCAAACGCATTAAGAAATTACAGTACCCTAATCAGTAGCCTGATCTGTAGCATAGTCAGTAGCCTGATCAGTAGCCTAATCAGCAGCCTGATCAGTAGCCTAATCAGCAGCCTAGTCAGTAGCCTAGTCAGTAGCCTAGTCAGTAGCCTAGTCAGTAGACTAATCAGTAGCCTAATCAGTAGCCTAATCAGTAGCCTAGTCAGTAGCTTAGTCAGTAGCCTGAACAGTACCCTAATCAGTAGCCTAGTCAGTAGCCTAGTCAGTAGCCTAGTCAGTACCCTAATCAGTAGCCTAGTCAGTAACCTAATCAGTAGCCTAATCAGTAGCCTAGTCAGTAGTCTAGTCAGTACCATAATCAGTAGCCTAATCAGTAGCCTAATCAGTAGCCTAGTCAGTAGCCTGAACAGTACCCTAATCAGTAGCCTAGTCAGTAGCCTAGTCAGTACCCTAATCAGTAGCCTAGTCAGTACCCTAATCAGTAGCCTAATCAGTAGCCTAGTGAGTAGCCTGAACAGTACCCTAATCAGTAGCCTAGTCAGCAGCCTGAACAGTACCCTAATCAGTAGCCTAGTCAGTAGCCTGAACAGTACCCTAATCAGTAGCCTAGTCAGTAGCCTATTCAGTAGCCTGAACAGTACCCAAATCAGTAGCCTAATCAGTAGCCTAATCAGTAGCCTAGTCAGTAGCCTAGTCTGTAGCCTGAACAGTACCCTAATCAGTAGCCAAGTCAGTAGCCTGAACAGAACCCTAATCAGTAGCCTAGTCAGTAGCCTATTCAGTAGCCTAGTCAGTAGCCTAGTCAGTAGCCTGAACAGTACCCTAATCAGTAGCCTAGTCAGTAGCCTGAACAGTACCCTTATCAGTAGCCTAATCAGTAGCCAAGTCAGTAGCCTGAACAGTACCCTAATCAGTAGCCTAATCAGTAGCCTAGTCAGTAGCCTATTCAGTACCCTAATCAGTAGCCTATTCAGTAGCCAAGTTAGTAGCCTGAACAGTTCCCAAATGAATAGCCTAGTCAGTAGCCTGAACAGTACCCTAATCAGTAGCCTAGTCAGTAGCCTGAACAGTACCCTAATCAGTAGCCTAGTCAGCAGCCTGAACAGTACCCTAATCAGTAGCCTAGTCAGTAGCCTGAACAGTACCCTAATCAGTAGCCTAGTCAGTAGCCTATTCAGTAGCCTGAACAGTACCCAAATCAGTAGCCTAATCAGTAGCCTAATCAGTAGCCTAGTCAGTAGCCTAGTCTGTAGCCTGAACAGTACCCTAATCAGTAGCCAAGTCAGTAGCCTGAACAGAACCCTAATCAGTAGCCTAGTCAGTAGCCTATTCAGTAGCCTAGTCAGTAGCCTAGTCAGTAGCCTGAACAGTACCCTAATCAGTAGCCTAGTCAGTAGCCTGAACAGTACCCTTATCAGTAGCCTAATCAGTAGCCAAGTCAGTAGCCTGAACAGTACCCTAATCAGTAGCCTAATCAGTAGCCTAGTCAGTAGCCTATTCAGTACCCTAATCAGTAGCCTATTCAGTAGCCAAGTTAGTAGCCTGAACAGTTCCCAAATGAATAGCCTAGTCAGTAGCCTGAACAGTACCCTAATCAGTAGCCTAGTCAGTAGCCTGAACAGTACCCTAATCAGTAGCCTAGTCAGTAGCCTGAACAGTACCCTAATCAGTAGCCTAGTCAGTAGCCTAGTCAGTAGCCTAGTCAGTAGCCTGAACAGTACCCTAATCAGTAGCCTAATCAGTAGCCTAGTCAGTAGCCTGAACAGTACCCTAGTCAGTAGCCTAGTCAGTAGCCTGAACAGTACCCTAATCAGTAGCCTAGTCAGTAGCCTAGTCAGCAGCCTAGTCAGTAGCCTAGTCAGTAGCCTGAACAGAACCCTAATCAGTAGCCTAGTCAGTAGCCTATTCAGTAGCCTAGTCAGTAGCCTAGTCAGTAGCCTGAACAGTACCCTAATCAGTACCCTAGTCAGTAGCCTAGTCAGTAGCCTAGTCAGTAGACTAGTCAGTAGCCTGAACAGTACCCTAGTCAGTAGCCTGAACAGTAGCCTAATCAGTAGCCTAGTCAGTAGCCTAGCCAGTAGCCTAGTCAGTAGCCTAGTCAGTAGCCTGAACAGTACCCTAGTCAGTAGCCTAGTCAGTAGCCTAGTCAGTAGCCTAGTCAGTAGCCTGAACAGTACCCTAATCAGTACCCTAATCACGTCATTACAACAGTCTGCTAATTGTTTTCCCTTTGTCAATTTGTTAAAAAATTGCAACCTCCACTTTCATCTGTTTGACCTAACTGTCAAATTGCGAGACTTTCAATCGCTGTCCTTTGAGCTGAATCTACTTGTAGCCATGGCTATTAGCCTGTTCGTTTGTTTACCTTTCACGTGGCAAAGTCACCAACAGGCCATATCAATGCATATCAATGTAGGCTAATCTCATTATAACGTTTGGGCAACGTCCAATTGTCCATGGCTCAAACGTGCAGTGCATTTTCATAATGCCAGTGTAATGTGTGTAGGCAAACATGTCCATGTTGAAGCCAATAAAAACAACAGTTTGTTATCTAGGTCTATCGTAGGGTTTGTCTACTGTATACTACTCAATAAACTAATCTTCAAAGCCGCCTGCCATAGATCCCTTGGGGCCAACGTGTGCACACAGCGCCATATGCTCATGGAACGAGAGACGTGATTTATGATACCATGCTTCTGAACCCATCCTATTTAGAAATATTGTTGTTTTAATTAAAAATCTAAACTTACTAGAAAGATTCACTCTCCATGGGTTTATGGGGAGAACTTTAACGGATCGAATGCAATGCAATTTTGTCTGCTATTTCTGGAGAAGTGCAAATATATCTGTTCGATTGGTTCCACGATGCTTAGAAAATATTAAAGTTGAAAGCAGTATAACAGTGAGTGGACATTTACCCCTTCTCTTTATCTTGGAGCTTTGTCCAGCTCCTGAGAAAAGTTTGGATGTGTGTAAAACCCTCTATAGTCTAAGTTGTCTTGTCACTATTATACGCCCACGGGGAGCGATTATGTTGCCTGGACCTGTATTCAGACAGAGCCTTTTAAAGTTGTTTCATTTTTATTACAATCTCCTTCTCATCTCTCTGTCTCCTGATGCTATCTCCTTCTCATCTCTCTGTCTCACTCCTGATGCTATCTCCTTCCCACCTCTCTGTCTCCTGATGCTATCTCCTCCCCACCTCTCTGTCTCCTGATGCTATCTCCTTCCCACCTCTCTGTCTCCTGATGCTATCTCCTTCTCATCTCTCTGTCTCACTCCTGATGCTATCTCCTTCCCACCTCTCTGTCTCCTGATGCTATCTCCTTCCCACCTCTCTGTCTCCTGATGCTATCTCCTTCCCATCTCTCTGTCTCCTGATGCTATCTCCTCCCCACCTCTCTGTCTCACTCCTGATGCTATCTCCTTCCCATCTCTCTGTCTCCTGATGCTATCTCCTCCCCACCTCTCTGTCTCCTGATGCTATCTCCTCCCCACCTCTCTGTCTCCTGATGCTATCTCCTTCCCACCTCTCTGTCTCCTGATGCTATCTCCTTCCCACCTCTCTGTCTCCTGATGCTATCTCCTTCCCATCTCTCTGTCTCCTGATGCTATCTCCTTCCCACCTCTCTGTCTCCTGTGGCTATCTCCTTCCCACGTCTCTGTCTCCTGATGCTATCTCCTTCCCACCTCTCTGTCTCCTGATGCTATCTCCTCCCCATCTCTCTGTCTCCTGATGCTATCTCCTTCCCATCTCTCTGTCTCCTGATGCTATCTCCTTCCCATCTCTCTGTCTCCTGATGCTATCTCCTCCCCACCTCTCTGTCTCCTGTGGCTATCTCCTTCCCACGTCTCTGTCTCCTGATGCTATCTCCTTCCCACCTCTCTGTCTCCTGATGCTATCTCCTTCCCACCTCTCTGTCTCCTGATGCTATCTCCTTCCCACGTCTCTGTCTCCTGATGCTATCTCCTTCCCACCTCTCTGTCTCCTGTGGCTATCTCCTCCCCACGTCTCTGTCTCCTGATGCTATCTCCTCCCCACCTCTCTGTCTCCTGTGGCTATCTCCTTCTCATCTCTCTGGGAGGATGAAAGAGGAGGATGGGGAGAGTAGGAGGAAAGGAGAGGGGGAAGGGAGAGCAGGAAAGGAGAGGTGGAAGGAAGAGGAGGAGGAAAGGACAGGAGGGAGGGAGAAGAGGAGGAAAGGAGAGGAGGGAGAGGAGGGATGGAGAGGAGGAGGAAAGGAGAGGAGGGAGGGAGAGGAGAGAGGGAGGGAGAGGTGGAAGGGAGAGGAGGGAGGGAGAGGTGGAAGGGAGAGGTGGAAGGGAGAGGAGGGAGGGAGAGGAGGGAGGGAGAGGTGGAAGGGAGAGGAGGAAGGGAGAGGAGGGAGGGAGAGGAGAGAGGGAGGGAGAGGTGGAAGGGAGAGGAGGGAGGGAGAGGTGGAAGGGAGAGGTGGAAGGGAGAGGAGGGAGGGAGAGGAGGGAGGGAGAGGTGGAAGGGAGAGGAGGAAGGGAGAGGAGGGAGGGAGAGGTGGGAGGGAGAGGTGGAAGGGAGAGGAGGGAGGGAGAGGAGGAGGGAGGAGAGGTGGAAGGAGAGGAGGAGGAGAGGAGGGAGGGAGAGGTGGAAGGGAGAGAGGAGGGAGGGAGAGGTGGAAGGGAGAGGAGGGAGGGAGATGTGGAAGGGAGAGGAGGGAGGGAGAGGTGGAAGGGAGAGGAGGGAGGGAGATGTGGAAGGGAGAGGAGGGAGGGAGAGGAGGGAGGGAGAGGTGGAAGGGAGAGGAGGGAGGGAGAGGTGGAAGGGAGAGGAGGGAGGGAGAGGTGGAAGGGAGAGGAGGGAGGGAGATGTGGAAGGGAGAGGAGGGAGGGAGAGGAGGGAGGGAGAGGTGGAAAGGTACGTCTGTATGTCTCTAATTCCAGCTCCACCTGAAATTACAGTAAATATGTACCATAATAATGATGTTTCATACCACACAGCACACAACATAAAATACATTATAGTGTGTGTTAATGTGTGTGTTAATATGTGTGTGTGTGTTTATGTGTGTGTGTGTATGTGTGTGTATATGTGTTTATGTGTGTTCAAGTGAACTTGCAAAGAATAAAAATCGAATCATGTATTTTGCATAGGTCAACATTATGTGCTTGTTTTCACCAAATTGGTTCATCGTTTGAAGCCCTTTGTGTGCCCAAATAGCTTGTACTGAGGTCTTGGAAGGTTAATAGAATGTAGCTTTTGAAGGATTAATCATAGATGGCTTTGTTATCAGCATAATGCACGTTACATCCTATTAGTTCTTATGGCTTGTTTTGCCCAACATGTCTTGATGTTCGATTCGTTTGATTTATTCCAGCCATTGTTGCTTCTGTGCTGACCCTCCTTTCTTTGTCTGTATGGACAGGACAGACCCTCCGTTCTCTGTCTATGTGGACAGGACAGACCCTCCTTTCTTTGTCTGTATTGACAGGACAGACCCTCCGTTCTTTGTCTGTATTGACAGGACAGACCCTCCTTTCTCTGTCTATGTGGACAGGACAGACCCTCCTGTCTCTGTCTATGTGGACAGGACAGACCCACTTTAACTATACATTCATGTACATACAACCTCAACTGGGCCGACCAACCAGGTGCTCCCGCACCACCCGCCAACTCCTTTTTTACGCTGCTGCTACCCTCTGTTCATAATATATGCACAGTCACTTTAACCATATCTACATGTACATATACTACCTCAATCAGCCTGACTAACCGGTGTCTGTATGTAGCCTCTCTACTGCTACTCTCTGTTCATCATATATGCATAGTCACTTTAACCATAACTACATGTTCAGTTGTGGCCAAAATTTTCGAGAATGACACAAATATAAATTTTCACAAAGTCTGCTGCCTCAGTTTGTATGATGGCAATTTGCATATACTCCAGAATGTCATGAAGAGTGATCAGATGAATTGCAATTAATTGCAAAGTCCCTCTTTGCCATGCAAATGAGCTGAATTCCCCAAAAACATTTCCACTGCATTTCAGCCCTGCCACAAAAGGACCAGCTGACATCATGTCAGTGATTCTCTCGTTAACAAAGGTGTGAGTGTTGACAAGGACAAGGCTGGAGATCACTCTATCATGCTGATTGAGTTTGAATAACCGACTGGAAGCTTCAAAAGGAGGGTGGTGCTTGGAATCATTGTTCTTCCTCTGTCAACCATGGCTACCTGCAAGGAAACACGTGTTGTCATCATTGCTTTGCACAAAAAGGGCTTCACAGGCAAGGATATTGCTGCCAGTCAGATTGCACTTTAATCAACCATTTATCGGATCATCAAGAACTTAAAGGAGAGCGGTTCAATTGTTGTGAAGAAGGCTTCAGGGCGCCCAAGAAAGTCCAGCAAGCGCCAGGACCGTCTCCTAAAGTTGATTCAGCTGCGGGATCGGGGCACCACCAGTACAGAGCTTGCTCAGGAATGGCAGCTGGCAGCTGTGAGTGCATCTGCACGCACAGTGAGGCAAAGTCTTTTGGAGGATGGCCTGGTGTCAAGGGGGGGCAGCAAAGAAGTCACTTCTCTCCAGGTTAAACATCAGGGACAGACTGATATTCTGCAAAATGTACAGGGATTGGACTGCTGAGGACTGGGGTAAAGTCATTTTCTCTGATGAATCCCCTTTCCGATTGTTTGAAGCATCTGGAAAAAAGCTTTTCCGGAGAAGACAAGTTGAGCGCTACCATCAGTCCTGTGTCATGCCAACAGTAAAGCATCCTGGGCCATTCATGCGTGGGGTTGGTTCTCAGTCAAGGGAGTGGGCTCACTCACAATTTTGCCTAAGAACACAGCCATGAATAAGGAATGGTACCAACACATCCTCGTAGAGCATCTTCTCCCAAACGTCAAGGAAAAGTTTGGTGACGAACAATGCCTTTTCCAGCATGATGGAGCACAAACTCCAAGCATTGATTATGCAAGAATGGACTGCCATCAGTCAGGATGTGGCCCAGAAGTTAATTGACAGCATGCCAGGGCGGATTGCAGAGGTCTTGAAAAAGAAGGGTCAACACTGCAAATATTGACTCTTTGCATCAACTTCATGTAATTGTCAATAAAAGCCCTCGACACTTATGAAATGCTTGTAATTATACTTCAGTATTCCATAGTAACATCTGACAAAAATATCTAATGACACTGAAGCAGCAAACGTTGTGGAAATTAATATTTGTGTCATTCTCAAAACTTTTGGCCACGACTGTACATACTACCTCAATCAGCCTGAGTAACCGGTTTCTGTAGGTGCACACAGTTCGAGAGACATATTTGATGGACAGACAGTGACATTCAATACCATCACTCTTGCCTGCTTCTTCTTCTGGGTGTAATCATTAGTCAACAGTTGCAGACGAGAGTTTCTATTGGACAAATTCAGGTATGTCTATCCCTGTTTTGTTCTGATTGCTTCTGTTTAAGAAACGTTTTTCACCAGAATCGACAGAATCAACACATCCCTGATCACACGCAAACACAGTTCACTCTCATATCAGCCACGTTATATTCCTTCTCTTCCCTTCGCTTGTGAACGTCAATGCGCAACAAATCATCTGTATGTGACCAGGTAAAAAAAAAACTTTCCAAGCCAAACCGCTACACACAGCCTACATCGTTGTCACCATATTAGCTAAAGTAAAGTCCTGGTCAACATAACTAATAGAACTAACGCATTAGTAAACCTGCTACAATCATGCAGTAATGTTACAGTGTACAGTCAGTAAGCAGTTACACCGGCGGGCCCCAGTGGCAATAAATTTGTAAAACCAAAATCTTACCTTGACTTGGAAGAGTTCCAGTGTTGTTTTGGATAGTCATAGCCTGCAAGCTAACATAGCATCCCTCTGTTTGAGCAAGGTGTTTCAGTAGGCTAAACTATCTAGCTGCATTTGCTAGCTAACTTCTTAGGGAGAGGCAGCTGAGGTGTCGGTTTTGGAGGGTCTGGCGTGCCCAAAGTAAAAGGCCTGCCACTCAGGCCCAGACACTAGGATATGCACATAATTAGTACTATTGGATAGGAAACACTCCGAAGTTTCTAATATTGTCTGTGAGTATAACAGAACTGATATAGCAGGCGATAACCCGAGGAATTTCTGTCCTGGAAAAAGTGGTTTTGACACATTGCCTCATTTTGAACCCCTCCCTATTGAAAACAGCTATATATGGGAGTAAGACTGCAGTACCTATTGCTTCCACTGGATGTCAACAGTCTCTAGACAGTGTTTGGTGATGTTAGGTTGCTCTGGATGGTAATAGAAGAAGAATTTCGAACTAGTCACCAGATTGTTTTTTTCCTTTCCTATCGCCCAGTTTATAATCCGGTTTAAATATTATAGTAAATAAACATTAAAGTGTTCCTAAGGATACATTATCAATGATGTTTGATTGTTCTTGGACAAGTGTATAGGTATAGGTTGAACGTGTTCTCTTCATGGTTCAATGGGCGAGTGGACGCTGTATTTTAGGAACATAAATGAATAAATGACTAAATGACTTTTTCTATCAAAAGAACCATTGGATGTCTTCGTTGGACACTTGGGAAGCCCTCAGCAGAATTTCTTCAAAAGGTAACAAATGTTGTGCTTTCGCCGTAAAGCCTTTTTGAAATCTGACAACGCTGTGATATTGCCAAGAATCAGAGATTTTGATGACTATGCAACACTTGTATATTGATGAATGTTTAATAATTCAACTTTTGGATTTAGAATTTGGCGCCATTCATTCCTGCGCCTGTCTCCCGACCCTTTATACCAATGTGACAATATCACTGTGCTTTTAGGCTGAGTTTCTGTACAGAACTCTGTGACATCAGCTGATGTAAGAAGGGCTTTATAAATACATTTGACTTGAATATTTAAATCCCCCAGAAAATATACATCTCTGTTGATATCACATACATTATCAAGCATTCCACACAAATTATCCAGATACTGACTGTTAGCACTTGGTGGTCTATAGCAGCTTCCCACCAGAATGGGCTTTAGGTGAGGCAGATGAACCTGTAGCCATATTACTTCAACAGTATTTAACATTAGATCCTCTCTAATCTTTACAGGAATGTGGTTCTGAATATTAACAGCAACACCTCCACCATTGGCATTTCTGTCTTTTCTGTAGATGTTATAACCATGTATTGCTACCACTGTATCATCAAAGTTATTATCTAAGTGAGTTTCAGAGATAGTCAGAATATGAATGTCATCTGTTACAAGCAGGTTATTGACTTCATGGACCTTGTTTCTCAGACTGCATATGTTAATATAGGATATTTTTAGCACTTTTCTGGGTTGCTTGATTGGTTTTAATGCTTTACTGGGAAGCGTATCAGAGGTAGACTTATTCATGTTATTTACATTGGAGCTGATAGTGCAGGGTGAGCTGCACAAAGTGATCTTCCTGCTATGCTAACAGTGTAACTCTGGTTTATAGGCTCATGCTTACTGCTTACAATACTTGTAGAATAAACAGAAGTATTCAGAAGTATTCAGTGCACATAAATTAACCTCTTAAGAATCATTAATGAGGGGGCGCTACCCGGAAAAATGTAAGGCACCAAATTCAAAATCCAAAAGTATAATTATAAAACATTCATCAATATACAAGTGTTGCACAGTCTTTAAAAGCTTAGACTCTTGGCAATATCACAGCGTTGTTAGATTTCAAAAAGGCTTTACGGCGAAAGCACATCATTTGATTGTTTGAGGATAGTACCTCTAATATTTTATGCATTAGCATAAATTCATAACCAGCGCGGGTCTCACAAAACACATATAAGAGCTAAAATAAATCGCTTACCTTCAGAGGTCAGACGTTTCTTCAATCACAGAGGTCAGACGCAATCACAGAGGTCAGACGTTTCTTGTAGTTGGCCACCAGGTTTGCACACATCTCAGGAGGGATTTTGTCCCACTCCTCTTTGCAGATCTTCTCCAAGTTTAAGGTTTCGAGGCTGACGTTTGGCAACTCGAACCTTCAGCTCCCTCCACATATTTTCTATGGGATTAAGGTCTGGAGACTGGCTAAGCCACTCCAGGACCTTAATGTGCTTATTCTTGAGCCACTCCTTTGTTGCCTTGGCCATGTGTTTTGGGTAATTGTCATGCTGGAATACCCATCCACGACCCATTTTCAATGCCCTGGCTGAGGGAAGGAGGTTCTCACCAAAGATTTGACGATACATGGCCCCGTCCATCATCCCTTCGATGCGGTGAAGTTGCCCTGTCCCCTCAGCAGAAAAACACCCCCAAAGCATAATGTTTCCACCTCCATGTTTGACGGTGTGGATGGTGTTCTTGGGGTCATAGGCAGCATTCCTCCTCCTCCAAACACGGCGAGTTGAGTTGATGCCAAAGAGCTCAATTTTGGTCTCATCTGACCACAACACTTTCACCCAGGTGTCCTCTGAATCATTCAGATGTTCATTGGCAAACTTCAGACGGGCATGTATATGTGCTTTCTTGAGCAGGGGGACCTTGCGGGCGCTGCTGGATTTCAGTCCTTCACGGCGTAGTGTGTTACCAATTGTTGATCATTGACAAGATCCTCCCGTGTAGTTCTGGGCTGATTCCTCACCGTTTTCATGATCATTGCAACTCCACGAGGTGAGATATTGCATGGAGCCCCAACCCGAGGGAGTTTGACAGTTCTTTTGTGTTTCTTCCATTTGCGAATAATCGCACCAACTGTTGTGACCTTCTCACCAAGCTGCTTGGCGATGGTCTTGTAGCCCATTCCAGCCTTGTGTAGGTCTACAATCTTGTCCCTGACATCCTTGGAGAGCTCTTTGGTCTTGGCCATGGTGGAGAGTTTGGAATCTGATTGATTGATTGCTTCTGTGAACAGGTGTCCTATATACAGGTAACAAACTGAGATTAGGAGCACCTCCCTTTAAGAGTGTGCTCCTAATCTCAGCTCGTTACCTGCATAAAATACACCTGGGAGCCAGAAATCTCTCTGATTGAGAGGGGGTCAAATACTTATTTCCCTCATTTAAATGCAAATCAATTTATAACATTTTTCACATGCGTTTTTTCTGGATTATTTTGTTGTTATTCTGTCTCTCACTGTTCAAATAAACCTACCATTAAAATGATAGACTGATCATTTCTTTGTCAGTGGGCAAACGTACAAAATCAGCAGGGGATCAAATACTTTTTTCCCTCACTGTATATCTGCCTATGGTATTACAAGACGTAAAAAAATCAGTTCTGTTATACTCACAGACATTATTCTAACAGGTTTAGAAACTTCAAAGTGTTTTCTATCCAATAGTACTAATTATGTGCATATCCTAGTGTCTGGGCCTGAGTGGCAGGCATTTTACTTTGGGCACGCCAGACTCTCCAAAAACCGACACCACTGCTGCTGATCCCTTAGAGGTTTTAAGTTACTTAAATTGTGTTTGCCAATGCCCCTAGGATCATGCATATTTGATGCAGCATTGTCAAAACTCATTGTCACAATGGTAGGGATTAACTGTGTAAGTCTATGGAAGGGGGTGAGAACCATGAGCCTCCTAGGTTTTGTATTGAAGACAATGTACGGAGGATGGAAGTTAGCTGTCCTCCGGCTGCTACCCCATGGTGCTACTCTACAGAGTGCTGTTGAGGCTACTGTAGACCTTCACTGCAAAACAGTGTGTTTTAATCAATTATTTGGTGACATTTTAAAATATTTAGTATGGTTTAATCTAAAAATTATAACTTTTTAAAGTTATCCACAGACATACACACAGACTCCCCCCCCCCACACACACACAGACACAGAACAACCCCTCTCCGAATCACTCACATACAGACCTCCAAAAAAGTTATTACCAATGCGTGATTAGGGAAGGAGTAAGAATGAACTGCTTTGTTTGTCCTCCAACTGTCTCCTAAACAAAATGAACTGCTTTGTTTGTCCTCCAACTGTCTCCTAAACAAAATGAACTGCTTTGTTTGTCCTCCAACTGTCTCCTAAACAAAATGAACTGCTTTGTCTGTCCTCCAACTGTCTCCTAAGAAAATCAACTGCTTTGTCTCTACTTTAACTGTATTCTAAACAAAATAAACTGCTTTGTCTCTCCTCACACTGTCTTCTAAACAAAATGAACCGCTTTGTCTCTACTCCCACTGCATCCTAAAAAAATGAACTGCTTTGTCTCTCCTCTCACTGTATTCTAAACAAAATGAACTGCTTTGTCTCTACTCCCACTGTCTTCTAAACAAAATGAACTGCTTTGTCTCTACTCCAACTGTCTCCTAAACCAAATTAACTGCTTTGTCTCTCTTCCAACTGTCTCCTAAAGAAAATGAAATGCTTTGTCTCTACTCTCACTGTCTTCTAAACAAAATAAACTGCTTAGTCTGTCCTCCAACTGTCTTCTAAACAAAATGAACTGCTTTGTCTGTCCTCCAACTATCTTCTAAACAAAAATAACTGCTTTGTCTCTCTTCACACTTACCAGTAAACAAGCCTGAGTTTGATGTCATCTGTTATCAGTCAGGGTTCGATGTCATCTGTTATCAGTCAGGGTTCGATGGGAAATGAAATAGCCGTAGCCCTTCAGAAATAGAGTACAACACTATTACACTATTTAAACCAACTTTCATTCAATTATGCTCTCTCTCTCTCTCTCTATCTCTCTCTCTCTCTCTCTCTCTCTCTCTATCTCTCTCTCTCTCTCTCTCTCGCTCTCGCTCTCGCTCTCGCTCTCGCTCTCGCTCTCGCTCTCTCTCTCTCTCTCTCTTTCTCGCTCTCTCTCTTTCTCGCTCTCTCTCTCTCTCTCTCTCTCTTTCTTGCTCTCTCTCTCTCTTTCTTGCTCTCTCTCTAACTTGTTTTGTCGGCAGTGGATTAAAAGCTTTTCTCAAAGACAGGGCGAGACACAATAAAAACACTGTCCAGACAGTGACTGAAGTCCTATTGAGCCAGTGGTTAGTGGTTTTCATAATGTTAGAAATACTTATTTGCTTTTTGAAGCATGTAATGAATTTCATTCTAATAATGTTTGACTGGAGATATGTTAATTGCTGGTTGAAAGATGCCTATATGAGAAGGTTCAAACAGGTTAATTTATTTCTTATGGACTTTTTCAAAGTAGCTGGTTTGAGGTGAAGCTAGATGGATTGTGTGTGTGTGTTTGTGTTGATGTTGGGTTTCTGTCCTGAGGCTTCTGCATCCCACAAGCCTGTGCTATCTCACTAAGCTAACGTTGAGGAATCAGCTCCGGGGAGATAATGGTAGACATCAGGTCCCAGTTAAGGTTGTTCATCACCTGGTGTCTGTCTAGGTGTGTATGAGTGGTGACGTGTGTGAGGTGAACCACTATGTCTCCTCTCCTCCTATCGTCTCCTATCGCCCTTCACTCTCCTCCTCTCGTCTCCTCTCCTCTCGCCCTTCACTCTCCTCCTCTCCTCTCGCCCTTCACTCTCCTCCTCTCGTCTCATTTCCTCTCGCCCTTCACTCTCCTCCTCTCCTCTCGCCCTTCACTCTCCTCCTCTCGTCTCCTCTCGCCCTTCACTCTCCTCCTCTCCTCTCGCCCTTGACTCTCCTCCTCTCGTCTCGTCTCCTCTCCTCTCTACCTTCACTCTCCTCCTCTCGTCTCCTCTCGCCCTTCACTCTCTTCCTCTCCTCTCGCCCTTCACTCTCTTCCTCTCGTCTCCTCTCCTCTCGCCCTTCACTCTCCTCCTCTCCTCTCCTCTCGCCCTTCACTCTCCTCCTCTCGTCTCCTCTCCTCTCGCCCTTCACTCTCCTCCTCTCATCTCCTCTCCTCTCGCCCTTCACTCTCCTCCTCTCCTCTCCTCTCTACCTTCACTCTCCTCCTCTCGTCTCCTCTCGTCTCCTCTCTACCTTCACTCTCCTCCTCTCCTCTCCGCTCGCCCTTCACTCTCTTCCTCTCGTCTCCTCTCCTCCTTCACTCTTCTCCTCTCCTCACCTTGCCTCTCGCCTAGTCTAGTCCAGTCCAGTGGGTGGGAGTAATGAAGATCAATGGGAGGGAGGAGGGAGGCAAGTTCTGTCTCTCTGTGTCTGGCTAAAGCCTTATCGATCCATTGTTACTTTACTCTCCTCTGCCAACATCTGATAAAGGACCTCTCGCTCTCTTTCCTGCTCAGACCCTTATCTCTCTCTCTCTCTTCCTAATATCTCTCTCTCTCTTCTTATCTCTCTCTCTCTCTCTTCCTTATCTCTCTCTCCTCTCTCTCTCTCCCTCTCTGTCCCCCATATCCACAGATTACATCCACCACCCCAGGAAGAAAACTAAGTCCCCATAACACTATTTTTATAGAACATAACTGCCATAAAAACCTAAAGGAAAATATAGCACTCGGTTTTCATCACTGTCAACTATAACACTGTGGGTTTAGTCTGCTCCTCTCTGGCCCTCTGTGCAGAGGACTGTGATGTGACTGCAGTGGTTCCATGCGGGTTTTGTTACTACTGCTTTGTGAAGTCTGTGTTTACACGTCTGACAGACATCTTCTGTCCAGACCGCCCCTTCCTCTTGTCGGTGACGTTAGCTTCTGAACCTCTTGGCCTTTACTGTCGATGCTTCATCCTTTAAAAGTCAACAGGTGAGTTGACGTTGTATGGTTATTTGAGAGAGTTGTATTACAGAATGTTGACGGTAGCAGTTGGTCGTCTTTGTAGACTATCCAGTGAATGGCCAGCCGTTATGATAGTGGAAAGTGGTGTCATTCGTAACGACACTGTTAAAAGGATTTAAAAACTATTTTATTATATAGTCCATCCGACATATAGTCCATCCGACATTTTACTGGCACGGGCAAATAATGGATGGAGTTTTAGGGATTTTAGTGGGAATTCAGGCAATTTTTTTTCTTAGAATGCACTCATATATACATTTAGTTATTCTATCAGTTATTTAAATATTTTGTGTTAAAATAGAGAACATTCTATGTGCCTATTTTGCGTAAATACACCTGGGTGTATTTGCGTACACTGAGTGTACAAAACATTAGGAACACCTGCTCTTTCCATGACATAAACTGGCCAGGTGAATCCAGGTGAAAAGCTATGATCCCTTATTGATATCACCTGCTAGATCCACTTCAATCAGTGTAGATGAAGGGGAGGAGACAGGTTAAATAATTATTTTTTTAAGCCTTGAGACATCGATTGTGTATGTGTGCCATTCAGAGGGTGAACGAGCATGACAAAAGATTGAATTGCCATTGAAGGGGGTATGGTATTAGGTGCCAGGCGCACCAGTTTGAATGTGTCAAGAACTGAAACGCTGCTGGGTTTTTCACGCTCAACAGTTTGACATCCAGCCAACTTGACACAACCGTGGGAAGCATTGGAGTCAACATGGGCCAGCATCCCTGTGGAACGCTTTCAAAACATTATAGAGTCCATGCCCTGACAAATTGAGGCTGATTACACCCACTATCAGCTAGATGCAGGCAAGAGTGTGCAAGGAGGTATTGAATGTCCCTGTCTGTCACATCAAATGTGTCTCTACGACCTGTGTGCACCTACGTCGTAAACTTTCATTCATCGTCTATAACGGTGGTCAGTGCCGTTTCAGATCAGGGAGGACGATTATAGTGTTCATGAACATGGCCTTATTTCTATTACAGCATATTAGATGACTGTCATTCATATTCCATCCACCCAGTTCAATGTAACATCAACAGGTTACTGTCATTCATATTCCATTCACCCAGTTCAATGTAACATTGACAGGTTTAGGTTACTGTCATTCATATTCCATTCACCCAGTTCAATGTAACATCGACAGGTTTAGGTTACTGTCATTCATATTCCATTCACCCAGTTCAATGTAACATCGACAGGTTTAGGTTACTGTCATTCATATTCCATTCACCCAGTTCAATGTAACATCAATAGGTTTAGGTTACTGTCATTCATATTCCATTCACCCAGTTCAATGTAACATTGACAGGTTTAGGTTACTGTCATTCATATCCCATCCACCCAGTTCAATGTAACATTGATAGGTTTTGGTTACTACATGATACTAGAATGTTCCCTGTACCCATCATGAGGTTGCTACAACCTAGCCGATGAATGAAAGTTTACAACGTAGGTACGCACAGGTCGAGAGACAAATTTGATGTGCCAGACAGTGACACATGGACAGACCGGGACATTCAATACCTCCTTGCACACTCTTGCCTGCATCTAGCTGATCTAGTAATGTAATGTGTAATCATTAGTCCAACAGTTGCAAACGAGAGTTTCTATTGGACAAATTCAGGTGTGCTTATCCCCATTTTATTCAGTTTGCTTATGTTTAAGATTTTTTCTTTCAACAGAATCGGCGCAATGAATACACCCATTATGGCGCGTAAACACAGTTCACTTTCATAGCAGCCACGTTCTAATCATTCTCACGTCTCTCCTCCTCTCACCTTTTCCCGTCGCTTGTGGACTTCATTCCACAACACATCAGCTGTGTGTGACCAGGTGAAACAACCTTTCCAAGCCAAACCGCTACACACAGCCTACATCGTTGTCACCATATTAGCTAAAGTAACGTCCTGGTCAACATAGCTAATATAACTAACGCGTTAGTAAACCTGCTACAATCATGCAGTAACGTCACAGTGTACAGTCAGTAAGCAGTTACACCGACGGGCCCCGGTGGCAATAAATTAGTAAAACCAAAAGCTTACCTTGACTTGGAAGAGTTCCAGTGTTGTTTTGGATGGTCATAGCCAGCTAGCTAACATAGCATCCCTCTGTTTGAGCAGGGTGTTTCAGTAGGCTAAACTATCTAGCTGCATTTGTTAGCTAAGTAAGTGAAACTCTCTCTTGCTTCTCCTTCATTTTGTAAGAAATGAATTTGTTAAAAACTGTTCAACTATTTTCTTTCTCTCTCGTTGAGTCAACTACTCACCACATTTTATGCACTGCAGTGCTAGCTAGCTGTACTTTATGCTTTCAGTACTAGATTAATTATCTGATCCTTTGATTGGGTGGACAACATGTCAGTTCATGCTGGAAGAGCTCTGATAGGTTGGAGGACATCCTCTGGAAGTTGTCATAATTACTGTGTAAGTCTATGGAAGGGGGGTGAGAACCATGAGCCTCCTAGGTTATGTATTGACGTCAATGTACCCAGAGGAGGATGGAAGCTAGCTGTCCTCTGGCTACACCATGGTGCTACCCTACAGAGTGCTGTTGAGCCTACCGTAGAACTACAGTGGGGCAAAAAAGTATTTAGTCAGCCACCAATTGTGCAAGTTCTCTCACTTAAAAATATGAGAGAGGCCTGTAATTTTCATCATAGGTACACTTCAACTATGACAGACAAAATGAGGAAAAAAAAATCCAGAAAATCACATTGTAGGATTTTTAATGAATTTATTTGCAAATTATGGTGGAAAATAAGTATTTGGTCACATACAAACAAGCAAGATTTCTGGCTCTCACAGACCTGTAACTTCTTCTTTAAGAGGCTCCTCTGTCCTCCACTCGTTACCTGTATTAATGGCACCTGTTTGAACTTGTTATCAGTATAAAAGACACCTGTCCACAACCTCAAACAGTCACACTCCAAACTCCACTATGGCCAAGACCAAAGAGCTGTCAAAGGACACCAGAAACAAAATTGTAGACCTGCCCCAGGTTGGGAAGACTGAATCTGCAATAGGTAAGCAGCTTGGTTTGAAGAAATCAACTGTGGGAGCAATTATTAGGAAATGGAAGACATACAAGACCACTGATAATCTTCCTCGATCTGGGGCTCCACGCAAGATCTCACCCGTGGGGTCAAAATGATCACAAGAACGGTGAGCAAAAATCCCAGAACCACACGGGGACCTAGTGAATGACCTGCAGAGAGCTGGGACCAAAGTAACAAAGCCTACCATCAGTAACACACTACGCCGCCAGGGACTCAAATCCTGCAGTGCCAGACGTGTCCCCCTGCTTAAGCCAGTACATGTTCAGGCCCGTCTGAAGTTTGCTAGAGAGCATTTGGATGATCCAGATGAGGATTGGGAGAATGTCATATGGTCAGATGAAACCAAAATAGAACTTTTGGTAAAAACTCAACTCGTCGTGTTTGGAGGACAAAGAATGCTGAGTTGCATCCAAAGAACACCATACCTACTGTGAAGCATGGGGTGGAAACATCATGCTTTGGGGCTGTTTTTTTCTGCAAAGGGACCAGCACGACTGATCCGTGTAAAGGAAAGAATGAATGGGGCCATGTATCGTGAGATTTTGAGTGAAAACCTCCTTCCATCAGCAAGGGCATTGAAGATGAAATGTGGCTAGGTCTTTCAGCATGACAATGATCCCAAACACACCGCCGAACGGGAAGGAGTGGCTTCGTAAGAAGCATTTCAAGGTCCTGGAGTGGCCTAGCCAGTCTCCAGATCTCAACCCCATAGAAAATCTTTGGAGGGAGTTGAAAGTCCGTGTTGCCCAGCGACAGCCCCAAAACATCACTGCTCTAGAGGAGCTCTGCATGGAGGAATGGGCCAAAATACCAGCAACAGTGTGTGAAAACCTTGTGAAGACTTACAGAAAACGTTTGACCTCTGTCATTGCCAACAAAGGGTATATAACAAAGTATTGAGATAAACTTTTGTTATTGACCAAATACTTATTTTCCACCATAATTTGCAAATAAATAAATTAAAAATCATACAATGTGATTTTCTGGATTTATTTTTCTCATTTCGTCTGTCATAGTTGAAGTGTACCTATGATGAAAATTACAGGCCTCTCTCATCTTTTTAAGTTGGAGAACTTGCACAATTGGTGGCTGACTAAATACTTTTTTGCCCCACTGTATATAGCAAAATAGTGTTTTAATCAATTGTTTGTTGATATGTGATTATATTTAGTATACTTTTATCTAAAAAGGATAACTTTTTAAATGTTTAAAAAAAATTATAATATGAAATTCACTGAGGAGGATGGTCCTCCACTTCTTCCTCTGAGGAGCCTCCGCTGACAGGCTAGGTTGTAGCAACCTCATGACGGGTATAGGGACAATTCTACTATCATGTAGTAGCCTAAACCTATCAATGTTACATTGAACTGGGTGAATGGAATATGAATGACAATCATCCAACATGCTGTAATAGAAGTAGGGCCATTCTCATAACCCCCCCCAAAAATGTATCCTCCCTCATCTGAAACGACACTGACCACGACTGATGTAAACATACTTCACATTGTTCGCAAGATCACGCATAGAGTGCCCTCCTGAAATATTGGCAACCTAGGTAAATAGGAACAAAAAAGCCTGTGAAACAATGTCTGTCACGTTTATCTTCCGAAGGGACAGACCAAGACGCAGCGATGTAGCCAGAATACATATTTAATGAATACACGGGAACGAGACGGAACAAAACAATAAACGGAGACCGTAACGATGAACATAACTGACAGGACAAACACAGCTATGAACTCACAATAACCCACGAACCCAGAGTGAAACCTACCAACCTAAATATGGTTCCCAATTAGAGACAACGACACACAGCTGCTTCTAATTGGGAACCATTACCCAACATAGGACTATGACACCTAGAACAAACAAACCCTACACCAAGACAAAACCAAAACGCTCCAGCCTGTAATCTCGGGCCTGGGCGTTACAGTACCCAAAGGCGCGGACTCGGACGCCGAAAAATCTGTGGGGGGTCTTGAGTGGGTCCCTTTGTCCCAGGTGGGGGCTCCGGTGCTGGTCGTGCTGGTCTGAAGTCCTGAACCGGAGGCCCTGGACCATCTCCTGGAACTCTGGTGCGTGGAGTTGGAACTGGCCTTACCGGACCCACGATGCTCACGGGGACTCTGGTACGTGGAGCAGGAACTGGCCGTACTGGACTCATGATGCTTATTAGAACTCGGGTGCGTGGAGCAGGAACTGGTTGTACAGGACTCGTGATGCTCACTGGTACTCTGGTGCGTGGAGCAGGAACTGGTCGTAGCGGACTCGTGCTGCTCACTGGAACTCTGGTGCGTGGAGCAGGAACTGGTCGTACTTGACTCGTGCTGCTCACTGGAACTCTGGTGCGTGGAGCAGGAACTGGCAGTACCGGACTCGTGATGCTCACTGGAACTCTGGTGCGTGGAGCAGGAACTGGTCGTACCGGACTCGTGATGCTCACTGGAACACTGGTGCGTGGAGCAGGAACTGGCAGTACCGGACTCGTGCTGCTCACTGGAACTCTGGTGCGTGGAGCAGGAACTGGTCGTACTGGACTCGTGCTGCTCACTGGAACTCTGGTGCGTGGAGCAGGAACTGGTCGTACTGGACTCGTGCTGCTCACTGGAACTCTGGTGCGTGGAGCAGGAACTGGCAGTACCGGACTCGTGCTGCTCACTGGAACTCTGGTGTGTGGAGCAGGAACTGGTAGTACCGGACTCGTGCTGCTCACTGGAACTCTGGTGCGTGGAGCAGGAACTGGCAGTACCGGACTCGTGATGCTCACTGGAACTCTGGTGCGGGGAGCGGGAACAGGACGGACTGGACTCTCTGAGCGCACGGGGAGCTGGGTGCGCGGAGCCGGAACAGGACGTGCTGGACTCTCTGAGCGCCGCGAGGAGCTGGGTGCGCGGTGCGGAACAGGGCGTGCTGGACTCTCTGAGCGCACGGGAGCTGGGTGCGCCGGAGCCGAACAGGGCGTGCTGGACTCTCTGAGCGCACGGGAGCTGGGTGCGGGGAGCCGGAACAGGACGCGCTGGACTATCTGAGCGCACGGGGAGCTGGGTGCGCGGAGCCGGAACAGGACGCGCTGGACTCTCTGAGCGCACGGGGAGCTGGTTGAGCGGAGCCGGAACAGGACGCGCTGGACTCTCTGAGCGCACGGGGACCCTGGCACGTGGAACAGGGACTGGACGTGTAGGAACCACTACACGGACTGGGATCTTGGAACACGGAACTGGAACAGGACGTGTTGGAACCTCAACACGGACTGGGATCTCGGAACATGGAACAGGGATCTTGGAGCGTGGAACAGGGATTTTGGAGCGTGGAGCAGGGATCTTGGAGCGTGGAACAGGGATCTTGGAGCGTGGAACAGGGATCTTGGAGCGTGGAACAGGGATCTTGGAGCGTGGAACAGGGACTGGACGTGTTGAAACCTCAACCCGGACTGGGATCTCGGAGCGTGGAACAGGGATCTCGGAGCGTGGAACAGGGATCTCGGAGCGTGGAACAGGGATCTCGGAGCGTGGAAGAGGGACTGGACGTGTAGAAACCTCCACCCGGACCGGGGACCTGATATGGAGAGCCGACACCATACCTCCAGCTAGCTCACTAACCCTGGCTTCACGGGTGAGTGGAGCTGGAATCTCTCGGACTGGGCTGTGGATTCGTACCGGAGATTCTGCCCGTAGGACCACAGGATAACTTGGACCCAAATGGCGCACTGGAGGCCTGGCTCGCAGAGCTGGCACCACTCTCCCAGGTAGCACACAGACCTCGGCCCGACCAATGAGTGACGCTGGGATCTCTCGCACTGGGCTGTGGACACGTGCCGGAGACACCGCACGCAGAACCGGGGCAGGATATCCGGGTCCCAGGAGGCGCACTGGAGACTTAGCGCGTAGAGCTGGCACCACTCTACCTGGTTGAACGCCTAGTTTCGCCCGACTGATGAGTGGAGCGGGAATCTCTCGCACCGGCCTCTGACTCCGTATAGGGGAAACCGTGCGCAACACTGCATAGCACGGTGTCCCTTGATGCGACGCTCTCCCCAACGCTCTCTCCACAAGGCACGAGGAGTTGGCTCAGGAGTCCCTCCTGAACCGGCCAACCTCCTCGTGTGCCCCCCCCCCAAAAGTTTCTTGGGGCTGCCTTACGGGCTTCCTAGCCCGGCGAGGTCTGAGAAACCTGCCTCTCACAGGATCCCATGCTCCCATCAGATCCTCACACCTGCGCCGCTCCGCCGCCGCTGCTTCCAGTTCCTCTCTGGGTCGACGATACTCTCCAGGCTGGTCCCAAGCACTTCCATAGAATAGCTCCTTTTCCCAAGAGCTAAGCTCCCGGGTCTCGCTGCTTGGTCTTTTGGTGGTGGGTTATTCTGTCACGTTTATCTTCCAAAGGGACAGACCAAGACGCAGCGACGTAGCCAGAATACATATTTAATGAATACACGGGAACAAGACGGAACAAAACAATAAACGGAGAACGTAACGAAGAACATAACTGACATGACAAAACAGCTATGAACTCACAATAACCCACGAACCCAGAGTGAAACCTACCAACCTAAATATGGTTCCCAATTAGAGACAACGACACACAGCTGCCTCTAATTGGGAACCATTACCCAACATAGAACTATGACACCTAGAACAAACAAACCCTACACCAAGACAAAACCAAAACGCTCCAGCCTGTAATCTCGGGCCTGGGCGTTACAATGTCATAGTTTATCAGTGTCACACCCTGATCTGTTTCACCTGTCTTTGTGCTTGTCTCCACCCCCCCCCTCCAGGTGTAGCCCATTATCCCCATTGTATTTATGCCTGTGTTCTCTGTTTGTCTGTTGCCAGTTCTTCTTGTCTTGCCAAGTCAACCAGCGTGTTTTTTTCCGTGCTCCTGCTTTCGCCTAATCTCTGTTTGTGCGCCTGCCCTGACACTGAGCCCTCCTGCCCTGACCATTCAGCCTGTCCTGTCCTGACCTCAAGCCTTTTGGACTCTGACCTAGTTAATGAACTTCTGCCTGTATCGACCTCTCTCTTACCTGCTCCTTTACATTTGAATAAATATCAGAGACTTGAACCATCTGCCTCCAGTGTCTGCATCTGGGTCTCGCTCTGTGGTGTTATAATCGGCTTGATCTTACACTCAAAATATAAAAATTTAAATTTAAATGTATTAAACTTTTCTAAGAAATAAAAAAAAAGTAAAATATTGGCACCTGCATTTAGTACTTTGTACAAGATAACAGCTCTGAGTCTTCTCCTATAATGTTTGGTGAGGTTTGAGAACGACTAAGAAGGGATTTGAGACCATTCTTCCGTTCAGAAACTCTCCAGATCCTCTCTTGTGGATTAACCACCATACTTCACAGATCCACCACCATACTTCACAGATCCACCACCATACTTCACAGATCCACCACCATACTACACAGATCCACCACCATACTACACAGATCCACCATGATCTTTCACAGATCCACCACCTCCGTCCTTCACAAGTCCACCACCGTACTTCACAGATCCACCACCATTCTTCACAGACCCAGCACCATACTACACATATCCATCCCGTCCTACACAGATCCACCACCATACTACAAAGATTCACCACCATACTACACAGATCCACCACTATACTACACAGATCTGTCTATATATACAGCAGTATGTGGACACCTCTTCCCCTCAGAGACTATATATACAGCAGTATGTGGACACCTCTTTTCCTCAGAATCTATATATACAGCAGTATGTGGACACCTCTTTTCCTCAGAGACTATGTATACAGCAGTATGTGGACACCTCTTCCCCTCAGAATCTATATATACAGCAGTATGTGGACACCTCTTCCCCTCAGAGACTATATATACAGCAGTATGTGGACACCTCTTCCCCTCAGAATCTATATATACAGCAGTTTGTGGACACCTCTTTTCCTCAGAATCTATATATACAGCAGTATGTGGACACCTCTTTTCCTCAGAGACTATGTATACAGCAAATGAGTTGATTCAGCTATTTCAGCCATACCCAATGCTAACAGGTGTATACAATCGAGCACACAGCCCTGCAATATCCATAGACTAATATTGGCAGTAGAATAGCCTTACTGATGAGCTCAGTGAATTTTAATGTGGCACCGTCCTAGGAGGCCAACATTTCAACTAATGCTCTTGTGTCTGAATGAAAGCAAGTCCCCCGCAGCAATGTTCCTTAATCTAGTGGAAAGCCTTCCCAGAAGAGTGGAGGCTGTTATAGCAGCAATGCTCCAACATCTAGTGGAAAGCCTTCCCAGAAGAGTGGAGGCTGTTATAGCAGCAATGTTCCTTAATCTAGTGGAAAGCCTTCCCAGAAGAGTGGAGGCTGTTATAGCAGTAATGTTCCAACATCGAGTGGAAAGCTTTCCCAGAAGAGTGGAGGCTGTTATAGCAGCAATGTTCCAACATCTAGTGGAAAGCCTTCCCAGAAGAGTGGAGGCTGTTATAGCTGCAATGTTCCAACATCTAGTGGAAAGCCTTCCCAGAAGAGTGGAGGCTGTTATAGCAGCAATGTTCCAACATCTAGTGGAAAGCCTTCCCAGAAGAGTGGAGGCTGTTATAGCAGCAATGTTCCAACATCTAGTGGAAAGCCTTCCCAGAAGAGTGGAGGCTGTTATAGCAGCAATGTTCCAACATCTAGTGGAAAGCCTTCCCAGAAGAGTGGAGGCTGTTATAGCAGCAAAGGGGGGGACCAACTCCATATTAATTCCCATGATTTTGGAATGAGATGTTTGACGAGCAGGTGTCCACATTCTTTTGGTCATGTAGTGTACTTATCCCCAAGTGAAACAGGAAGTCATGTATGACCACATTAGAGTTCCCAAAGACTGAGATAATAACATCTTAATCGGAGACTACATCAATTAGATTTTGGTTCATGAGAATTTCTAGGCATGCAAATATTTGTGACACTCATGTTTTGGTACAAAATAATTTTTTCTTGATTACGATTTTTTTTGTTTTGTGAACAATTTTAACCTAATTTAAGGTTAGATTTATATGATATTATGAATGTAAGGTTAAGCTGATAAACAACAAAGATTTTTTTTTTGTTAATATTTACCTAGGGGTGCCAATAGTTCAGAAGGGCACTGCAATATCACTGTAATCTCTATAACATTTCAGCTGTATTAAATTATAAATTATTATAACTATAATTATATAAATTATATGAAGTTATATATTATAACTTTCTTTTAAATTCCACAAAGAAATTAACATAACAAAATAAAGTGATCTTTCTTCTCTTTCTTGTGATGCGAGTGTCGAGAAGATGCGTTAAATCCCAGACGAAGCGTTCAATATCGACGCCACGGAAAAGACAACGTATTTCATTGAGCCTTTTTTCCGACGTTACCGGGGTGTGTTTGACAGGTCATTACAAAAAATGTCAGTGCTCGTAACGTTAACGGGAGAAAAAAAAGACAGGCACAAGCAGGAGCGAGTGAACGAGTGGCTCAAATAAAACAATCAATCCAGCGAGATTTAAGTGACAAAAAACAGGAAATACCGGTCAGAGGTTTTAGAACACCTACTCATTCAAGGGTTTTTCTTTATTTTTACAATTTTCTACATTGTAGAATAATAGTGAAGACATCACAACTATGAAATAACACATATGGAATCATGTAGTAACCAAAACAAGTGTTAAACAAATCAAAATATAGTTTATATTTGAAATTCTTCAAATAGCCACCCTTTGCCTTGATGACAGCTCTGCACACTCACTTGTGAGGAATGTGGAGAGGGGGGAGCTGTGTGGGGGGCTGTGTAGGGGGTGGGAGCTGTGTGGGGGCTGTGTAGGGGTGGGAGCTGTGTGGGGAGCTGTGTAGGGGTGGGAGCTGTGTGGGGGCTGTGTAGGGTGGGAGCTGTTGGGGGCTGTGTGGGGGGTGGGAGCTGTGTGGGGGCTGTGTAGGGGTGGGAGCTGTGTGGGGGCTGTGTAGGGGTGGGAGCTGTGTGGGGGCTGTGTGGGGGTGGGAGCTGTGTGGGGGGCTGTGTAGGGGTGGGAGCTGTGTGGGGGCTGTGTAGGGTGGGAGCTGTGTGAGGGGCTGTGTAGGGGTGGGAGCTGTGTGAGGGGCTGTGTAGGGTGGGAGCTGTGTGGGGGCTGTGTAGGGGTGGGAGCTGTGTGAGGGGCTGTGTTGGGGTGGGAGCTGTGTGGGGGGCTGTGTAGGGGGTGGGAGCTGTGTGAGGGGCTGTGTAGGGGGTGGGAGCTGTGTGAGGGGCTGTGTTGGGGTGGGAGCTGTGTGGGGGGCTGTGTTGGGGTGGGAGCTGTGAGGGGGGAGCTGTGGGGGGGATGTGTAGGGGGTGGGAGCTGTGTGGGGGGCTGTGTAGGGGGTGGGAGCTGTGAGGGGGGAGCTGTGGGGGGGATGTGTAGTGGGTGGGAGCTGTGATATTTAGCCTACCTGTTTAGAGTGGTGGGGGTTTGTAAGATGGTTTGAGAGTGTGTGGTGGAGGGATGTGTGAGAGAAATTTACTTCACTGGCTTTGACAATGTTAACATACGTTTCTCATGCCAATAAAGCCCTTAACTACTTAGGGAGCAGTGGGGCGCTAACTCCCGACACTACCCGGTGAAATGTAAGGTGCCAAATTCAAAATCCAAAAGTTGAATTATTAAACATGAATCAATATACAAGTGTTGCATAGTCATCAAAAGCTATGATTCTTGGCAATATCACAGCGTTGTCAGATTTCAAAAAGGCTTTACGGTGAAAGCACAACATTTGATTGTTTGAGGGTAGCACCTCTAATATTTATGTATTAGCATAAATCCATAACCAACACGGGTCTCACAAAACGCATAAAATCGCTAATATAAAATCGCTTACCTTTGATGAACTTCTGCTGAGTGCCTTCCAAGTGTCCAATGAAAACAATCCATGCTTCATTAGTTAGAAAAAGTGATTTATTATATCCATAAATCTCAGTTTGGTTGGCGCATTATGATCATAAAATCCACCGTTGAGTCGCCCATTGAACCGTGAAGAGAACACGTTCAAATCATACCTATAGACTTTCTACAAACAAATCAAACATTATTTTTATTGTATCCTTAGGTATCCTTTTGTGTATATTTGCTGTAATATTTCAACCGGACGATAACGTGAAAGATAGGAAAGAAAAATAAAGTGGTGCGCGTTCAGAATCTCGCTCGCGTCAAACCTTTTTTACAAAAGTGGTCGCCTGACAATTTCCTCTCCCTATCCGTTCTGGTCACTGCTAGAATTCCCAGTCTTTGACTGTTGAATGTTGACATCTAGTGGAAGCCATAGGTTCTGCAGTCTCAGTCCTACATAAAGTTGTATGCAATAGGCACAATGGAGAAGATGCTCAATTACAAAACAATCTGAAAATCCGCATGGATTTTCCTCTGGTTTTCGCCTGCTGTATCACTTCTGTTATACTCACATACATTATTTTAACACTCTTAGAGTGTTTCCTATCCAATAGTACTAAATTTGTGCATATCCTATTTTCTGGGCCTGAGTGGCATGCATTTTACTTTGGGCACGCTAGACTCCACAACCTTCACCTCGGGAGCCGCTCCATAAGAAGTTAAACTGACATTTACATTGAATAGAATGGAAAATAGAGAGAAAGAAAGAGAGAGAGAGCGAGAGAACAGTCTGCAGCACCCTGCAGTAGAATCTGAAGTCAAACGTCTGCTGTGTGCTGATGATCTAGTGCTTGTGTTCACAAACACAAACAGACACCACAGTGCCCCAGGACAACACAATTAGCAACACAATTAGACCTAACCAAATCATGAGAAAACAAAAAAATAAGGACTTGACACATTGGAAAGAATTTACAAAAAAACCAGAGCAAACTAGAATGCTATTTGGCCCTAAACAGAAGAGTACACAGTGGCAGAATACCTGAATACTGTGATTGACCCAAAATGAAGGAAATATTTTACTATGTACAGACTCAGTGAGCATAGCCTTGCTATTGAGAAAGGTTGTCGTAGGCAGACTTGGCTCTCAAGAGAAGACAGGCTATGTGCACACTGCCCTGGCTCTCAATGTTAACATATGTTGTCCTTGCCAAAAAAAGCCAATGAATTGAATTGAATTCAATTGAATTGAGAGAGTAGGAGGGAGAGAGGACATTTCTGTGTGAACTGCATAGGTGTGGAAAGAGAGAGTGAGATAATCGGTTGCTTATGAAACATTATTGTGATGCACAGGTAAGTGGACATTTTAAAGGCTTTTAGGCTCAACGTTCTCCTTTACTCACAAACGCATGTCATCATTGTGAAGCTGAGCAATCAGATCCCATTCAGAGTAATATATAGAAAGTTCCCCAGTTCACCAGTTCTCCAGTTCCCCAGTTCTCCAGTTCCCCAGTTCCCCAGTTCTCCAGTTCCCCAGTTCTCCAGTTCCCCAGTTCTCCAGTTCCCCAGTTCTCCAGTTCCCCAGTTCCCCAGTTCTCCAGTTCTCCAGTTCTCCAGTTCCCCAGTTCTCCAGTTCTCCAGTTCTCCAGTTCCCCAGTTCTCCAGTTCTCCAGTTCCCCAGTTCTCCAGTTCTCCAGTTCCCCAGTTCTCCAGTTCTCCAGTTCTCCAGTTCCCCAGTTCCCCAGTTCTCCAGTTCTCCAAAGGCACAAATTATCACATACTCTTGTAAATCCATTTCCTAAAGGTTAATTTAAATGTGTTCTGGGTTAGGGGCTAATTGTACTTCTAAGTTACACAGGTTGTATATTATTAGATGATCTTCCCAGTAACATAGCCCCTTCATTTCTATTTGTTTCTTTTGAATTTTGGTCATTTAAGCAGTTAAAGTCTGTTAACTCCAGGACGTGGCTCATCTCTTCTCTAAGAGATTCACTTCTTCTTGCCTCACTACGAATGAGAGAAATTTGAGCGATGCTAACGCTAATTCCATCTCCCTCCCTCTCTTTCTCAATTCAATGGGCTTTATTGGCATTGGAAACATATATTTACATTGCCTCTCTCTCTCTCTCTCTCTCTCTCTCTCTCTCTCTCTCTCTCTCTCTCTCTCTCTCTCTCTCTCTCTCTCTCTCTCTCTCTCTCTCTCTCTCTCTCTCTCACGTTAACTCCATGTGAACTCCACCAACTGTTAGCTAATGTGGAAAATCTAGTGGATTAATTGGACTAATTAGCGAGCTAACGGAAGATGATTCAAAAAGAGAGACAAGATGACTTCTATTGGACTGAAACGGAGCTGGGAGCTAATCTTGTCTTTAGCCAAACCTTGTTTGCGTCTCTTGTTGCCAACGCCTAGTCATCTGTTGTGTCAGTCGTTTTTTTTTCTGTCTATTGCTTTCGTGAGCGAAGGAGACAGGAGTGAGTCTTGTGGCGATCCCTAAATCAGGATGAGAAGAGGCGTCTTTTTCTTTCCTTGATCTCCCTCTTCTTCCTCTACGCTCTTCTAAGGCTCCCTCGTTTTTCTTATCTCTGTGGTTCAACATCTCCCCTAAGGGAGGCTCAGGGACCAAGAGTCTGAAAGGATGTGGGTGTGTGTGTGTGCCCCTGTGTGTGTGGTGGGGAGACAGAAGACAGTTGTCCCCTACCATGTATATTATACACCCCTAGGCACGTTGCATAGCCACCATCATACCCCTCAAATCAGTCAGGTGTCAAAAAACGCCCACCCTTGAGAAACTCTCTCTCTCTCTCTCTCTCTCTCTCTCTCTCTCTCTCTCTCTCTCTCTCTCTCTCTCTCTCTCTCTCTCTCTCTGACACATAAAAACACTTTGAAATAACATGCAGTGCCAAAGAAATGCTAGCAAACATGAAAAACGCTTGAGTGTTTCTGTTCCTCAGGATAACTATTCACACAATACTCCCCCCTCTCTCCTCCTTGCCGCACACACACACACACACACACACACACACACACACACACAGCCCTTCAGACTCTTTTTCCCTGAGCCTCCCTTAGGCGATATGTTGATTCAGTCAATCCAGACATGAATTTCACGACATTAGATCCCTCAAAATGTTCTTCAATATTTGTGATTCATGTATTTGAACAAAAAATTCTCTAGGCTGTCTGTGATTTTGGTGAGGAGCTCGTTTTTGTTCTTCAGCGATGTGCACTTTACCTTCAGGGCCAAAGTTCTGTCGTTATACAGCCCGACAGTTTTTTGTTCAACATCCATTATCCTTTTGGCCCGTTGACGGTTTTCCTATTGAGATATCAGGGTCAAAGCAGCGTCTATTGTCCCTTTGAGTTCTGAGACAATCATGATGCATAGTTTGTCTAAGCTGGCAGCCTGGTGTAAGGTTGGCACCTCCAGGTGCTGTGGGAGTGTTTTCCTTTGGATTTTTCTTGTCTTTGGAAAGCAGTTCGTGAGCCATTTTCGAGTAAGACTTTTTCATTTTTTACTTAAAGTGAACTTTGTTTTGTTGAAAAGTACGGCAGGCACCTTTACACACAGCCTTCTTCATTCACATATTAACAGTGTGCCTTGGTAACCCTGATCCCTCCGTGACTAAAGACAGTGTGAGGAACATGCTAACAAACGTTTGTGCTTTGAAACTAAATAAATACTACACTCTGACCCACAAAACATATTTACTAGAGTCATGATAGTGTTGTTAGACAAAGCAAAGTCAAAAAATATACAAAAAAATGTGGAAACCAATCAATCCGCCATCATAATTAAAAAAAAAAAATCTAAATATTGAAATAGCAAATTAACAAAACAAAACAAATTAAACTTTAAAACTTTAAGGCCAAGTGGCAAACAATAATACAGACATGCCGGTGTGGGGGTGTGAGCGGGCGGGGTTTGTGTGTGTTTGCAAGTTGTTGTTTGTATAAGTATGGAGTGGAGTGAAAAATGTAATAAACAAAAAAATATTCACTACCGTTCAAAAGTTTGGGGTCATTAAGAAATTCCCTTGTTTTTTGAAAGAAAAGCACATTCTCTGTCCATTAAAATAACATAAAATTGTTCAGAAATACAGTGTAGACATTGTTAATGTTGTCAACGACTATTGTAGCTGGAAACGGCAGATTTAAAAAAAAAAGGAATATCTACATAGGCCTACAGAGGCCCATTATCAGAAACCGTCACTCCTGTGTTCCAATGGCACGTTGTGTTAGCTAATCCAAGATTATCATTTTAAAAGGCTGATTGATCATTAGAAAACTCTTCTGCAATGATGTTAGCACAGCGAAAAATGTTGTTCTAATTAAAGAAGCAATAAAACTGGCCTTCTTTAGACTAGTTGAGTATTTGGAGCATCAGCATCTGTGGGTTCGATTACAGGCTCAAAATGGCCAGAAAACAAGACCTTTATTCTGAAACGTGTCAGTCTATTCTTGTTCTGAGAAATTTAGGCTATTTCATGCGAGAAATTGCCAAGAAACTGAAGATCTCGTACAACGCTGTGTACTACTCCCTTCAAAGACCAGTTCAGACTGTCTCTAACCAGAAAAGAAAGAGGAGTGTGAGGCCCCAGTGCACAACTGAGCAAGAGGACAAGTACATTAGAGTGTCTAATTTGAGAAACAGTCCTCAACTAGCAGCTTCATTAACTTCTTAGGGAGTGGCAGCTGAGGTGTCGGTTTTGGAGAGTCTGGCGTGCCCAAAGTAAAAGGCCTGCCACTCAGGCCCAGAAACTAGGATATGCACATAATTAGTACTATTGGTTGGATAGGAAACACTCTGAAGTTTCTAAGAGTGTTAAAATATTATCTGTGAGTATAACAGAACTGATATAGCAGGCGAAAACCCATATGACTTTGACCAGGGCCCATATGACTTTGATCACAAGTTGTGCCCTATATAGGGAACATTTTGGGTGCATCCAGTGTTTTAATGGCATTCCTTGCTGTACAAAAGTGCATAAGTCATAGAACTTTATGAGAAGAAAAACACTATTTAATGAACATTTCTCAGCTATCTGACAATAATCTAATGTCTTCTTTTGGTGATGGTTATGGGAGCAGGGACATGTTTGGAATATGGAGGTTATCATGTGTGTGTGCGTGTGTGTGTGTGTGTGTGTGTGTGTTTGAGTTTATGAGTAAGGTCATCATGAGTATAAAATGATTGTGTGTCTTGTGAGATGCTGGTGGACTCATCTGTCGAATGCTCAGCCACGCTCTCTCACACTGTTTCTCTTCCCCTGTTATAACCAAGATGGGGCTTGGGCTCTGTTTCTTTTCCCCGGTCATAACCAAGATGGGGTTTGAGTTTGGTTTCTCTTCCCCTGTCATAACCAAGAAGGGGCATGAGTTCTTGTCAGTGTTGGGGTGTTTGCGTAGCCTAAGAAGGGTAATGACGAGTGCAGAGGATTGGCACACACACACACACAGTGCAGAAGTTAGACAAGGTTACACCCCAAACCAAACACAATGCCTTATTCAATAACCAACTGGAGTATGAAGCATCTCATTGATTCGACAGGGCCATAGCCAATGGGCTCAACTCTAGGAAATAAGAATTCAGAGATTGGCTGGAAGGAACAATGACGTGGAAAACTTGGTTGAACTGAAAGCAACATTGATTGTTTTAGACTGCTGTTCAACAGAGTATAAGACTAAAGTTAACTTCTTATTGAGGGCTGCCGAGGAGACGGTTTTGGAAAGTCTGGCGTGCCCAAAGTAAAATGCCTGCCACTCAGGCCCAGAAAATAGGATATGCACAGAATTAGTACTATGGGATAGGAAACACTCTGACGTTTCTAAAAGTGTTAAAATAATGTATGTGAGTATAACAGAACTGATATAGCAGGCGAAAACCCGAGGAAAATCCATGCGGATTTGCAGTTTTTTTGTACATGACCTTTTTCTCCAGGCTGCCTATTGATTTCTATGTTATCTAGGACTGAGACTGCAGTATCTATGGCTTCCACTAGATGTCAACAGTCTTTATACAGTGTTTGGAGGCTCTAGCACTAAGCAGAACAGATAGAAAGAGGAAATAGTGAAGGGACCACATTTGTCACCAACGTTTCACGGGAGCGAGATTGTGAGCGCGCCCCATTTTATTTTCCTTTCCTATCGTTCACGTTATCGTCCGGTTGAAATATTACAGTAAATATACATAAAAGGATATCTAAGGATACATTAAAAATGATGTTTGATTTCTTTAGAGAAAGTTTATAGGTATAATTTGAACGTGTTCTCTTCACGGTTCAACGGGCGACTCGACGGTGGATTTTCTGATCATAACGCTCCAACCAAACGGAGATTTATTAATATAATAAATTACTTTTTCTAACCAAAGAACCATTGGATGTCTTCGTTGGACAATTGGGAAGCCCTCAGCAGAAGTTCTTCGAAAGGTAAGTGATTTATTTTAGCTCTTATATGGGTTTTGTGTGACCCGTGCTGGATATGAATTTATGCTAATGCATAAATATTGGAGGTGCTATCCTCAAACAATCAAATGTTGTGCTTTCGCCGTAAATCCTTTTTGAAATCTGACAATGCTGTGATATTGCCAAGAATCAGAGCTTTTGATGACTATGCAACACTTGTATATTGATGAATGTTTAATAATTCAACTTTTGGATTTTTTATTTGGCGCATTACATTTCACCGGGTAGTGTCGGGAGCGGCCCGCTAGCGTGCTGCTTCTCCCTATTAAAGGCTATATCCAGGGCTATAGGGCTATAGCCCTAATAAAGCCTGAACAAAAATATAAACGCAACATGTAAAGTGCTGGTCCCATATTTCATAAACTGAAAGAAAAGATCCCAGAAATGTTCCATACGCACAAAAAAGTTTTTTCTCTAAAATGTCCTTGTTAGTAAGCAATTCTCAATGCCAAGATAATCCATCCACCTGACAGGTGTGACATATCAAGAAGCTGATTAAACAGCATGAGCATTACACAGGTGCACCTTGTGCTGGGGATAATAAAAGTCCCTTCTAAAATGTGCAGTTTTGTCACACAACACAATGTCGCAGATGTCTCAAGTGTTCAGGGAGCATGCAATTGGCAGAGCTATTGCCAGAGAATTGAATGTTCATTTAAAGTGCACTGCCACAAGGTAAGGGGCACTGCCACAAGGTACGGGGCACTGCCACAAGGTAAGGGGCACTGCCACAAGGTACGGGGCACTGCCACAAGGTAAGGGGCACTGCCACAAGGTAAGGGGCACTGCCACAAGGTAAGGGGAAAGGTGAGGGGGGAAGTTAGTCTCCAAGAGAGATTTTGAAATGTCTGTGACTCTCAAGCATAATGGTTTTCTCTCATTAGCTGGAGTGGTGTGTGTGTGTGTGTGTGTGTGTGTGTGTGTCTGCAGTGTTTATTGAATCCGTTTCACAGCTAGAGAATGAAAGAGTTTTAAGTCCTGCACTTCACTCATTCTGGACTCTGAATCACAGCCTCCCAGATGGCATCCTATTCCCTATATAGTGCAGGAGGTCTGACCAGGGCCCATAGGGAGATGGCATCCTATTCCCTATATAGTGCAGGATGTCTGACCAGGGCCCATAGGGAGATGGCATCCTATTCCCTTTATAGTGCAGGATGTCTGACCAGGACCTATAGGGAGATGGCATTCTATTCCCTATATAGTGCAGGATGTCTGACAAGGGCCCATAGGGAGATGGCATCCTATTCCCTATATAGTGCAGGATGTCTGACCAGGGCCCATAGGGAGATGGCATCCTATTCCCTATATAGTGCAGGATGTCTGACCAGGGCCCATAGGGAATTTTTATTTATTTTACCTTTATTTTTAACCAGGTAGGCCAGTTGAGAACAAGTTCTCATTTACAACTGCGACCTGGCCAAGATAAAGCAAATGTCACGATCCCTTTCAAAATTACTGGACCAAGGCGCAGCGTGTATAGCGTTCAGAGAATCACCAGCAGCAAGAGCGACATCATTGATGTATACAGAGAAAAGAGTCTGCCCAAGAATTTAACCCTGTGGCACCCCATAGAGACTGCCAGAGTTCCGGACAACAGGCCCTCCGATTTGACACACTGAACTCTATCAGATAAGTATTTGGTGAACCAGGCGAGGCAGTCATTTGAGAAACCAAGGCTGTTGAGTCTGCCGATAAGAATGCGGTGATTGCAAGAGCCGAAAGCCTTGGCCAGGTCGATGAATACGGCTGCACAGTATTGTCTTTTATCGATGGCGGTTATGATGTCATTTAGGACCTTGAGAGTGGCTGAGGTGCACCCATGTCCAGCTCAGAAACCAGATTGCATAGCAGAGAAGGTACAGTGGGATTCTAAATGGTCAGTGATCTGTTTATTAACTTGGCTTTCGAAGACCTTAGAAAGGCAGGGTAGGATAGATATAGGTCTGTTACAGTTTGGGTCTAGAGTGTCTCCCCCTTTGAAGAAGGGGATGACCACAGCAGCTTTCCAATCTTTGGGGATCTCAGACAATACAAAAGAGGTGTTGAACAGTTCACAAAGTCACCATTATTAGTCTGTTGTACAACCGAATGCCTTCAACCGAAATGTGTCTTCCACATTTAACCCAACCCCTCTGAACCAGAGAGGTGCGGGGGGCTGCCTTAATCGACATCCACGTCTTCAGCGCCCGGGGAACAGTGGGTTAACTGCCTTGTTCAGGGGCAGAACGACTGATTTTTCCCTTGTCAGCTCGGGGATTCAAATTTGCAACCCTCCGGTTACAAGTCCAACGCTCTAACCACTAGGCTACCTGCCGCCCCTGCAACAATTGCAACAATTGCGGTGGATAATTTTAGTAAGAGAGGGTCCAGATTGTCTGGCCCAGCGAATTTGTAGGGGTCCAGATTTTGCAGCTCTTTCAGAACATCAGCTATCTGGTTTTGGGTGAAGGAGAAATGGGGGAGAGTAGGGGGCCCACAGTGAAATAAAACTGTAAAAACTAGCCAAGACAGCAGTAGACAAGAAATATTGACATTAGAGAGAGGCATAACGCAATCACAGATGTTGATCAGGAGAGCTAAGACAGCAACGGGAAAATGCCGATGAATGGTCAGAGCGGGTCAGTTAGGTACATACAGGACCTTAGTTCGAGGACGGGGCCAACAGGTAAACAAATTGAGGTACCGTGTTTTTGAAACAGTTCAGGGGGCATCAGCTGCGTGATGAGTGATCATAGGGTCGAGTGATCATAGGGTCAAAAGAGCAGCAATAGGTGAGTCAGGGTGCCGTTCGGTAGTCACTACTACGCTAGGCGAGCAGGAGACACAGCGTTCAGAGAGCTAGCGGGCCGGGGCTAGCAGATGGTTCTTCGGCGACATAAATAGCCATGACAGAAGAGCCTGTTTAGACCACATCATCATTGGCAGTCCAGTCGTGATGGATCGGCGGGGCTCCGCGTCGACAATAAAGGGTCCATGCCAATTGGCAAAGGAGGTACTGTAGCCCTAGAATTAGGTGGTATATGGGCCTAGCTCGAGGCTAGCTCAAGGCTAGCTGGTGCTTGCTTTGGGACAGAGGTGTTAGCTAACAGTAGCCACTCGTTTGCAGCTAGCTAGCTGCGATGATCCCGAGTAATGATCCAAAGCCGGCATCAATCCGGTGGTGTGGTAGAGAGAAGCAGTCCGATATGCTCTGGTTTGATATCGCGCTGTGCAGACTGGCAGGTGATTGTCCGAGCTAAGGCTGGCTGATGACGGGTGGAAAAAAGGTGAATACCGCTTGCCGTGGCTAACAAAGACAAGTAGCTAGTTAGCTTGTTAGCTCCTGACGGAAGTTCCAGTTATAAGGAACAAAAATAGCAGATCCGTACCACATTGGGTGAGGCGGGTTTGCACGAAAGTATATTTAGTTCGTAGATAGAAAGTGCAGATTAAGATGTATATGAAAAAGACCGGCTGTTTACACGGGGTAAGACAAAAGACAGATATACATGTCCTACTGCGTCGCCAGTGTTTCTCTCAGATAGAGGCCAGACACTTCAGAACAAACTGCCTTCATATCTGTTGTTCCATATATAGTGAATCAATTATGCAGTAATGCCAAATTCAATGTTTCACCCCCCCCCCATATAAAAAAATATATAATTAATTTTTGATACCTCAAGGGGTCTTAAAATTCTAAATCAAATAGCTAAATGATCCTTGGTTTGACCATCTTAAAACAATTCCATAATGTTAGCTCAGAACCCACCCTAACCCCGGCTTAGACAGGGCTTAGACTCTAGAGGTTAAGGGAGTTGTTACCATTAAATGATATCTTAACAGAGGAACAATATTGATTTTCTCACTGAAAATAGGGAGTGGGTGGCTGTGGCGCTTCCAGGCAGCCGCTCGAGAGTAACATGAGTTACAATGTTTCAAAAGTTAGTTTTTTATAGTTTATTTTCTTTTTTGTCGCACTGCGTAATTTTCTTGCTCTTTTTAACGAATTATTCTTAGGCTCTGACAACAACGGATTGTACAAACATTTTGCATTTTCTACGGGCTTACAAAAAACATGCACCTCCACTGGCACTGCATATCTGAGACAAACTTCAGTGATTGGAGATAACGTGTGCAAGAAGCCGAGTGAGAGGGACTACAGCTGGTAAGGGCAGACGGAGGAAAATACTGACAATCAAATGTAGCAGAACTAAAATAGATAGAAATCGCTCACGTGAACGAACACAGAATTCTAAAAGCAAATAACCCAGACGCTCCGGATGTCTGTAATTCAAGATCATTGATTAAAAAAAAAAGTGGATACATTTTAAGTGCTTCATCAATCAATAAATGCAGACATTGGATGTGTCACTGATACATGGGGCCCACAAAATGAATCTCTTTTCATACAAGACAGCTCAGCTGTTCTGAAAAGACTGGTCCAGAGACGGGACTAGAGGAGGGGGCTGTGAATCACAGTATGCAGGCAGAGAGAAGTACTGACAAAGAGGAAGAGGAGTTTGACTGTATGTGTCTTCAGCTCCGTCCTAAACGACTCCCCAGCTCAGTTTCAACTCTGGTTAGTGGGAGTACTCTACCATCCACCATGGACAAGTTACAAAACACTTCAGCAGAACACCCTCTATGTCCTCAGGATGTCCTATCCCCAAACGGGTCTCATTCTGTGTGGAGAATTGAATCACCTGCCCATCAAGATGCTGAAAAAACTCCCATCCAATCTGAAGAATCACTACAACACCCCCCTGTACTGGAGAAGATCCCAGTGAATCTCTGGAAGACAGACACACAGCCCAGTCAACAGGTAGACAGACACACAGCCCAGTCAACTAGTAGACAGATACATAGCCCAGTCAACAGGTAGACAGACACACAGCCCAGTCAACAGGTAGACAGACACACAGCCCAGTCAACTAGTAGACAGCCACACAGCCCAGTCAACTTGTAGACAGACACACAGCCCAGTTAACTAGTATACAGACACACAGCCCAGTCAACGGGTAGACAGACACACAGCCCAGTCAACTATCACTGCCCTTAGGAACCACCTGAGAAACAGAAACAGACTGTACTGTATCACTGCCCTTAGGAACCACCTGAGAAACAGAAACAGACTGTCCTGTATCACTGCCCATAGGAACCACCTGAGAAACAGAAACAGACTGTCCTGTATCACTGCCCATAGGAACCACCTGAGAAACGGCACTGTACCCACTGCTGTCAGACTGTACAACAATTCTAGCTCTTAAATGGTTTTCAATTTCCATCATGGAAAATGTCCTGTAATGTCTTTAATTATCCTGTATTCTATTATGACACGTGTTATGTGTTCTGGTTTTAAAATAGTTTTTTTCAATTCTTAATCATGTAAATTCTGCATTTCTTCGGTTTTAATTGTCAGCAGAAATTTTAAAAATCTATAAACTGAATCAGTTTATAGCTAGCCTGATCAGTTTGTGGTATAAACTGAATCAGTTTATAGCTAGCCTGATCCGTTTTGGGGTATGAACTGAATCAGTTTATAGCTAGCCTGATCAGTGTGTGGTATAAAATGAATCAGTTTATAGCTAGTCGGATCCGTTTTGGGGTACAAACTGAATCAGTTTATAGCTAGTCTGATCAGTTTGTGGTATAAACTGAATCAGTGTATAGCTAGCCTGATCAGTTTGTGGTATAAACTGAATCAGTGTATAGCTAGCCTGATCAGTTTGTGGTATAAACTGAATCAGTGTATAGCTAGCCTGATCAGTTTGTGGTATAAACTGAATCAGTGTATAGCTAGCCTGATCAGTTTGTGGTATAAACTGAATCAGTTTATAGCTAGCCTGATCAGTTTTGGGGTATAAACTGAATCAGTTTATAGCTAGCCTGATCCGTTTTGGGGTATAAACTGAATCAGTGTATAGCTAGCCTGATCAGTTTGTGGTATAAACTGAATCAGTTTATAGCTAGCCTGACCCGTTTTGGGGTATAAACTGAATCAGTTTATAGCTAGCCTGATCCGTTTTGGGGTATAAACTGAATCAGTTTATAGCTAGCCTGACCCGTTTTGGGGTATAAACTGAATCAGTGTATAGCTAGCCTGATCAGTTTGTGGTATAAACTGAATCAGTTTATAGCTAGCCTGACCCGTTTTGTGGTATAAACTGAATCAGTTTATAGCTAGCCTGACCCGTTTTGGGGTATAAACTGAATCAGTTTATAGCTAGCCTGATCCGTTTTGGGGTATAAACTGAATCAGTTTATAGCTAGCCTGATCCGTTTTGGGGTATAAACTGAATCAGTTTATAGCTAGCCTGATCCATTCGGGGTATAAACTGAATCACTTTATAGCTAGCCTGATCCGTTTTGGGGTATAAACTGAATCAGTTTATAGCTAGCCTGATCCATTTTGCGGTATAATCTGAATCAGTTTATAGCTAGCCTGATCCGTTTTGGGGTTTAAACTGAATCAGTTTATAGCTAGCCTGATCCGTTCAGGGTATAAACTGAATCAGTTTATAGCTAGCCTGATCCGTTTTGGGGTATAAACTGAATCAGTTTATAGCTAGCCTGATCCGTTTTGGGGTATAAACTGAATCAGTGTATAGCTAGCCTGATCAGTTTGTGGTATAAACTGAATCAGTTTATAGCTAGCCTGACCCGTTTTGGGGTATGAACTGAATCAGTTTATAGCTAGCCTGATCCGTTTTGGGGTATAAACTGAATCAGTTGATAGCTAGCCTGATCCGTTTTGGGGTATAAACTGAATCAGTTTATAGCTAGCCTGATCCGTTTTGGGGTATAAACTGAATCAGTTTATAGCTAGCCTGATCCGTTTTGGGGTATAAACTGAATCAGTTTATAGCTAGCCTGATCCGTTTTGGGGTATAAACTGAATCAGTTTATAGCTAGCCTGATCCGTTCAGGGTATAAACTGAATCACTTTATAGCTAGCCTGATCCGTTTTGGGGTATAAACTGAATCAGTTTATAGCTAGCCTGATCCATTTTGCGGTATAATCTGAATCAGTTTATAGCTAGCCTGATCCGTTTTGGGGTTTAAACTGAATCAGTTTATAGCTAGCCTGATCCGTTCAGGGTATAAACTGAATCAGTTTATAGCTAGCCTGATCCGTTTTGGGGTATAAACTGAATCAGTTTATAGCTAGCCTGATCCGTTTTGGGGTATAAACTGAATCAGTGTATAGCTAGCCTGATCAGTTTGTGGTATAAACTGAATCAGTTTATAGCTAGCCTGACCCGTTTTGGGGTATAAACTGAATCAGTTTATAGCTAGCCTGATCCGTTTTGGGGTATAAACTGAATCAGTTTATAGCTAGCCTGATCTGTTCCGGGTGTATAGACCGTCTCTGGCTGCCGTAGTGAGCTACAGCAGTGGGCCTAATCATAATGAGGGAGGTTGTTCAACACGCCGTGAAATGACTTTATAGCCTTTTCACATTAAAATAACTGATAGGATGCATTTCTACTGCAGCAAGCACAGCGCCCAAGGGAAACGCATGGGGGCCTCCAGTGTGTGTGTGTGTGTGTGTGTGTGTGTGTGTGTGTGTGTGTGTGTGTGTGAATGAGAAAGACGGGGGTAATAAAAGTGGCATGGAAAAGCAAATGGAACAGATTTGCAGCTTGACGCACACACAGACACACACACACACACACACACACACACACACACACACACACAGACACACACGTGGAGAGATATGAGATGCAGCCTGTGAGCTGACTGTATATTGTGTATAAATGAGTAACTTTTAAAGAACCTGAAAACGTATTCTTTAGTAGCACTTTATCTTTAGGGTCCGTAATAAACCATTTATAAGGCATTTATATAGTGTATGTTCACCATTTATGAATCCCGAAGCAGCCCCTAATATGAAGTGAGGGCTATTTATGTAATACATACTTTATAACGTGGAGTGAGCAAGGTCCTTCGTCACAACAAGATGGACATGCCGTTGGTAGACATTCCAGCAGTAGCCGGTGATAGAACCAACACACAACACAGGATGATTATGGGACTATATACACATGTCTGAGTAACTAGCTTCCTGACATTTACACATGTGGGAGTCATGTTTAAGGATCTACAGTATATACACATGTCTGAATAACTAGCTTCCTGACATTTACACATCTGGGAGTCATGTTTAAGGGACTATATACACATGTCCTGAATAACTAGCTTCCTGACATTTACACATGTGGGAGTCATGTTTAAGGATCTACAATATATACACATGTCTGAATAACTAGCTTCCTGACATTTACACATGTGGGAGTCATGTTTAAGGGACTATACACACATGTCTAAATAACTAGCTTCCTGACATTTACACATTTGGGAGTCATGTTTAAGGATCTACAGTATATACACATGTCTGAATAACTAGCTTCCTGACATTTACACATCTGGGAGTCATGTTTAAGGATCTACAGTATATACACATGTCTGAATAACTAGCTTCCTGACATTTACACATCTGGGAGTCATGTTTAAGGATCTACAGTATATACACATGTCTGAATAACTAGCTTCCTGACATTTACACATGTGGGAGTCATGTTTAAGGGACTATATACACATGTCTGAATAACTAGCTTCCTGACATTTACACATGTGGGAGTCATGTTTAAGGATCTACAGTATATACACATGTCTGAATAACTAGCTTCCTGACATTTACACATGTGGGAGTCATGTTTAAGGGACTATATACACATGTCTGAATAACTAGCTTCCTGACATTTACACATGTGGGAGTCATGTTTAAGGATCTACAGTATATACACATGTCTGAATAACTAGCTTCCTGACATTTACACATCTGGGAGTCATGTTTAAGGGACTATATACACATGTCCTGAATAACTAGCTTCCTGACATTTACACATGTGGGAGTCATGTTTAAGGATCTACAGTATATACACATGTCTGAATAACTAGCTTCCTGACATTTACACATGTGGGAGTCATGTTTAAGGGACTATACACACATGTCTAAATAACTAGCTTCCTGACATTTACACATGTGGGAGTCATGTTTAAGGATCTACAGTATATACACATGTCTTAATAACTAGCTTCCTGACATTTACACATCTGGGAGTCATGTTTAAGGATCTACAGTATATACACATGTCTGAATAACTAGCTTCCTGACATTTACACATGTGGGAGTCATGTTTAAGGGACTATATACACATGTCTGAATAACTAGATTCCTGACATTTACACATGTGGGAGTCATGTTTAAGGATCTACAGTATATACACATGTCTGAATAACTAGCTTCCTGACATTTACACATGTGGGAGTCATGTTTAAGGATCTACAGTATATACACATGTCTGAATAACTAGCTTCCTGACATTTACACATGTGGGAGTCATGTTTAAGGGACTATATACACATGTCTGAATAACTAGCTTCCTGACATTTACACATGTGGGAGTCATGTTTAAGGGACTATACACACATGTCTAAATAACTAGCTTCCTGACATTTACACATGTGGGAGTCATGTTTAAGGATCTACAGTATATACACATGTCTTAATAACTAGCTTCCTGACATTTACACATCTGGGAGTCATGTTTAAGGATCTACAGTATATACACATGTCTGAATAACTAGCTTCCTGACATTTACACATGTGGGAGTCATGTTTAAGGGACTATATACACATGTCTGAATAACTAGCTTCCTGACATTTACACATGTGGGAGTCATGTTTAAGGATCTACAGTATATACACATGTCTGAATAACTAGCTTCCTGACATTTACACATGTGGGAGTCATGTTTAAGGATCTACAGTATATACACATGTCTGAATAACTAGCTTCCTGACATTTACACATGTGGGAGTCATGTTTAAGGGACTATATACACATGTCTGAATAACTAGCTTCCTGACATTTACACATGTGGGAGTCATGTTTAAGGATCTACAGTATATACACATGTCTGAATAACTAGCTTCCTGACATTTACACATGTGGGAGTCATGTTTAAGTGACTATATACACATGTCTGAATAACTAGCTTCCTGACATTTACACATGTGGGAGTCATGTTTAAGGATCTACAGTATATACACATGTCTGAATAACTAGCTTCCTGACATTTAAAACCTTCTTAGAGACTAAAATATTGAAACATCTGAGTTCACTAACCTGGTAAAGGAGATGCAGGGCCTTCACCAAAGGTTTCAAAACCCTTCTTTATTTGTTTCACAATGTTGTGGTGTTACAGCCTGCATTTAAAATGAATTAAATGGAGATTTTGTGTCACTGTGCCCTACACACAACGCCCCACAATGTCAAAGTGGAATAATGTTTTTAGAAATGTTTACAAAAGTTGAAATGTCTTAAGTCAATAAGTATTCAAACCGTTTGTTATGACAAGCCTAAATAAGTTCAGGAGTACAAATTGTCTTAAAACAAATCACATAATACGTTGCTTGGACCCACTCTGTGTGCAATAATATTGTTTAACATGAGTTTTGAATGACTACCTCATCTCTGTACCCCACACATACAATTATCTGTAAGGTCCCTCAGTCGAGCAGTGAATTTAAAACACAGATTCAACCACAAAGACCAGGGAGGTTATCCAATGCCTCGTAAAGAAGAGCAACTATCGGTAGATGAGTTTTAAAAAAGCAGAGCATTGTGAAGTTATTAATGACAATAAATTAATACACCCAGTCACTACAAAGAGACAGGCCTCCTTCCTAACTCAGGAAACCGCTGAGGGATTTCCCCATGACAACCAATTGTGACTTTAAAACTGTCACACCCTGATCTGTTTCACCTGTCCTTGTGCTAGTCTCCACCCCCCTCCAGGTGTCACCCATCTTCCCCATTATCCCCTGTGTATTTATACCTGTGTTCTCTGTTTGTCTGTTGCCAGTTCGTCTTGTCTTGTCAGGTCTTACCAGCGTGTTTTCCCGTCTCCCGGTTTGCTATTGTTCTGTTTCCCAGGTTCTGACCATTCTGCCTTCCCTGACCCCGAGCCTGCCTGCTGTTCTGTACCTTATTGACTCTGCCCTGGATTACTGACCTCTGCCTGCCTTTGACCTGTCTTTTGCCTGTCCCCTGTTTGGGTCAATAAACATCTGTGACTCTAGCTGTCTGCATCTGAGACGTGCCTGAGTTCTGATAAAAATAGTGATAGAGTTTAACCCTTAGCCTTCAATGGTCGCTTCCCTATCAAAATCCGTCTGTTTCAGCTAGAGATATGTATTGAGACGCAGCATGGGCTGCTATCATCCTTCCGCATCTGTGCTGAAAGGTGGCAGAGCTAGAAAATCGGACATCCCGAAAATATATATCTCACAAAACCGTATGCAGCGCCTACACATTTATACATTTTTATTGAACCTTGATTTAACCTTGATTAAACCTTGATTTAACCTTGATTAAACCTTGATTTAACCTTGATTTAACCTTGATTTTACCTTGATTTAACCTTGATTAAACCTTGATTTAACCTTGTTTTAACCTTGATTTTACCTTGATTTAACCTTGATTAAACCTTGATTAAACCTTGATTAAACCTTGATTTAACCTTGATTTAACCTTGATTAAATCCTTGATTAAACCTTGATTAAACCTTGATTTAACCTTGATTAAACCTTGATTTAAACTTGATTAAACCTTGATTAAACCTTGATTTAACCTTGATTTAACCTTGATTTTACCTTGTTTTAACCTTGATTAAACCTTGATTAAACCTTGATTTAACCTTGATTTAACCTTGATTAAATCCTTGATTAAACCTTGATTTAACCTTGATTAAACCTTGATTTAAACTTGATTAAACCTTGATTAAACCTTGATTTAACCTTTATTTAACCTTGATTAAAACTTTTATTTAATTAGGCAAGTCAGTTAAGAACAAATTCTTATTTACAATGACGGTCTACCCCGGCCAAACCCGGACGACGCTGGTCCAATTGTAAGCCGTCCTATGGGACTACGGCCGGTTGTGATACAGCCTGGAATCGAACCAGGGTCTGTAGTGACGCCTCTAGCACTGATGCAGTGCCTTAGACCGCTGCACCACTCGGGAGCAAATGACTACTCTATTGAATGATGAGACTCTCATGAGACGTTTTGCTCTAGGATGCCCAAAAGCCTCACAAGACTGAAAGTCCTCGGTAACAGTTAAACAAATGTATGGAAGTATAAATTGACATAGTTTAGTGCCCAAAATAAGGGGATAAATACTTGTATAAGAAATTCCTGATACAGTACACGTAAAAAGTTTGGACACACCTACTCATTCAAGGGTTTTTCTATATTTTAGAACAATAGTGAAGACATTAAAACTATAAAATAACACATATGGAATCCTATAGTAACCAAAAAAGTGTTAAACAAAGATTTTAGATTCTTTAAAGTAGCCACCATTTGACTTTATGACAGCTTGGCACATTCTCCGCATAGGGGGTTGGTAATGTTCTCTGTGATTGGCTCAGTGTTCTGTCACTAATCGGGAACACTACGTCAACACAAAGTCCACAAGGAGAGCTCGAAAAGTTAAGCCCCTTGGGTGCTGCCATAGATTTACATTAGATGTGCCCATCCAATAAGGCTCAAGATCATTGGCCACAGTGAGTGGTTTGGAATTAATCAGTGGCTAACTGCAAGCGTTGCAAAGCCTCACTAGCCTGCTATTCAGTGGAGAGGGATCCAAGTCTGAGTTACAGGGTCTCTTTTCCAGGCGTAAAAAGATTAACATTCACATGCAACACCATGGGCCAGAAAAGGTTGAATATATTGGCCATGCTGCCAATCGATTGGCAGCATGACTTCTGTCACGTTCAAAACAACTGGAAACTCTGAAGTGGTAAATCTATTAAATAGAAAAAGAGCTCAGACTGGGAAAATACGTTGGAGGTGTACCTGTGGATGAATTTAAAGGCCAACCTTCAAACTCAGTGCCTCTTTGCTTGATATCATGGGAAAATTAAAAGAAATCAGCCAAGACCTCAAAAAAATGTGTAGACCTCCACAAGTCTGGTTCATCCTTAGGAGCAATTTCCAAACGCCTGAAGGTATCACGTTCATCTGTACAAACAATTGTACGCAAGTATAATTATCTTCTTAAGGATGAGTGGCGCACTAATCCCGACACTACCAGGTGAAATGCAAGACAAAATCCAAAAGTTGAATTATAAAAAATGCACCAATACACAAGTGTTTCATACTCATCAAAAGCTCTGCTTCTTGGCAATATCACAGCGTTGTCGGATTTCAAAAAGGCTTTACGGCGAAAACACTACATTTGATTGTTTGAGGGTAGCACCTTCAATATTTTCCATAACCATGAAATCTTTAGCCAGCGCGGTCAATAGAAAATGCATTTCACAGGGAAAACCTGTGCCTTAGCTTTTATAGAACTTCTGCAGAGGGCTTCCTAAGTGTCCAACGAAGACAATCCATGGTGGTTAGAAAAAGTAATTTATTATATCCTTAAATCTCCGTTTGGTTGGCACCTTGTGTTCAGAAAATCCAACGTGAAGTGAACGCGCGTTCATTTAAACCTATAAACTTTCCCTCAACAAAACAAAAACCAATTAAAATGCAACCTTAGCTTATCTTTCATGAATAAAAGTGATAATTTTTCACTTGGATGGTCACCTAAATGTTATATAAGTCAAATAAAGTGGACCGCTCAGCCAAACGTGCGCGCCCAAAAACGTGCAACTGAAAAATAGCTCCCCTGACTAAAACCACTACCGATTGAACACAATGGTTCCGATTTCCATTAAACTTTACCTATACACTGCTGACATCCAGTGGAAGCAATAGGTACTACATTCAGTGTCCTGGTATAAATACTTTTCAATAGGCAGTCTCTCTAAGTGAGCCATAAACCACCAGAATGAAATTTCCGGATGGAATTTTCTCTGGTCTTTGCCTGCCAAATGAGTTCTATTACACTCACAGACAAAATGTTAACACTTTTGGAAACCTCAGAGTGTTTCCTATCCAATAGTACTAATTATGTGAATATCCTACTTTCTGAGCCTGAGTGGAAAGCATTTTACTTTAGGCACGCCAGACTCTTCAAAACTGACCCCTCAGCTGCTCATCCCCAACAAGATAAACACCATGGGACCACGCAGCCGTCATATCGCTCAGGAAGGAGACACGTTCTGTCTCCTAGAGAAGAACACACTTCGGTGCGAAAAGTGCAAATCAATCCTAGAACAACAGCAAAGGACCTTGTGAAGATGCTAGAGGACACATGTACAAAAGTATCTATATCCACAGTAAAACAAGTCCTATATCGACATAACCTGAAAGGCCGCTCAGCAAGGAATCAGCCACTGCTCCAAAACCGCCATAAAAAAGCCAGACTACGGTTTGCAACTGCACATGGGGACAAAGATTATACTTTTTGGAGAAATGTCCTCTGGTCTGATGAAACAAAAATAGAACTGTTTGGCCATAATGACCATTGTTATGTTTGGAGGAAAAAGGGGGAGGCTTGCAAGCTGAAGAACACCATCCCAACCGTGAAGTACAGGGGTGGAAGCATCATGTTGTGGGGGTGCTTTGCTGCAAGAGGGACAGGTGCACTTCACAAAATAGATTGCATCATGAGGGAGGAAAATTATGTGATATATTGAAGCAACATCTCAAGACATCAGTCAGGAAGTTAAAGCTTGGTCGCAAATGGGTCTTCTAAATTTACAATGACCCCAAGCATACTTCCAAAGTTGTGGCAAAATGGCTTAAGGACAAAAAAGTCAAGGTATTGGAGTGGCCATCACAAAGCCCTGACCTCAATCCCATAGAACATTTGTGGGCAGAACAAAAAAAAATTGTGCGAGCAAGGAGGCCTACAAACCTGACTCAGTTACACCAGCTCTGTCAGGAGGAATGGGCCAAAATTCACCCAACTTATTGTGGGAAGCTTGTGGAAGGCTACCCGGAACGTTTGACCCAAATTAAACAAGTTAAAGGCTTTGCTACCAATACTAATTGAGTGTATGTAAACATCTGACCTACTGGGAATGTGATGAAAGAAATAAAAGCTTAAATAAATTATTCTCTCTACTATTATTCTGACATTTCACATTCTTACCATAAAGTGGTGATCCTAACTGACCTACGACAGGGAATATGTACTAGGATTAAATGTCAGGAATTGTGAAAAACTGAGTTTAATAATTTGGTCCCTCATAATTTGGCATACTGTTCTGACTTGGTGGTGTACATGTAGCATATAGCCTGTTATAGAGAAATGTAATCACTGAATATTGTAAGAGCTTTCATTGTCTGCTTACATGCCCCCTATTTATCCTACGGTTCTGACTTGGTGTACAGGGAGAACTCTGTAAGATCAACCCATGTTCTGAATTCTGTTGCTGTACATTTCAAAAGTGCAGAATAAATATTTAGACTGACTACGTCCGTCCTAGCTCGCTCATTAATGTCTTGATCGAAGTTACGGATGGCCTCTTATCCGCTTGTCGTCCCCTTATGCCATAGTTTGTACATCTCAATTGCCAGTAGAAACCACCATTGTTTAAGCAAGTCAGCCATATCAGCTATGTTTTTTTAAAAAGGCAGTAAATGAGACTGAATGAGCTGATTCGCTGCCAGACAAGGCTCCGCTGATAGCCAGGTGTAGCAGTGGTAAGGATTCAGTCCATGGTGCTGAAAATAAAGCTTTGCTGTTGGGACAGCTTTATGTAGCCCCTAAACATTTGTGGGCATGGTTTGTCACCGTTATAGTGCAATTAATGTATTGTTTAGTGTTGTGTCGTGTAGTGGCTTTGCTGGCACACATCTAAGATTTTTTGTTGTTGTTGAGTTTTCCCACTCAAGATTGACATGCTAAAATCACTTTGGAACAAACTTCCTTTAGTCCCTCAAATAAACTATTTTTTATTCCGTATAGTGAATCTATTATTCAATGTGTTTCTATTGGCTAACAGCAGTAATGCCAAAGGCAATGTTTCATCCAATAATAAAATATTTTTTGGGGGATACCTTAACAGACCAATAGCATAGGCATCAGATGCATATCAACATGCAAAGTGTGCAAACATGCTAAATAAATAAAGGCCTGGTAAATAAAGGCCTGATAAATAGTGCATAAAGTATTGTAAAGGATTAGTTGCATGACGAAATATTCATGTTTTTTTTTTTTTTTCATGACAACATATAAAAACATACATTTGTTGATTTACACATGAATCAATCACATCTTCCCACAGTCAACATGCAGCTTCGGGGCTTTGTGTGAGCAAGCCCCACAAACACATCGGTTGCACAGCACACAGTTTTCATAGGCCTTGATTCGTGTGCACCTGCCGACTTGCCATTGTGTCTTATTTTTCCAGTGGGAGCTGTGGTACTTGGGGAAGAGGGAGAGCAGGTCCTGCTGCCTTGGCAGCCTGCTTGGCGGCTGAGCTTCTTTGCAATCAACTTGTCTGCCAGGGAAACTGATGTGAAGAAGTTGTCTTTGCCTTTGCCCATGTAAGGCTCCACGAGTCTTAAAACCGCAGGCTCAGACAGTCAGTCAATCCGCTGGCCTGGTTTCATCAGCTTATTTTTTATCAAGTAAAATATAAACGAGAATGGTATCAACCATCAAGGCATAAGGTCAAATAATGTGTTGCTGATGAATAGGCATAACACAAACTCGTAATTACAACACTGTCTTTTTAAATTAAATCAACCTCTTCAACCTCCGTATCATTTCAGTTAGGCCTAATTTAATTTCAATTGTGAAGTAAGGTGCACAACTATCACCCATTCATGACTATATTTTTCAACAGTATTGACTCTGGTTGTGTCACCTTCATATCTCTCTGCTTTCCTGTTGGCATCTCTGTTGCTAACAGACAAAATATTGTCATCCATATAACTTCCCATTGTCATCCATATAACTTCCCATTGTCATCCATATAACTTCCCATTGTCATCCATATAACTTCCCATTGTCATCCATATAACTGCCCATTGTCATCCATATAACTTATGAGACCTTCCCAGCTAGTTAGTTCAGTCAGTCGTCCTGATGAACCCTCCCCAGCTAGCTAGGTCAGTCAGTCGTCCTGATGAACCCTCCCCAGCTAGCTAGTTCAGTCAGTCGTCCTGATGAACCCTTCCCAGCTAGCTAGTTCAGTCAGTCGTCCTGATGAACCCTCCCCAGCTAGCTAGTTCAGTCAGTCGTCCTGATGAACCCTCCCCAGCTAGCTAGTTCAGTCAGTCGTCCTGATGAACCCTCCCCAGCTAGTTAGTTCAGTCAGTCGTCCTGATGAACCCTCCCCAGCTAGTTAGTTCAGTCAGTCGTCCTGATGAACCCTCCCCAGCTAGCTAGTTCAGTCAGTCGTCCTGATGAACCCTCCCCAGCTAGCTAGTTCAGTCAGTCGTCTGATGAACCCTCCCCAGCTAGCTAGTTCAGTCAGTCGTCCTGATGAACCCTCCCCAGCTAGCTAGTTCAGTCAGTCGTCCTGATGAACCCTCCCCAGCTAGCTAGTTCAGTCAGTCGTCCTGATGAACCCTCCCCAGCTAGCTAGTTCAGTCAGTCGTCCTGATGAACCCTTCCCAGCTAGCTAGTTCAGTCAGTCGTCCTGATGAACCCTCCCCAGCTACTAGTGTATGAGGGCTTGTAGGCAACAACAGCAACATGGTGCTGGCATAAAACATTTACAAGGAAGAACTGTGACATCACAAAATCTAATTTTCTGGATGGATTTTCCTCGGGTTTTCGCCTGCCAAATCAGTGCTGTTATAACTCACATTTTTTTTTTTTTTTTACATTTCTAGAAATTTCAGAGTATTTTCTATCCAAAACTACTGTCACGACCGTCGTAAGGATCAGACCAAAATGCAGCGCGATTGCTATTCCGCGTATTTAATAATAATGATCAGTGGAACGTACAAGTATGTACTGAACCAAAATAAAGAAAACACAACGATCACATAAACTGTGTCGACTAAACACAAACACAGTTAAGCTGACATACATACATTCATAACCCACAACCCAACTGTTGAAAAGAACAAACATATGTATGGTTCCCATTGTCGGTTATGACAATCAGCTGCCTCTAATTGGGAACCATCGAACCCAAACATAGAAATACAATACATAGAAAACATAAACCCCTCCTGACCTAAACAAAAATGATAGCCAGCCGGCTAATCCCAGGCCAGGACGTGACAACTACTAATTGTGTGCATATCCTAGTTTCTGGGCCTGAGTAACAGGCAGTTTACTTTGGGCACGCCAGACTCTCCGAACATCCGAACACTGCCCCGGGGCCCTAACAGGTTAAGCACATTTATTATGGTAATATCCATGTTGGTGGCATTAACAGGATTATTTTGCTAAAAACTGAATTACTCTGAACACGATCCCAAGTCCCAACTTCAGCAGACAAGTTTCAAATCTAGCCACCAGCATAACTAGCTACCTGGGAAGAACTGAATCCAATCGACTCTCAGCTGTGTGTGTGTGTGTGTGTGTGTGTGTGTGTGTGTGTGTGTGTGTGTGTGTGTGTGTGTGTGTGTGTGTGTGTGTGTGTGTGTGTGTGAGAGAGAGAGAGAGCGAGAGAGAGAGAGAGAGAGAGAGAGAGCTAGAGGGAACGGGAGAGATAAAGTAAGATAGAGAGACAGAGAGAGAACAAAGAGAAGGACAGAACAGAGAGAGAGACAGAACAGAGAGAGAGACAGAACAGAGAGAGTGACAGAGCAGAGAGAGAGACAGAACAGAGAGAGGGACAGAGCAGAGAGAGAGACAGAACAGAGAGAGGGAACAGAGAGAGAGACAGAACAGAGAGAGGGACAGAACAGATAGAGGGAACAGAGAGAGAGAGACAGAACAGAGAGAGAGACAGAACAGAGAGAGAGAGACAGAACAGCTCCCAAAACATTCCCTGTGGTCACGGACCACAGTACAGCTCCCAATGGTTATATCAATGTCAGAGTAGTACATACACTTCACAGGGGGATCGAATTGTGTGCGCGCATGTGTGTGTGTGTTCATGGGTTTGTGTCCCGTGCTTGTGTGAGCTCTATTGACTGTGAATGAAGCCAGTTAGGCCTGAAGTTGTTGACTTCTTCTCTCCGTCCTCTGGTGTTGTCCTCCACATTCAATCTGACATTAATACTACACACTGCCTCAGAGGAGATAGTTTGGGGAGGGAGGGGGGTGGGAGAGAAAGAAATGGAGGAGCAGGGAGAAAGATACTAAGGAAGGAATTTGACGGACAGGTTTCTCGGTATCCTCCGTTTACAGGGCGGCAGGGTAGCCTAGTGGTTAGAGCGTTGGACTTGTAACCGGAGTGTTGCAAGTTCGAATCCCCGAGCTGACAAGGTAAAGTTCTGTCCCTGAACAAGGCAGTTAACCCCACTGTTCCCCGGGCGCCGAAGACGTGGATGTCGATTAAGGCAGCCCCCCCGCACCTCTCTGATTCAGAGGGGTTGGGTTAAATGCGGAAGACACATTTCAGTTGAAGGCATTCGGTTGTACAACTGACTAATAATAGTGACTTTGACTTCATTCCCCTCCCACTAATAAACACCTTTGCATCCTAGCAGCCTAATGCCACTGGTTCATGCACCACTCCACCTTGTGTTGCTAATGGCAACAGGTCATTAAACAAGAGAGAGTCTGTGTAGGATCAGAAATGAATTGGTGGCTCAGATGGTTGATTCCACAGCAGATAACAATAAGGCCTAGCTACAGAGAGAGAGCAAAGGATGGCAGGGGAAAATAGCAAAGGAGACAAACAATGCCATTACTCAGCTTGGAGAAAAGTGAATTAGGGCATCACCATGCATGTTCCACAGGCATCATTGGCCAAGTATGGTGTGTGTGGTATTTCTGTAACTTGGCTTGTGTCTTCTGAATAGACTGCAGTGGGTGGGGATCTTTTGTAACACAGAGGCTTCAGAAGGATGGGGAGGGGAGAGATGGAGATATACAGAGGGGAGAGGGGGAGAGATTTAGAGATACAGAGGGAAGAGATGGAGAGATACAGAGGGGAGAGGGGGAGAGATTTAGAGATACAGAGGGGAGAGATGGAGATATACAGAAGGGAGAGATACAGAGGGGATAGATGGAGAGATACAGAGGGGGAGAGATTTAGAGATACAGAGGGGAGAGATGGAGATATACAGAGGAGAGAGATGGAGAGATACAGAGGGGAGAGGAGAGATACAGAGGGGAGAGATGGAGAGATACAGAGGGGAGAGGGGGAGAGATACAGAGGGGAGAGATGGAGAGATACAGAGGGGAGAGATACAGAGGGGAGAGATGGAGAGATACAGAGGGGAGAGGGGGAGAGATACAGAGGGGAGAGATGGAGAGATACAGAGGGGAGAGATACAGAAGGGAGAGATACAGAGGGGAGAGATGGAGAGATACAGAGGGGAGAGATGGAGATATACAGAGGGGAGAGATACAGAAGGGAGAGATACAGAGGGGAGAGATGGAGAGATACAGAGGGGAGAGATGGAGATATACAGAGGGAGAGGGGGAGAGATTTAGAGATACAGAGGGAGAGATGGAGAGATACAGAGGGAGAGGGGAGAGATTTAGAGATACAGAGAGGGAGAGATGGAGATATACAGAAGGGAGAGATACAGAGGGGATAGATGGAGAGATACAGAGGGGAGAGGGGGAGAGATTTAGAGATACAGAGGGGAGAGATGGAGATATACAGAGGGGAGAGATGGAGAGATACAGAGGGGAGAGGAGAGATACAGAGGGGAGAGATGGAGAGATACAGAGGGGAGAGGGGGAGAGATACAGAGGGGAGAGATGGAGAGATACAGAGGGGAGAGATACAGAGGGGAGAGATGGAGATATACAGAGGGGAGAGGGGGAGAGATACAGAGGGGAGAGATGGAGAGATACAGAGGGGAGAGATGGAGATATACAGAGGGGAGAGATGGAGAGATACAGAGGGGAGAGATACAGAGGGGAGAGATGGAGAGATACAGAAGGGAGAGATACAGAGGGGAGAGATGGAGATATACAGAGGGGAGAGATGGAGAGATACAGAGGGGAGAGATGGAGATATACAGAGGGGAAAGATGGAGAGATACAGAGGGGAGAGATGGAGAGATGGGGAGAGGAGAGATACAGAGGGGAGAGATTGAGAGATACAGAGGGGAGAGATGGAGAGATACAGAGGGGAGAGATGGAGATATACAGAGGGGAGAGATGGAGAGATACAGAGGGGAGAGATGGAGAGATACAGAGGGGAAAGATGGAGAGATGGGGAGAGGAGAGATACAGAGGGGAGAGATTGAGAGATACAGAGGGGAGAGATGGAGAGATACAGAGGGGAGAGGAGAGATACAGAGGGGAGAGATGGAGAGATACAGAGGGGAGAGATGGAGAGATACAGAGGGGAAAGATGGAGATATACAGAGGGGAGAGATGGAGATATACAGAGGGGAGAGGAGAGATACAGAGGGGAGAGATACAGAGGGGAAAGATGGAGATATACAGAGGGGAGAGATGGAGATATACAGAGGGGAGAGGAGAGATACAGAGGGGAGAGATACAGAGGGGAGAGATGGAGAGATACAGAGGGGAGAGGGGGAGAGATTTAGAGATACAGAGGGGAGAGATACAGAGGGGAGAGATGGAGATATACAGAAGGGAGAGATACAGAGGGGAGAGATGGAGATATACAGAGGAGAGAGGGGGAGAGATTTAGAGATACAGAGGGGAGAGATACAGAGGGGAGAGATGGAGATATACAGAAGGGAGAGATACAGAGGGGAGAGATGGAGATATACAGAGGAGAGATACAGAGGGGAGAGGAGAGATACAGAGGGGAGAGATACAGAGGGGAGAGGAGAGATACAGAGGGGAGAGATTTAGAGATACAGAGGGGAGAGATACAGAGGGGAGAGATGGAGAGATAGAGATGGGAGAGATACAGAGGGGAGAGATACAGAAGGGAGAGATACAGAGGGGAGAGATGGAGAGATACAGAGGGGAGAGATGGAGAGATACAGAGGGGAAAGTTGGAGATATACAGAGGGGAGAGATGGAGATATACAGAGGGGAGAGGAGAGATACAGAGGGGAGAGATGGAGAGATACAGAGGGGAGAGATACAGAGGGAGAGATGGAGATACAGAGGAGAGATGGAGATATACAGAAGGGAGAGATGGAGATATACAGAGGAGAGATACAGAGGGGAGAGATGGAGATATACAGAGGGGAGAGATGGAGAGATACAGAAGGGAGAGATGGAGATATACAGAGGGGAGAGATACAGAGGGGAGAGATGGAGATATACAGAGGGGAGAGATGGAGATATACAGAGGGAGAGATGGAGATATACAGAGGGGAGAGATGGAGATATACAGAGGGGAGAGATGGAGAGATACAGAGGGGAGAGATACAGAGGAGAGATGGAGAGATACAGAGGGGAGAGATGGAGATATACAGAAGGGAGAGATGGAGATATACAGAGGGGAGAGATACAGAGGGGAGAGATGGAGATATACAGAGGGGAGAGATGGAGAGATACAGAAGGGAGAGATGGAGATATACAGAGGGGAGAGATGGAGAGATACAGAGGGGAGAGATGGAGAGATACAGAGGGGAGAGATGGAGAGATACAGAGGGGAGAGATGGAGAGATACAGAGGGGAGAGATGGAGAGATACAGAGGGGAGAGATGGAGAGATACAGAGGGGAGAGATGGAGAGATACAGAGGAGAGATTGGAGATATACAGAGGGGAGAGATGGAGATATACAGAGGGGAGAGGGGAGAGATACAGAGGGGAGAGATGGAGATATACAGAGGGGAGAGATGGAGATATACAGAGGGGAGAGATGGAGATATACAGAGGGGAGAGATGGAGAGATACAGAGGGGATAGATGGAGAGATACAGAGGGGAAAGATGGAGAGATGGGGAGAGGAGAGATACAGAGGGGAGAGATTGAGAGATACAGAGGGGAGAGATGGAGAGATACAGAGGGGAGAGATGGAGATATACAGAGGGGAGAGATGGAGAGATACAGAGGGGATAGATGGAGATATACAGAGGGGAAAGATGGAGAGATGGGGAGAGGAGAGATACAGAGGGGAGAGATGGAGATATACAGAGGGGAGAGATGGAGAGATACAGAGGGGAGAGATGGAGAGATACAGAGGGGAAAGATGGAGAGATACAGAGGGGAGAGATGGAGAGATACAGAGGGGAGAGATGGAGATATACAGAGGGGAGAGATGGAGAGATACAGAGGAGAGATGGAGAGATACAGAGGGGAGAGATGGAGAGATACAGAGGGGAGAGGAGAGATACAGAGGGGAGAGGAGAGATACAGAGGGGAGAGATGGAGAGATACAGAAGGGAGAGATACAGAAGGGAGAGATACAGAAGGGAGAGATGGAGAGATACAGAGGGGAGAGATGGAGAGATACAGAGGGGAGAGATGGAGAGATACAGAGGGGAGAGATGGAGAGATACAGAGGGGAGAGATGGAGAGATACAGAAGGGAGAGATGGAGAGATACAGAGGGGAGAGGAGAGATACAGAGGGGAGAGATGGAGAGATACAGAGGGGAGAGATGGAGATATACAGAAGGGAGAGATGGAGATATACAGAGGGGAAAGATGGAGAGATGGGGAGAGGAGAGATACAGAGGGGAGAGATGGAGATATACAGAGGGGAGAGATGGAGATATACAGAGGGGAGAGATGGAGAGATACAGAGGGGAGAGATGGAGAGATACAGAGGGGAAAGATGGAGAGATACAGAGGGGAGAGATGGAGAGATACAGAGGGGAGAGATGGAGATATACAGAGGGGAGAGATGGAGAGATACAGAGGGGAGAGATGGAGAGATACAGAGGGGAGAGATGGAGAGATACAGAGGGAGAGGAGAGATACAGAGGGGAGAGGAGAGATACAGAGGGGAGAGATGGAGAGATACAGAAGGGAGAGATACAGAAGGGAGAGATACAGAAGGGAGAGATGGAGAGATACAGAGGGGAGAGATGGAGAGATACAGAGGGGAGAGTTGGAGAGATACAGAGGGGAGAGATGGAGAGATACAGAGGGGAGAGATGGAGAGATACAGAAGGGAGAGATGGAGAGATACAGAGGGGAGAGGAGAGATACAGAGGGGAGAGATGGAGAGATACAGAGGGGAGAGATGGAGATATACAGAAGGGAGAGATGGAGAGATACAGAGGGAGAGGAGAGAATACAGAGGGAGAGATGGAGAGATACAGAGGGGAGAGATGGAGAGATACAGAGGGGAGAGGAGAGATACAGAGGGGAGAGGAGAGATACAGAGGGGAGAGATGGAGAGGTGGAGAGATGGAGAGATACAGAGGGGAGAGATGGAGATATACAGAGGGGAGAGATGGAGATATACAGAGGGGAGAGGAGAGATACAGAGGGGAGAGATGGAGAGATACAGAGGGGAGAGATGGAGAGATACAGAGGGGAGAGGAGAGATACAGAGGGGAGAGATGGAGATATACAGAGGGGAGAGGAGAGATACAGAGGGGAGCGATGGAGATATACAGAGGGGAGAGATACAGAGGGGAGAGATGGAGAGATACAGAGGGGAAAGATGGAGAGGTACAGAGGGGAGAGATGGAGATATACAGAGGGGAGAGATGGAGATATACAGAGGGGAAAGATGGAGAGGTACAGAGGGGAGAGATGGAGATATACAGAGGGGAGAGATGGAGAGATACAGAGGGGAGAGATGGAGAGATACAGAGGGGAGAGATGGAGAGGTGGAGAGATGGAGAGATACAGAGGGGAGAGATGGAGAGATACAGAGGGGAGAGATGGAGATATACAGAGGGAGAGATGGAGAGATACAGAGGGGAGAGATGGAGATATACAGAGGGAGAGAGATGGAGATATACAGAGGGAGAGATGGAGAGATACAGAGGGGAGAGATGGAGAGATACAGAGGGGAGAGATGGAGAGATACAGAGGGGAGAGATGGAGAGATACAGAGGGGAGAGATGGAGAGATACAGAGGGGAGAGATGGAGATATACAGAGGGGAGAGATGGAGAGATACAGAGGGGAGAGGAGAGATACAGAGGGGAGAGATGGAGATATACAGAGGGGAGAGATACAGAGGGGAGAGGAGAGATACAGAGGGGAGAGATGGAGAGATACAGAGGGGAGAGATAGAGAGGGGAAAGATGGAGAGGTACAGAAGGGAGAGATGGAGAGATACAGAGGGGAGAGGGGGAGAGATACAGAGGGGAGAGATACAGAGGGGAGAGACGGAGAGATACAGAGGGGAGAGATAGAGAGGGGAGAGACGGAGAGGGGAGCGACGAAGAGGGGAGAGACGGAAAGGGGAGAGAGCCATAACTAGATTTTTCTAGATAGATGGAATGCAATTATTTGGTGTTATGTAAACACATGTTTGAAGAATGAGTCAGGGCCGGCTAGTCTGGTGCTGAAGGTTTTCAGCGCCGCAAACCAGATCCAGAAAGAATTGCTCTGTCATTCAGCTCAAAAAAAGAGCAGGATGAGATATTGGATTGAAAGACCTTCTAGATGGAAAGAAAATGAAAAATATATCGATTCAAAACATTTGATCTATTTGCCCCTGTGATTGCAGTGATCAATTTGCCCCTGTGATTGTATTGATCTACTTGCCCCTGTGATTGTATTGCATTCCAACCAGTAATTTAAATAGATTTTTATTTGGATGTCATGTAATGGACATACACAAATTAGTCCCAATTGGTGAAGTGAAATTAAAAAAATTCTCCCCCTTTGCTATGAAGCCCCTAAATTTGATCTGGTGCAACCAATTACCTTCAGAAGTCACATCATTAGTTAAATAAAGTCCACCTGTGTGCAATCTAAGTGTCACATGATCTGTCACATGATCTCTGTACAGTGAAGGAAAAAAGTATTTGATCCTTTGCTGATTTTGTACGTTTGCCCACTGACAAAGAAATGATCAGTCTATAATTTTAATGGAAGGTTTATTTGAACAGTGAGAGACAGAATAACAAGAAAATCATTAAAAACGCATGTGAAAAATGTTATAAATTGATTTGCATTTTAATGAGGGAAATAAGTATTTGACACCTCTGCAAAATATGACTTAGTACTTGGTGGCAAAACATTTGTTGGCAATCACAGAGGTCAGGCATTTCTTGTAGTTGGCCACCAGGTTTGCACACATCTCAGGAGGGATTTTGTCCCACTCCTCTTTGCAGATCTTCTCCAAGTCATTAAGGTTTCGAGGCTGACGTTTGGCAACTCGAACCTTCAGCTCCCTCCACAGATTTTCTATGGGATTAAGGTCTGGAGACTGGCTAGGCCACTCCAGGACCTTCATGTGCTTCTTCTTGAGCCACTCCTTTGTTGCCTTGGCCGTGTGTTTTGGGTCATGGAATACCCATCCACGACCCATTTTCAATGCCATGGCTGAGGGAAGGATGTTCTCACCCAAGATTTGACGGTACATGGCCCCGTCTATCGTCCCTTTGATGCGGTGAAGTTGTCCTGTCCCCTTAGCAGAAAAACACCCCCAAAGCATAATGTTTCCACCTCCATGTTTGATGGTGGGGATGGTGTTCTTGGGGTCATAGGCAGCATTCCTCCTCCTCCAAACACGGCGAGTTGAGTTGATGCCAAAGAGCTCCATTTTGGTTTAATCTGACCACAACACTTTCACCCAGTTGTCCTCTAAATCATTCAGATGTTCATTGGCAAACTTCAGACGGACATGTATATGTGCTTTCTTGAGCAGGGGGACCTTGCGGGCGCTGCAGGATTTCAGTTCTTCACGGCGTAGTGTGTTACCAATTGTTTTCTTGGTGACTATAGTCCCAGCTGCCTTGAGTGCTGGGCTGATTCCTCCCCGTTCTCATGATCATTGCAACTCCACAAGGTGAGATCTTGCATGGAGCCCCAGGCAGAGGGAGATTGACAGTTATTTTGTGTTTCTTCCATTTGCGAATAATCGCACCAACTGTTGTCACCTTCTCACCAAGCTGCTTGGCGATGGTATTGTAGCCCATTCCAGCATTGTGTAGGTCTACAATCTTGTCCCTGACATCCTTGGAGAGCTCTTTGGTCTTGGCTATGGTGGAGAGTTTGGAATCTGATTGATTGATTGCTTCTGTGGACAGGTGTCTTTTATACAGGTAACAAGCTGACATTAGGAGCACTCCCTTTAAGAGTGTGCTCCCAATCTCAGCTCGTTACCTGTATAAAAGACACCTGGGAGCCAGACATTTTTCTGATTGAGAGGGGGTCAAATACTTATTTCCCTCATTAAAATGAAAATGGATTTTTTGTTGTTGTTATTCTGTCTCTGACTGTTCAAATAAACCTACCATTAAAATTATAGACTGATCCTTTCTTTGTCAGTGGGCAAACGTACAAAATCAGCAGGGGATCAAATACTTTTTTCCCTCACAGTATATATACACCTGTTCTGAAAGGCCCCAGAGTCTGCAACACCACTAAGCAAGGGGCACCACCAAGCAAGCAGCACCATGAAGACCAAGGAGCTCTCCAATCAGGTCAGGGACAAAGTTGTGGAGAAGTACAGATCAGGGTTGGGTTATAAAAAAATATCAGAAACCTTGAACATCCCAAGGTGAGGTGACGGTTTTGGAGAGTCTGGCGTGCCCAAAGCAAAATGCCTGCCACTCAGGCTCAGAAAATAGGATATGCACATAATAATTACTATTGGATAGGAAACACTCTGCAGTTTCTAAAAGTGTTAACATAATGTCTGTGAGTATAACAGAACTCATTTAGCAGGTGAAACCCCCAGAAAACCTTTGGCTCTGTTAGACACACTCCCTATTGAATCCATTTGTTACCAGGACTGAGACTGCAGTACCTATGGCTTCCACTAGATGTCAGCAGTCTATATACAAAGACTCAGAGAGATTGGAGTAAACACAACGAATAGGTACAGGAAATGGCATGGGGACCTGAAATGTCACCAAGTTTTCTCGGGCGCGAGTCTGGCTGGAGCGCCCCACTATATTTAACTTATATAAGGTATAGGTGACCATCCGAGTGAAATATTATCGCTAATATTCATAAAAGGATAGCTAAGGATGCATTTTAACTGGTATTTGATTTCTTTAGGAAAAGTTTATAGGTATATTTGAACGCGTTCTCTTCACGTTTCAATGGGCGATTCGACGTTGGATTTTCTGAACATAACGCGCCAACCAAACGGAGATTTACGGATATAATAAATTACTTTTTCTAACAAAAGAACCATTGGATGTCTTCGTTGGACACTTGGGAAGCCCTCAGCAGAAGTTCTTCAAAAGGTAAGGGATTTGTGTCACGATAAAAGGACGGAGGATTCAGTAGCGAGTATGGTTCAACATTTATTATAGCAGGGGGTAGTAACAGGAACAGGTAATGGAAAGTGACAGGACGTGTCAGAGCCTTAGCGGCGCCGAGGCTGCGGTGGAAACCCAATCCTCTGTACTGTCAGTGAGCGAAAAGGAATTCCCAGACTGGCGGATCCTGAACGTGCCCAGCATAGAGTCCTTCACAGGAGAGAGAGCGAACGTAGAGTCCAGCGGAGAACAGAACTATAGGAGAACACAGAACTCGGCCTGGAGAGAAACACACGCACAGGGAAAACAAGACAACGAACTGACAAACACAAGACCAAGACAACGAGTATAAATAGGCACGCACAATGAGTGTCAGCTGGCGCTGACAACGAGCAGAGTGGCAATCAGCGGCCACACCCACACTCACACACACACCCACGCTCACACACCTACCCAGAGAGAGCCGGTGAATTCATGAACCGTGACAATTTGTTTTTGCTGTGAAATGTGTTTTGTGTGAACCGCGATGGTTTATAAATTGATGCTATGCTTTGTAGGACTGAGACTGCAGTACCTATGGCTTCCACTAGATGTCAACACTTAACAGTCAAAGACTGGGAATTCTAGCAGTGACCAGAACGGATAGGGAGAGGAAATTGTCAGGCAACCACTTTTGTAAACAAGGTTTGACGCACTTGAGATTTTGAATGCGCACCACTTTATTTTTCTTTCCTATCGTTCACGTTATCGTCCGGTTGAAATATTACACCAAATATACACAAAAGGATACCTAAGGATACATTAAAAATGATGTTTGATTTGTTTGTAGAAAGTTTATAGGTATAATTTGAACGTGTTCTCTTCACGGTTCAATGGGCGACTCAACGGTGGATTTTATGATCATAACGCGCCAACCAAACGGAGATTTATGGATATAATAAATAACTTTTTCTAATAAAAGTAGCATGGATTGTCTTGGGAAGCCCTCAGCAGAAGTTCATCAAAGGTAAGCGATTTTATATTAGCGATTTTATGCCTTTTGTGAGACCCGTGTTGGGATATGGATTTATGCTAATGCAGAACTATTAGAGGTGCTACCCTCAAACAATCAAATGTTGTGGGCTAGCGCCCCCCCCCACTCCGTAAGTAGTTAACCCTTTTCTGCTCGTCTCATTCTGTGCAACTTTCAAATCCTACCCCATGTGACAGTTTAACCCTTCCTCATTGCTTTCTATTCAATATCTCAGTCATAGTCAGTACATTTTTCCTCAATAAAGTAGCTATCAGCTGTCAGAGTTAGTAAGGGGGGGGGAAAGTCGAGCGTTTTCCCCCAATATATAGTTTATTAATCCTTCCCTCAGTACAACATTATGCTCCCATTATAGATTATTAACCCTGTCACTCTGAGTGTCTGTCTCTCTGAGTGTCTGTCTCTCTGAGTGTCTGTCTCTCTGAGTGTCTGAGTGTCTGAGTGTCTGTCTCTCTGAGTGTCTGTGTGTCTGAGTGTCTGTGTGTCTGTCTCTCTGGGTGTCTGAGTGTCTGTGTGTCTGTCTCTCTGGGTGTCTGAGTGTCTGAGTGTCTGTCTGTCTGAGTGTCTGAGTGTCTGTCTCTTTGAGTGTCTGTCTGTCTGTATGAGTGTCAGTGTGTCTGTCTCTCTGAGTGTCTGTGTGTCTGTCTGTCTGAGTGTCTGAGTGTCTGTGTGTCTGTCTCTCTGGGTGTCTGAGTGTCTGTCTCTTTGAGTGTCTGTCTGTCTGTCTGAGTGTCAGTGTGTCTGTCTCTCTGAGTGTCTGTGTGTCTGTCTGTCTGAGTGTCTGTGTGTCTGCCTCTCTGAGGGCCTGAGTGTCTGAAATATAAATACGTATCAAAAGTAGAAGTAATTGCTAAAATATACTTAAGTATCAAAAGTAAACATATAAATAATTTCAAATTCCTTCCATAAAGGAAACCAGACAGCAGTATTTTCTTGATTTTTAGCCAGGGGCTAAAACACTCAGACAACATTTAATGTGTTAAGTGAGTCCACAAGATCAGAGGCAGTGATGATTACCAGGGAAGTTCTCTGGATGAGTGAATTTGGACCATTTTCCTGTCCTGCTATGCATTCAAAATTTAACGAGTACTTTTGGTTGTCAGGGAAAATGTACGGAGTAAAAAGTACATTATTTTGAGGAATGTAGTGAAGTAAAAGTAAAAGTTGTCAAACGTATAAATAGTAAAGTAAAGTACAGAAACGCCACAAAAACTACTAGTAGTACTTTAAAGTATTTTTACTGAAGTACTTTACAACACTGGCCATAGAGATAGCTATAGAGATAGCTACCTATAGAGATACCTATAAAGATGTACACTGTACCTATAGAGATATATACCTACAGTAGAAGTCGGAAGTTTACATACACTTAGGTTGGAGTCAATAAAACTCGTTTTTCAACCACTCCACAAATGTCTTGTTAACAAACTATAGTTTTGGCAAGTCAGTTAGAACATCTACCTTGTGCATGACACAAGCAATTTTTCCAACAATTGTTTACAGACAGATTTTTTTCACTTACAATTCATTGTATCACAATTCCAGGGGGGTCAATTCCAGTAGTTTACATACACTAAGTTGACTGTGCCTTTAAAGAGCTTGGAAAATTCCAGAAAATTATGTCATGGCTTTAGAAGCTTCTGATAGGCTAATTGACATCATTTGAGTAAATTGGAGGTGTACTTGTGGATGTATTTCAAGGCCTACCTTCAAACTCAGTGCGTCTCTGCTTTATATCATGGGAAAATCAAAAGAAATCAGCCAAGACCTCATCGACAGGACAGTAGTGGAGAAGGTGGAAAGTTTTAAGTTCCTCGGCGTACACATCACGGACAAACTGAAATGGTCCACCCACACAGACAGCGTGGTGAAGAAGGCGCAACAGCAACAGCGCCTCTTCAACCTCAGGAGGCTGAAGAAATTTGTCTTATCACCAAAATCACTCACAAACTTCTACAGATGCACAATCGAGAGCATCCTGTCGGGCTGTATCACCGCCTGGTACGGCAACTGCTCCGCCCACAACCGTAAGGCTCTCCAGAGGGTAGTGAGGACTGCACAACGCATCACCGGGGGTAAAACTACCTGCCCTACCAACACCACCCGATGTCACAGGAAGGCCAAAAAGATCATCAAGGACAACAACCACCCGAGCCATTGCCTGTTCACCCCGTTATCATCCAGAAGGCGAGGTCAGTACAGGTGCATCAAAGCTGGGACCGAGAGACTGAAAAACAGCTTCTACCTCAAGGCCATCAGACTGTTATACAGCCATCACTAACATTGAGTGGCTGCTGCCAACATACTGACTTAAATCTCTAGCCACTTTAAAAATAGGAATTGGGTGTAACAAATGTATCACTAGCCACTTTAAACAATTTTGTATATAATGTTTACATATCCGACATTACTCATATCAAATGTATACACTGTACTCTAAACCATCTACTGAATCTTGCCTATGCCGTTCGGCCATCGACTAAAATAATAATTATAATTGGATGTAATAAATGTATCACTAGCCACTTTAAACGATGCCATTTATATAATGTTTGCATATCCTGCATTAATCATCTCATATGTATATACTGTACTCCATACCATCTACGGCATCTAGCCTACGCCGGTCAGCCATCGCTCATCCATATATTTATATGTACATACTCATATTCATTCCTTTACTCTTGTGTGTATAAGGTAGTTGTTGTGAATTTGTTAGATTACTTGTTAGATACTACTGCACGGTCGGAACTAGAAGCACAAGCATTTCGCTACACTCGCATTAACATCTGCTAACCATGTGTACGTGACAAATAAAATTTGATTTGAAAAATAAATTGCACAAGTCTGGTTCAACGCCTGAAGGTACCACGTTCATCTTTACAAACAATAGTACGCAAGCATAAACACCATGGGATTACGCAGCCATCATACCACTCAGGAAGGAGAAGCGTACTGTCTCCTAAAGATGAATGTACTTTGGTGCGAAAAGTGCAAATCAATCCCAGAACAAAAGCAAAGGACCTTGTGAAGATGCTGGAGGAAACAGATACAAAAGTATCTATATCCACAGTAAAACGAGTCCTATATCGACATAACCTGAAAGGCCGCAAAGCAAGGAAGAAGCCACTGCTCCAAAACCGCCATAAAAAATCCCGACAACGGTTTGCAACTGCACATGGGGACAAAGATCGTACTTTTTGGAGAAATGTCCTCTGGTCTGATGACACGAAAATATAACTGTTTGGCCATAATGACCATCGTTATGTTTAGAGGAAAAAGGGGGGGGCTTGCAAACTGAAGAACACCACCCCAACCGTGAAGCACAGGGGTGGCAACTTAATGTTGTGGGGGTGCTTTGCTGCAGAAGGGACAGGTGCACTTCACAAAACAGATGGCATCATGAGAAAGGAAAATTATGTGGATATATTGAAGCAACATCTCAAGACATCAGTCAGGAAGTTAAAGCTTGGTCGCAAATGGGTCTTCCAAATGGACAATGACCCCAAGCATACTTCCAAAGTTGTGGTAAAATGGCTTAAGGACAACAAAGTCAAGGCATTGGAGTGGCCAATCACAAAGCTCTGACCTCATTCTTATAGAACATTTGTGGGCAGAACTGAAAAAGTGTGTGCGAGCAAGGAGGCCTACAAACCTGACTCAGTTACACCAGCTCTGTCAGGAGGAATGGGCCAAAATACACCCAACTTATTGTGGGAAGCTTGTGGAAGGCTACCCAAAATGTTTGACCCAAGTTAAACAATTTAAAGGCAATGCTACCAAATACTAATTGAGTGTATGTAAACTTCTGACCCACTGGGAATTTAAGCTGAAAACTATTATTCTGACATTTCACATTCTTAAAATAAAGTGGTGATCCTAACTGGTCCTAAATATCCTTGCTTCAGGCCCTGAGCTACAGGCAGTTAGATTTGGGTATGTCATTTTAGGGTCAGATCCTAACTTCAAGCTGTATGCCATGTCGAGCGGTGAGGGGAAGAGGTTGCCATGTCGACCCTATTCCAACTAAACAACTGAAAGAGATACTTCCGGTGCTTGTTGAACATAATAAATGGATCCCTATCTACTGGATGTGCACCAAACTCACTAAAAGTGCCAGTAATAAAGCCTCTCTTGAAAAAGCCAAACCTTGACCCCGGAAAATGTAAAAAACCTTTGCCCTATATCGAATCTCCCATTCCTCTCAACATAAAAAAAAAAAAGCTGTTGCACAGTAACTCACTGCTTTCCTGAAAACAAATATTGTATACAAAACGCTCCAGTCTTTATTTAGACCCCATCATAGCACTGACACTGCACTCGTGAAGGTGTCAGACAAAGACTCTGCATCCGTCCTCATGCTCGTTGACCTTAGTGCTGCTTTTGACACCATACCCTAATTGGTCTACACAGACAAGTTCTGGCCTGGTTTAGATCTTATCTGTCGGGAAACATATCATTTTGTCTTTGTGGATGGTTTGTCCTCTGACAAATCAACTGTAAATGTCGGTGTTCCTTAAGGCTCTGTTTAAGGACCACTATTGTTTTCACTATATATTTTACCTCTTGGTGATGTCATTCAGAAACATAATGTTAACTTTCACTGCTATGTGGACGACACACAGCTGTACATTCCAATGAAACATGGTGAAGCCACAAAATTACCCTCCCTGGAAGCCTGTGTTTCAGACATAAGGAAGTGGATGGCGGAAAATGTTCTACTTTTAAACCCGGACAAAACAGAGATGCTTGTTCTAGGTCCCAAGAAACAAAGAGATATTCTGTTGAATCTGTGCCAGACTGGTTTATCATGATTTGATTTAAAAGTCTTGGGGGCATAGTTTTTGTTTTATATTTATACAGTCGTCTCAAATAAAACTGAAACAGGTATTTGTATTTGTACTTATTATGGATCCCCATTAGCTGCTGCCAAAGCAAAATTTATGCAGTTTATAGAATTTTTTTACATTATAATACATTCAACATGTCAATACCTCTCAAAAATAAAAGTAGTGATGAAGTCAATGTCTCCTCCACTTTCAGCCAGGAGAGAATGACATGCATATTATTAATATTAGCTCTCTGTGTACATCCAAGGGCCAGCCGTGCTGCCCTGTTCTGAGACAATTGCAATTGTCCTTTTTTGTGGCACCTGACCACACGACTGAACAGTAGTCAAGGTGCGACAAAACTAGGGCCTGTAGGACCTGCCTTGTTGATTGTGTTGTTAAACAGGTCAACATTCGCAAGGCCGCAGGGCCAGAAGGATTACCAGGACGTGTACTCTGAGCATGCACTGATAAACTGGCAAGTGTCTTCACTGACATGTTCAATCTCTCCCTGTCTGAGTCTGTAATACCAACATGTTTCAAGCAGAACACCATAGTCCCTGTGCCCAAGAACACTAAGGTAACCTGCCTAAATGACTACCGACCTGTAGCACTCACTTCTGTAGCCTGGTCATGGCTCACATCAACACCATTATCCCAGAAACCCTAGACCCACTCCAATTTGCATACCACACCAACAGATCCACAGATGATGCAAACTCTACTGCGCCCCACACTGCCCTTTCACATCTGGACAAAAGGAACACCTACGTGAGAATGCTATTCATTGACTATTCATTCAGCACAGCGTTCAACACCATAGCGCCCTCAAAGCTCATCACTAAGCTAAGGACCCTGGGACTAAACACCTCCTTCTGCAACTGGATCCTGGACTTCCTGACGGGTTGCCCCCAAGTGGTAAGGGTAGGTAACAACACATCTGCCACGCTGATCCTCAGTACCTTCCTGTACTCTCTGTTCACTCATGACTGCATGGCCAGGCACAACTCCAATATCGTCATTAAGTTTGCTGATGACACAACAGTGGTTGGCCTGATCACAGACAACGAAGAGACAGCCGGCAAAGCGATACCGGAGAGCCAAGTCTAGGTCTAAGAGGCTTTTAAACAGCTTCTACCCCCCAAGCCATAAGACTCCTGAACAGCTAATCAAATGGTCTAAGAGGCTTGTTAATATATTATAATCTATTAGTCACTTTAATAACTCTACCTACATGTACATATTACGTTATGATGTCAAAAAAGTAGCAGATTAATCTGGTACTCTGTTTGATAAGCAAAATTATTGTAAATGAAGACATCTTGTGAACAAGCTAAACAAAGAAAAGAATAAAGGATGATGGGAAAAAGCTGTGGAGAACGTTGAACACTATTATGGGTAAGAATTCAAAGATGTCTGCCTCTTTTGTTGAATCAGAGGGTATATTTATCACAAAACCACATGACATCGCAAACTACTTGAATGAATATTTTACAGGCAAAGTGGACAAGTTGAGGAATGCTATGATTCCAACTGACGGCTCCATGTTGTATACCCTTATAAAAGATTGTATCATGAAGGAGAGACAACGCATGTTTTGAATTTCATCAAGTAGAAAGATAAGAGGTAGAAAGGATGCTGTTGTCTCTTTCGGATGACAAGTCGCCTGGCACAGTAATCTATACGCCAAAACTGCTTAGAGTTACAGCTAACCAAATATTTACACCAATCTCTCATATTTTTAGTAAGTGCTTGATGTATGGGGTGTGCCCAGAAGTCTGGAAAGAGTCAAACGTTATTCCACTACCTAAGGATAATAGATCAGCATTCGCCTGCCCTAATATTCGTTCTATAAGCTTGCTGCCTGTGTTAAGTAAATAATTGGAAAAAATTGTATCTGTACAAATCAAGGATTATTTATCATATTATTGGCTGATAACGGGTTTCCAGAATGCATACAAAGAAGGGTATTCTACGAGTGCGGCCTTAGCACAAATGACAGATGATTGGTTAAAAAGAGTATGGGTGATAGGAAGTTAGTTGGTGCAGTGTTGCTGGATATCAGTGCTGCTTTTGATGTAATTGATCATGAATTGTTACTAGGAAAACTCAAATGTTATGGTTTTAAGGATGCAGCTCTATCCTGGATGGAAAGCTATCTAACCAGGAGAAGGCAAAAAGTGTTCTTTAATGGCAGATTTTCAAATAGTAAAGATATACATTGTGGTGTTCCTCAAGGAAGCTGCCTAGGCCCACTGCTCTACTCTATCTTTACTAATGATTTACCTTCAGTAATGAACAAAGCAAGAGTGGTCATGTGTGCTGATAACTCTACAATGTATAGTGCAGCATCAGAATGTAATGAGCTGACAGATGTACTGAGCAGTGAACTAGGGAATGGTGTCTGAGTGGGTTGATATGAACAAATTGGTGTTGAACATTTCTAAAAGTAAATGTATTGTATTTGGTTCAAGATATATGCTTGCTGATGATCCCCAATTTAATTTGTCGATGAATAGAATACATGTAGAGCAGGTTAAAAAAACTAAACTACTATGCATCATGTCGGACGCAGCTTTATCATGGTCAGAACACATAGATAATATTGTTATTAAGATAGGTAAGGGAATTGCTGTTACAAGAAACATTTTCAGAGTATGTAACATCTAGTACTCTGAATCAGGTGATTCAATCCCTGGTCCCTTCACACTTAGAGTCCTGTCCGGTTGTATGGTCAATCCCTGGTCCTATCACACTTAGAGTTCTGTCCGGTTAAAACCACAGTATATTTAAGTCCTATTAGTGCATCCCAGCAAGACGAATAACCACAAAACCAGACAGGCAAATTCAGGGCAGCTAAAACAACTCAAGCCAAGGACAAATCGCTTTAGTTTTATGTAGAGCCAAAGCTGAATGGAACTTTTTACCAATCAGGCAAAAAGTAAATCCACTTTCAATAAAAAAATAAAAAGAACATCTAATGTGATAGACCATGTGACTGGTGTCACGACTTCTGCCGAAGTTGGTCCCTCTCCTTGTTTGGGCGGCGTTCGGCGGTCGACGTCACCGGCCTTCTAGCCGCCACCGATCCATCTTTCATTTTCCTTTGGTTTTGTCTTCATTTTTTTACACACCTGGTTTCCATTCCCATAATTACATGTTCCTCATTTAACCCTCTGTTTCCCCCATGTGTTTGTGCATGATTGTTCGTTGTATCGTGATCCGTTGTTTTGTGTGAATATGTCACTACTTGTTGTATTGTTATTCCTATTTTGAGTAAACTTGATGAATGCTCATCTTTGTTGTCCTGCGCCTGACTCCGCTGTACCTGCATCACCGAGACCCATTACAGAATCACGCACCAAAGAATGGAGTCAGCAGGAGAACACAGCCCTCCTCTGCCAGTCGAGGAGCGCATCCAGCAGCAAGTCTTGGCACAGCCATGGATCACGTGCTGCAAAATCTGGAGCGATGGGAGAGAGGAGGTTTTCCAGTGCCTCCACCATCATCACAACCTCCCACTCTACAACCCACACCGCTGTCTACCATTCCTTCACCTGGTCCCAGTGAGATTCTTCTTGCGCTCCCGAGGGAGTATGATGGGACGGCTGCCGGGTGTCAGGGTTCCTACTCCAGCTGGAGCTCTACCTGGCGACCGTTCACCCGGCTCCTTCAGGATGCGAGAGTGTGTCCGCCGTCGTCTCCTGTCTATCCGGGAAAGCCCTGGAGTGGGCCAACGCCGTATGGGGAGAGGATGGAGCGGCGTTGGACCACTATGAGGAGTTCACCCTCTGCTTCCGGGCAGTGTTCGACCATCCACCTGAGGGTAGAGCGAACAAAACGAGGAGACGAGGAGCGCACAGGACTTTGCGCTGGATTTCCGAACCCTGACTGCCGGCACGGGATGGATTAACAGGGCCCTGATCGACCATTAGCGGTGCAGTCTGCGCAAGGACGTCCGGCGGGAGCTGGCATGCAGGGACACCACTCTTACCTTCGACCAGCTGGTGGACCTGTCCATCCCGGCTGGATAACCTGCTGGCCACCCGAGGACGTCCGGATCGGGGCCTGTCATTCCCATCTCCCAGCACCTCTGCTCTGATGCCTATGGAGCTGGGAGGTGCTGCGCTTAGGGGGGCCGGAGGAGGGGCCATTCCCTGCACCATCTGTGGCAGCAGAGGGCACACTGCTGGTCGGTGCTGGGGGTTCCTCAGGGAGTCGAGGCAGCAGGCAGGGCACTGTGAGTAGGCACTAGACTCACCCAGAGCCCCCTGTTGCACACATGTTTGTGTTTATAGAATTTCCTGAGTTTTCCCTACATTCCCAGCATAAGGCGCTTGTCGATTCAGGCGCAGCTGGGAACTTTATTGACCGTTAATTTGCCCACAGTTTAGGGATCCCCATTGTTCCTGTTGATATCCCGTTCCCTGTGCATGCCTTAGATAGTCGACCATTAGGGTCGGGGCTGATTAGGGAGGCCACCGCTCCACTAAGTATGGTTACGCAGGAGGGTCATGAGGAGAAAATCAGTATCTACCTTATTGATTCTTCTGCGTTTCACGTGGTGCTGGGCCTACCCTAGTTGGCCTATCGTGATCCCAATATTTCGCGGCAACAGAGGGCTCTCAAGCAAAGTTCACAAAAGTGCTCGGGGAGGTGTGTAGGTGTTTCCATCGGTGCGACTACGGTGGAAAGTCCAGACCAGGTCTCCACCGTGCACATCCCCTCAGAATATGCCGATTTGGCTCTGTAAAAGGAAGGCGACTCAATCACCACCCCATCGACGGGGGGATTGTGCGATAAATCTCCTGGTAGACGCTGCACTTCCCAAGAGTCACGTGTATCCTCTGTCACAGGAGGAGATGGCAGCTAATGGAAACATATGTCTCTGAATCCCTGGGACAGGGATACATTCGGCCCTCCACTCTGTATTGGTACCCCCTGTATATAGCCTCCACTTTGACTCTGTACCGGTACCCCTTGTATATAGCCTCCACATTGACTCTGTACTGGTACCCCAAGTATATAGCCTCCACATTGACTCTGTACCGGTACCCCCTGTATATAGCCTCCACTTTGACTCTGTACCGGTACCCCCTGTATATAGCCTCCACTTTGACTCTGTACTGGTACCCCCTGTATATAGCCTCCACATTTACTCTGTACTGGTACCCCCTGTATATAGCCCCTCTACAACTGTTGTATTCAGCATTTCACTGTGAGGTCTACTACACCTGTTGTATTCAGCATTTCACTGTAAGGTCTACACCTGCTGTATTCGGCATTTCACTGTAAGGTCTACACCTGTTGTATTCGGCGCGTGTGACAAACACAATATGATTTCTAGCGGTGTTTATCCTAGCCAACATGCTTCACATTCTGCGTTGTTTGCTGTTTGGGGTTTCAGGGTGGGTTTCTGTATAAGCACTCTGCAGCATCTGCTGAGTTAAAAGGGCTTGGCAGCTGACAACGTCAACTCTTTCCCCACACAGCCCTGATAATGTCCACTCTGACCCCACACAGCCCTGATAACGTCAACTCTGACCCCACACAGCCCTGATAATGTCCACTCTGACCCCACACAGCCCTGATAATGTCCACTCTGACCCCACACAGCCCTGATAATGTCCACTCTGACCCCACACAGCCCTGATAATGTCCACTCTGACCACACACGGCCCTGATAATGTCCACTCTGACCCCACACAGCCCTGATAATGTCCACTCTGACCCCACACACCCCTGATAATGTCCACTCTGACCACACACGGCCCTGACAATTGACAACGTCAACTATGATGTCACGTCCAGGCCTGAGATGACAGGCTGGAGTGTTTTGGTTTTGTTTTAGGTGTAGGGTTTTCTGTTCTAGATTATATATTTCTATGTTGGGGTAATGGTTCCCAATTAGAGGCAGCTGAGTGTCGTTGTCTCTAATTGGGAACCATATATATGTTTGTAGTTTTCACTTGGGGTTTGTGGGTAATTGTTTGAGCATAGCTGTGTTTGTTTTGTCATGTTATGGCAACATCACGATCTTCGTTTAGTTTTTGTTATTTTTCCCAGTTACGTTTGTATTTAATAAAATGTATACTGGAAGCATCGCTGCGTCTTGGTCTGTCCCGCATGAAGATCGTGACATATGACCCCACAAAGCCCTTTTTATGCCTGTATCAACACATTTCTGCAAAGTTTTTGCTGCTGACACTGAACGATGCATACACATACATGCACAATCACCCACTCAAGCGCACACACACCATAGATACACAATAAACACACAGTACACACCATAGATACACATTAAACACACGGTACACACCATAGATACACATTAAACACACGGTACACACCATAGATACACATTAATCACACAGTACACACCATAGATACACATTAATCACAAAGTACACACCATAGATACACATTAAATACACAGTACACACCATGGATACACATTAAACACACGGTACACACCATAGATACACATTAAACACACAGTACACACCATAGATACACATTAAACACACGGTACACACCATAGATACACATTAAACACACGGTACACACCATAGATACACATTAAACACACAGTACACACCATAGATACACATTAAATACACAGTACACACCATAGATACACATTAAACACACAGTACACACCATAAACACACCATAGATACACATTAAACACACAGTACACACCATAGATACACATTAAACACACGGTACACACCATAGATACACATTAAACACACAGTACACACCATAGATAAACATTAAACACACGGTACACACCATAGATACACATTAAACACACGGTACACACCATAGATACACATTAAACACACAGTACACACCATAGATACACATTGAACACACAGTACACACCATAGATACACATTAAATACACAGTACACACCGTAGACACACCATAGATACACATTAAACACACAGTACACACCATAGATACACATTAAACACACAGTACACACCATAGATACACATTAAACACACGGTACACACCATAGATACACATTAAACACACGGTACACACCATAGATACACATTAAACACACAGTACACACCATAGATACACATTGAACACACAGTACACACCATAGATACACATTAAATACACAGTACACACCATAGACACACCATATATACACATTAAACACACAGTACACACCATAGATACAGATTAAACACACAGTATACACCATAGATACACATTAAACACACAGTACACACCATAGATACACATTAAACACACAGTACACACCATAGATACACATTAAACACACAGTACACACCATAGATACACATTAAACACACAGTACACACCATAGATACACATTAAACACACAGTACACACCATAGATACACATTAAACACACAGTACACACCATAAACACACCATAGATACACACTGTACACACCATAAACACACCATAGATACACATTAAACACACTGTACATACCATAAACACACCATAGATACGCATTAAACACACTGTGCACACCATAAACACACCATCATCACAACCTCCCACTCTACAACCCACACCGCTGTCTACCATTCCTTCACCTGGTCCCAGTGAGATTCTTCTTGCGCTCCCGAGGGAGTATGATGGGACGGCTGCCGGGTGTCAGGGTTCCTACTCCAGCTGGAGCTCTACCTGGCGACCGTTCACCCGGCTCCTTCAGGATGCGAGAGTGTGTCCGCCGTCGTCTCCTGTCTATCCGGGAAAGCCCTGGAGTGGGCCAACGCCGTATGGGGAGAGGATGGAGCGGCGTTGGACCACTATGAGAGTTCACCCTCTGCTTCCGGGCAGTGTTCGACCATCCACCTGAGGGTAGAGCGAACAAAAGCGAGGAGCGAGGCGCACAGGACTTTGCGCTGGATTTCCGAACCCTGACTGCCGGGCAGGATGGATTAACAGGGCCTGATCGACCATTAGCGGTGCAGTCTGCGCAAGGGCGTCCGGCGGGAGCTGGCATGCAGGGACACCACTCTTACCTTCGACCAGCTGGTGGACCTGTCCATCCCGGCTGGATAACCTGCTGGCCACCCGAGGACGTCCGGATCGGGGCCTGTCATTCCCATCTCCCAGCACCTCTGCTCTGATGCCTATGGAGCTGGGAGGTGCTGCGCTTAGGGGGGCCGGAGGAGGGGCCATTCCCTGCACCATCTGTGGCAGCAGAGGGCACACTGCTGGTCGGTGCTGGGGGTTCCTCAGGGAGTCGAGGCAGCAGGCAGGGCACTGTGAGTAGGCACTAGACTCACCCAGAGCCCCCTGTTGCACACATGTTTGTGTTTATAGAATTTCCTGAGTTTTCCCTACATTCCCAGCATAAGGCGCTTGTCGATTCAGGCGCAGCTGGGAACTTTATTGACCGTTAATTTGCCCACAGTTTAGGGATCCCCATTGTTCCTGTTGATATCCCGTTCCCTGTGCATGCCTTAGATAGTCGACCATTAGGGTCGGGGCTGATTAGGGAGGCCACCGCTCCACTAAGTATGGTTACGCAGGAGGGTCATGAGGAGAAAATCAGTATCTACCTTATTGATTCTTCTGCGTTTCACGTGGTGCTGGGCCTACCCTAGTTGGCCTATCGTGATCCCAATATTTCGCGGCAACAGAGGGCTCTCAAGCAAAGTTCACAAAAGTGCTCGGGGAGGTGTGTAGGTGTTTCCATCGGTGCGACTACGGTGGAAAGTCCAGACCAGGTCTCCACCGTGCACATCCCCTCAGAATATGCCGATTTGGCTCTGTAAAAGGAAGGCGACTCAATCACCACCCCATCGACGGGGGGATTGTGCGATAAATCTCCTGGTAGACGCTGCACTTCCCAAGAGTCACGTGTATCCTCTGTCACAGGAGGAGACGGCAGCTAATGGAAACATATGTCTCTGAATCCCTGGGACAGGGATACATTCGGCCCTCCACTCTGTATTGGTACCCCTGTATATAGCCTCCACTTTGACTCTGTACCGGTACCCCTTGTATATAGCCTCCACATTGACTCTGTACTGGTACCCCAAGTATATAGCCTCCACATTGACTCTGTGCAGTACCCCTGTATATAGCCTCCACTTTGACTCTGTACCGGTACCCCCTGTATATAGCCTCCACTTTGACTCTGTACTGGTACCCCCTGTATATAGCCTCCACATTTACTCTGTACTGGTACCCCCTGTATATAGCCCCTCTACAACTGTTGTATTCAGCATTTCACTGTGAGGTCTACTACACCTGTTGTATTCAGCATTTCACTGTAAGGTCTACACCTGCTGTATTCGGCATTTCACTGTAAGGTCTACACCTGTTGTATTCGGCGTGTGACAAACACAATATGATTTCTAGCGGTGTTTATCTAGCCAACATGCTTCACATTCTGCGTTGTTTGCTGTTTGGGGTTTCAGGGTGGGTTTCTGTATAAGCACTCTGCAGCATCTGCTGAGTTAAAAGGGCTTGGCAGCTGACAACGTCAACTCTTTCCCCACACAGCCTGATAATGTCCACTCTGACCCCACACAGCCCTGATAACGTCAACTCTGACCCCACACAGCCCTGATAATGTCCACTCTGACCCCACACAGCCCTGATAATGTCCCTCTGACCCCACACAGCCCTGATAATGTCCACTCTGACCCCACACAGCCCTGATAATGTCCACTCTGACCACACACGGCCCTGATAATGTCCACTCTGACCCCACACAGCCCTGATAATGTCCACTCTGACCCCACACCCCTGATAATGTCCACTCTGACCACACGGCCCTGACAATTGACAACGTCAACTATGATGTCACGTCCAGGCCTGAGATGACAGGCTGGAGTGTTTTGGTTTTGTTTTAGGTGTAGGGTTTTCTGTTCTAGATTATATATTTCTATGTTGGGGTAATGGTTCCCAATTAGAGGCAGCTGAGTGTCGTTGTCTCTAATTGGGAACCATATATATGTTTGTAGTTTTCACTTGGGGTTTGTGGGTAATTGTTTGAGCATAGCTGTGTTTGTTTTGTCATGTTATGGCAACATCACGATCTTCGGTTAGTTTTGTTATTTTCCCAGTTACGTTTGTATTTAATAAAATGTATACTGGAAGCATCGCTGCGTCTTGGTCTGTCCCGCATGAAGATCGTGACATATGACCCCACAAAGCCCTTTTTATGCCTGTATCAACACATTTCTGCAAAGTTTTTGCTGCTGACACTGAACGATGCATACACATACATGCACAATCACGCACTCAAGCGCACACACACCATAGATACACAATAAACACACAGTACACACCATAGATACACATTAAACACACGGTACACACCATAGATACACATTAAACACACGGTACACACCATAGATACACATTAATCACACAGTACACACCATAGATACACATTAATCACAAAGTACACACCATAGATACACATTAAATACACAGTACACACCATAGATACACATTAAACACACGGTACACACCATAGATACACATTAAACACACAGTACACACCATAGATACACATTAAACACACGGTACACACCATAGATACACATTAAACACACGGTACACACCATAGATACACATTAAACACACAGTACACACCATAGATACACATTAAATACACAGTACACACCATAGATACACATTAAACACACAGTACACACCATAAACACACCATAGATACACATTAAACACACAGTACACACCATAGATACACATTAAACACACGGTACACACCATAGATACACATTAAACACACAGTACACACCATAGATAAACATTAAACACACGGTACACACCATAGATACACATTAAACACACGGTACACACCATAGATACACATTAAACACACAGTACACACCATAGATACACATTGAACACACAGTACACACCATAGATACACATTAAATACACAGTACACACCGTAGACACACCATAGATACACATTAAACACACAGTACACACCATAGATACACATTAAACACACAGTACACACCATAGATACACATTAAACACACGGTACACACCATAGATACACATTAAACACACGGTACACACCATAGATACACATTAAACACACAGTACACACCATAGATACACATTGAACACACAGTACACACCATAGATACACATTAAATACACAGTACACACCATAGACACACCATAGATACACATTAAACACACAGTACACACCATAGATACAGATTAAACACACAGTATACACCATAGATACACATTAAACACACAGTACACACCATAGATACACATTAAACACACAGTACACACCATAGATACACATTAAACACACAGTACACACCATAGATACACATTAAACACACAGTACACACCATAGATACACATTAAACACACAGTACACACCATAGATACACATTAAACACACAGTACACACCATAAACACACCATAGATACACACTGTACACACCATAAACACACCATAGATACACATTAAACACACTGTACATACCATAAACACACCATAGATATCATTAAACACACTGTGCACACCATAAACACACCATAGATACGCATTAAACACACTGTGCACACCATAAACACACCATAGATACACATTAAACACACTGTACACACCATAAACACACCATAGATACACATTAAACACAATGTACACACCATAAACACACCATAGATACACGCTGTACATACCATAAACACACCATAGATACACACTGTACACACCATAAACACACCATAGATACACATTAAACACACTGTACATACCATAAACACACCATAGATACGCATTAAACACACTGTGCACACCATAAACACACCATAGATACGCATTAAACACACTGTGCACACCATAAACACACCATAGATACACATTAAACACACTGTACACACCATAAACACACCATAGATACACATTAAACACACTGTACACACCATAAACACACCATAGATACACGCTGTACATACCATAAACACACCATAGATACACACTGTACACAACATAAACACACCATAGATACGCATTAAACACACTGTACACACCATAAACACACCATAGATACGCATTAAACACACTGTACACACCATATATACACACTGTACACACCATAAACACACCATAGATACACATTAAACACACTGTACATACCATAAACACACCATAGACACACATTAAACACACTGTACATACCATAAACACACCATAGATACGCATTAAACACACTGTGCACACCATAAACACACCATAGATACGCATTAAACACACTGTGCACACCATAAACACACCATAGATACACATTAAACACACTGTACACACCATAAACACACCATAGATACACATTAAACACACTGTGCACACCATAAACACACCATAGATACACATTAAACACACTGTGCACACCATAAACACACCATAGATACACATTAAACACACTGTGCACACCATAAACACACCATAGATACGCATTAAACACACTGTACACACCATAAACACACCATAGATAAACACTGTACACACCATAAACACACCATAGATACGCATTAAACACACTGTACACACCATAAACACACCATAGATACACATTAAACACACAGTACACACCATAAACACACCATAGATACACATTAAACACACAGTACACACCATAAACACACCATAGATACACATTAAACACACTGTACACACCATAAACACACCATAGATACGCATTAAACACACTGTACACACCATAAACACACCATAGATACACATTAAACACACTGTGCACACCATAAACACACCATAGATACGCATTAAACACACTCTACACACCATAAACACACCATAGATAAACACTGTACACACCATAAACACACCATAGATCACGCATTAAACACACTGTACACACCATAAACACACCATAGATACGCATTAAACACACTGTACACACCATAAACACACCATAGATACGCATTAAACACACTGTACACACCATAAACACACCATAGATACGCATTAAACACACTGTACACACCATAAACACACCATAGATAAACACTGTACACACAATAAACACACCATAGATACGCATTAAACACACTGTACACACCATAAACACACCATAGATACGCATTAAACACACTGTACACACCATAAACACACCATAGATACACATTAAACACACTGTACACACCATAAACACACCATAGATACGCATTAAACACACTGTACACACCATAAACACACCATAGATACACATTAAACACACTGTGCACACCATAAACACACCATAGATACGCATTAAACACACTCTACACACCATAAACACACCATAGATAAACACTGTACACACCATAAACACACCATAGATACGCATTAAACACACTGTACACACCATAAACACACCATAGATACGCATTAAACACACTGTACACACCATAAACACACCATAGATACGCATTAAACACACTGTACACACCATAAACACACCATAGATAAACACTGTACACACAATAAACACACCATAGATACGCATTAAACACACTGTACACACCATAAACACACCATAGATACGCATTAAACACACTGTACACACCGTGAAACACACCATAGATACGCATTAAACACACTGTACACACCATAAACACACCATAGATATGCATTAAACACACTGTACACACCATAAACACACCATAGATACGCATTAAACACACTGTACACACCATAAACACACCATAGATAAACACTGTACACACAATAAACACACCATAGATACGCATTAAACACACTGTACACACCATAAACACACCATAGATACGCATTAAACACACTGTACACACCGTAAACACACCATAGATACGCATTAAACACACTGTACACACCATAAACACACCATAGATACGCATTAAACACACTGTACACACCATAAACACACCATAGATACGCATTAAACACACTGTACACCATAAACACACCATAGATAAACACTGTACACACCATAAACACACCATAGATACGCATTAAACACACTGTACACACCATAAACACACCATAGATACGCATTAAACACACTGTACACACCATAAACACACCATAGATACGCATTAAACACACTGTACACACCATAAACACACCATAGATAAACACTGTACACACAATAAACACACCATAGATACGCATTAAACACACTGTACACACCATAAACACACCATAGATACGCATTAAACACACTGTACACACCGTAAACACACCATAGATAATGCATTAAACACACTGTACACACCATAAACACACCATAGATACGCATTAAACACACTGTACACACCATAAACACACCATAGATACGCATTAAACACACTGTACACACCATAAACACACCATAGATAAACACTGTACACACAATAAACACACCATAGATACGCATTAAACACACTGTACACACCATAAACACACCATAGATACGCATTAAACACACTGTACACACCGTAAACACACCATAGATACGCATTAAACACACTGTACACACCATAAACACACCATAGATACACATTAAACACACTGTACACACCATAAACACACCATAGATACGCATTAAACACACTGTACACCATAAACACACCATAGATAAACACTGTACACACCATAAACACACCATAGATACGCATTAAACACACTGTACACACCATAAACACACCATAGATACACATTAAACACACAGTACACACCATAAACACACCATAGATACGCATTAAACACACTGTACACACCATAAACACACCATAGATACACATTAAACACACTGTACACACCATAAACACACCATAGATACGCATTAAACACACTGTACACCATAAACACACCATAGATAAACACTGTACACACCATAAACACACCATAGATACACATTAAACACACTGTACACACCATAAACACACCATAGATACGCATTAAACACACTGTACACACCATAGACACACCATAGATACGCATTAAACACACTGTACACACCATAAACACACCATAGATACACATTAAACACACTGTACACACCATAAACACACCATAGATGCATTAAACACACTGTACACACCATAGACACACCATGGATACGCATTAAACACACTGTACACACCATAAACACACCATAGATACACATTAAACACACTGTACACACCATAAACACACCATAGATACACATTAAACACACTGTACACACCATAAACACACCATAGATACACATTAAACACACTGTACACACCATAAACACACCATAGATACGCATTAAACACACTGTACACACCATAAACACACCATAGATACGCATTAAACACTCTGTACACACCGTAGACACTGTGCCAACACACAAACACAGACATGCACACAATCTCCCATTATACCCCCCCACCACACACAAACATAAGGAAACGCAGGTACTCTTCCCCCTACTCACCGTTCCCTCCCTCCAACCCTCCCTCACTGCAATCCTTCCCGGTTAATATGGTGTGTGTGTGTGTGCGCGTGCTGCCTCCCTACCTGCCTGGTGGCCCTGTGAGTGGGTTAATAGTGTGCTGGGGGGCGTCTGGCTCTGCCTAATGGAGGTGTGTATCATGTTGACCCTGCTCAGATAGCCCCATTACTCATAACTTCTCCCTCTGCTTCAGTCTACCCATCGTACCACCTGGAGACATTTCACTGTTCTGTAGGACTCATACCGTCCAACCCCTGCTTCAGCCTACCCATCGTACCACCTGGAGACATTTCACTGTTCTGTAGGACTCATACCGTCCAACCCCTGCTTCAGCCTACCCATCGTACCACCTGGAGACATTTCACTGTTCTTTAGGACTCATACCGTCCAACCCCTGCTTCAGTCTACCCACCGTACCCTACTGTCTACCCTACTGTCTACCCTACTGTCTACCTTACTGTCGACCCTACTGTATACCTTACTGTCTACCTTACTGTCTACCCTACTGTCTACACGAGTCTCTATCGTATTGTTTACCCTACAGTCTACCCTACTGTATACCTTACTGTTTACCCTACTTTCTACCTTTCTGTCTACCCATCTGTATACCTTACTGTCTACCCTACTGTCTACCCTACTGTCTACCTTACTTTCTACCCTACTGTATGTCTTACTTTCTACCCTACTGTATAACTTAATGTCTACCCTACTGTATACCTTACTATGTACACCACTGTCTACCCTACTGTATACCCTAATGTCTAACTTACTGTCTACCCTACTGTCTACCCTACTATCTACCTTACTGACTACCCTACTGTCTACCTTACTGTATACCCCACTGTCTAGCCTACTGTCCACCCTACTGTAAACCCTACTGTCTACCTTACTGTCTACCTTACTGTGTACCTTACTGTCTACCCTACTGTGTACCTTACTGTATACCTAAGTGTCTACCCTACTGTCTACCCTACTATATACCCTAAAGTCCATCTTACTGTCTACCTTACTGGCTACCCTACTGTCTAATTTTCTGTCTACCCTACTGTATTCCTTACTGTATACCCCAGTGTCTACCTTACTGTCTACACAAGTGTTTATTGTATTGTTTAACCTACTGTCTATTCTACTGTATACCTTACAGTCTACCCTACTTTCTACTTTACTGTCTACCCTACTGTATACCTAACTGACTACCCTACTGTTTACCCTACTATAAACCTTACTGTCTACCTTACTGTCTACCCTACTGTCTACCTTACTGTATACACCACTGTCTACCCTACTGTATACCCTACTGTCTACCCAACTGTCTACCCTATTGTCTACCCTACTGTCTACCCTATTGTCTACCTTACTGTCTATCTTACAGTCTACCCTACTGTTTACCTTACGGTCTACCGGACTGTATTCCTTACTGTTTACCTCACTGTCTACCCTACTGTATACCTTACGGTCTACCTTATTGTTTACCCTACAGTCTACCTTACTGTCTACCATACTGTCTACCCTACTGTATACTTTACTTTATACCCCACTGTCTATCCTACTGTATACCCTACTGTCTACCTTACTGTCTACCCTACTGTCTACATTACTGTCTACACTACTGTATAACTTACTGTCTACACGAGTGTCTATCGTATTGTTTACCCTACTGTCTACAATACTGTCTACCCTACTGTCTACCCTACTGTCTACCTTACTGTCTACCTTACTGTCTACCCTATTGTCTACCTTACTGTCTACCTACTGTAAAACTTACTGTATACCCCACTGTCTAACTTACGATCTACCCTGCCGTCTACACGAGTATCTATCATATTGTTTACCCTACTGTCTATCCTACTGTATACCCTACTGTCTACCCTACTGTCTACCCTACAGTATACCCTACCTTTTATCCTAATGTATACTTGGCTATCTCTTACTATATGATGCCTGATAGAGCTATCTCTTACTATATGATGCCGGATAATGAGCTATCTCTTACTATATGATGCCTGATAATGAGCTATGTCTTACTTGATGATGCCTGATAATGAGCTATGTCTTACTTGATGATGCCTGATAATGAGCTATCTCTTATTATACGATGCCTGATTGTGAGCTAACTCTTACCATACGATGCCTGATAATGAGCTATCTCTTACTATACGATGCCTGATAATGAGCCATCTCTTACTATACGATGCTTGATAATGAGCTATCTCTTACTATTTGATGCCTGATACAGAGCTATCTCTTACTATATGATGCCTGATATTGAGCTATGTCTTACTATATGATGCCTGATATTGAGCTATATCTTACTATATGATGCCTGATACAGAGCTATCTCTTACTATATGATGCCTGATATGGGGCTATGTCTTACTATATGATGCCTGATAATGAGCTATCTCTTACTTGATGATGCCTGATAATGAGCTATCTCTTACTTGATGATGCCTGATAATGAGCTATCTCTTACTATATGATGCCGGATAATGAGCTATCTCTTACTATATGATGCCTGATAATGAGCTATGTCTTACTTGATGATGCCTGATAGAGCTATCTCTTACTATACGATGCCTGATAATGAGCCAACCCTACTGACCCTGCTGACCTTACTGACCCTAATGACCCAACTGACCATACTGACCCTACTGACCCTACTGACCATGCTGACCCAACCCTACTGACCCTACTGACCCTACTGACCATACTGACCCAACTGACCCTACTGACCTAACTCTACTAACCTTAGAGCTATCTCTTACTATACGATGCCTGATAATGAGCTATCTCTTACTATATGATGCCTGATATTGAGCTATGTTTTACTATATGATGCCTGATATTGAGCTATGTCTTACTATATGATGCCTGATATTGAGCTATGTCTTACTATAGGATGACAGATCATGGCAGAGAAAACACGCTTTAGAGATTTTCTTAGAACGTGAGAGAAAATTAGGTGGCTTAGAGTGCCAAATACTAACGTGTGACAGTGCAACTTAAGTGAGGTGTGTGTGTGTGTTTTTGTCTGTGTGTGTGTGTGTGTGTGTGTGTGTGTGCGTGCATGCGTGCGTGTGTGTGTGTGTGTTCACCAGAGCATTAGAGTGCAGTGGAGGACACAGCAGACCTCCCTGTCCTGTCTGGTGATGCTGAGAGAAGAAAAAGCTCTTACTATCCTCTATGTAACGTCCCAAAGCTCAGGGAAGGTTGTCCAGGAAAACCACGAAGCTCTGCAGAGATCCACCCTGTCTCCACCCTGTCCACCCTGTCTTAAATTCACACACAAGTTAAAAGTTTCTCATAGACACTGATCTCCCACAGACACTGATCTCCCACAGACACTGATCTCTCACAGACACTGATCTCTCACAGACACTGATCTCTCACAGACACTGATCTCTCACAGACACTGATCTCTCACAGACTCTGACATCTCATAGACACTGATCTCTCACAGACACTGATCTCCCACAGACACTGATCTCTCACAGACACTGACATCTCATAGACACTGACCTCTCATAGACACTGATCTCCCACAGACACTGATCTCTCACAGACACTGATCTCCCATAGACACTGATCTCTCACAGACACTGATCTCTCACAGACACTGATCTAGGATCAGCTTAACATGCCCCGTATCCTAACTTTAACCATTGTGGTGAAAAAGGTCAAACTGACCTTGAATCAGCTCCTGGGCTACTCAGGTCTGAAGATGTACTTCCTATCAAGACCTCAAGTTTGAACATATGGAAAAACCATCTCTATCAGAATTACTGTCTCTAACAATACCGTAGTAGAGACAATCTCTAGCTCTTTGTGGGATAAAGATCCATGTTCAAACCTCACTTTCTTTCACCATTTTCCTGAGTAAAGGCCACTTTACCACTGCTTGTCAAGTATCTCCACATTGATTGACAGCTGTGGAGTTGGAGTCTGGCTGCATGGTCCTAAAGAACAGCTTACAGTACGTAACATTTACCCATGTAATGTGGAGAGACCTGAGCCAACCCTACTGACCCTGCTGACCTTACTGACCCTAATGACCCAACTGACCATACTGACCGTACTGACCCTACTGACCATGCTGACCCAACCCTACTGACCCTACTGACCCTACTGACCATACTGACCCAACTGACCCTACTGACCTAACTCTACTAACCTTACTGACCCTACTGACCCTACTGACCATACAGACCGTACTGACCATACTGACCACACTGACCTTACTGACCCTACTGACAGTACTGACCCTACTGACCGTACTGACCCTACTGACCCTACTGACCATACTGACCTTACTGACCCTACTGACCATACTGACCCTACTGACAAAACACTACTGAACATACTGACCATACTGACCCGAATGACCATACTGACCCTACTGACCCTATTGACCATACTGACCCTACTGACAAAACACTACTGACCATACTGACTGTACTGACCCTACTGACCATACTGACCCTACTGACAAAACACTACTGACCATACTGACTGTAATGACCCTACTGACCATTCTGACCCTACTGACCCGACTGACCCTACAGACCGTACTGACCATACTGACCTTACTGACCCTACTGACCCAACTGACCGTACTGACCGTACTGACCCTACTGACCATACTGACCATACTGACCCTACTGACCTTACTGACCCTACTGACCATACTGACCCTACTGACAAAACACTACTGAACATACTGACCATACTTACCCTACTGACCATACTGACCCTACTGACCCTATTGACCATACTGACCCTACTGACAAAACACTACTGACCATACTGACCCTACTGACCCTACTGACCCTACTGACAAAACACTACTGACCATACTGACTGTAATGACCCTACTGACCATACTGACCCTACTGACCATTCTGACCCTACTGACCCGACTGACCCTACTGACCCTACTGACCCAACTCTACTAACCTTACTGACCGTACTGACCGTACTGACCAAACTGACCATACTGACCATACTGACCCTACTGACAAAACACTACTGAACATACTGACCATACTGACCCGACTGACCATACTGACCCTACTGACCCTATTGACCATACTGACCCTACTGACAAAACACTACTGACCATACTGACTGTAATGACCCTACTGACCATACTGACCCTACTGACAAAACACTACTGACCATACTGACTGTAATGACCCTACTGACCATTCTGACCCTACTGACCCGACTGACCCTACAGACCGTACTGACCATACTGACCTTACTGACCCTACTGACCCAACTGACCGTACTGACCTCACTGACCCTACTGACCATACTGACCATACTGACCCTACTGACCTTACTGACCCTACTGACCATACTGACCCTACTGACAAAACACTACTGAACATACTGACCATACTTACCCTACTGACCATACTGACCCTACTGACCCTATTGACCATACTGACCCTACTGACAAAACACTACTGACCATACTGACCATACTGACCCTACTGACCCTACTGACCCTACTGACAAAACACTACTGACCATACTGACTGTAATGACCCTACTGACCATACTGACCCTACTGACCATTCTGACCCTACTGACCCGACTGACCCTACTGACCCTACTGACCCAACTCTACTAACCTTACTGACCGTACTGACCGTACTGACCAAACTGACCATACTGACGATACTGACCCTAATGACCCTACTGACACTACTGACCATACTGACCATACTGACCGTACTGACCGTACTGACGATACTGACCCTAATGACCCTACTGACACTACTGACCATACTGACCATACTGACCCTACTGACCGTACTGACCCTACTGACCGTACTGACCAAACAGACCCTACTGACCATACTGACCAAACTGACCCTACTGACCATACTGACCCTAATGACCCTACTGACACTACTGACCATACTGACAATACTGACCCTACTGACCGTACTGACTCTTTTGAACATACTGACAATACTGACCCTACTGACCGTACTGACCGTACTGACCCTACTGACCATACTGACCTTACTGACCCTACTGACCCTACTGACCCTACTGACCTTACTGACTCTGCTGACCCTACTGACAAAATACTACTGACCCTACTGACCCTACTGACCCTACTGACCATGCTGACCCTACTGACCCTACTGACCTTACTGACCATACTGACCATGCTGACCCTACTGACCCTACTGACCATAACTGACCCTACTGACCCTACTGACCCTACTGACCATACTGACCCCACTGACTCTACTGACCATACTGACCATACTGACCTTACTGACCCTACTGACCCTACTAACCCTACTACCCCTACTGACCCTACTGACAAAACACTACTGACCATACTGACCAACTGACCCTACTGACCATACTGACCCTACTGACCCTACTGACCTTACTGGACCCTACTACCCCTACTGACCCTACTGACCCTACTGACCTTACTGACCATGCTGACCCTACTGACCATACTGACCATACTTACCCTACTGACCCTACTGACAAAACACTACTGACCATACTGACCCTACTGACCCTACTGACTAAACACTACTGACCATACTGACCATACTGACCCTACTGACCATACTGACCCTAATACCCCTACTGACCCTACTGCCTCTACTGCCCTACTACCCCTGCTGCCCTTACCTTCCCTACATAAGGGACGCGTCGTAATGTTGAGAAAAATATTTTTTTTCCCCAAAAAAGTTATGGATCCAGATGCTGCGTGTTCAGACGGATCCGTTAAAGTGGGTTTCGGAGCTCTACGTGATTTCTGTGATTTTCTGTGATTTTCTGAAATCACACACATGCACAGTCAATGGGGAATGACACAGTGAGAGGGCTTATAGACAGACACTGCCTGCAATAGTTACTTTTGTTTGAACTTTTAAAGAACCGTCAGACCTAGAGCTCTGAAACTTTAGAAACCCATTCTAGACCTTTAGTCGATCGTGCACGGTGAGCTACGGGGCTCTAGAAGGTTTTCAGGCCGAGAAACAGCCTCGTACATTTGCAATATTTTCAATTCATTTTTACATCACGAAAATGACAAAATTTCTAAAAGTCCCAGAGTCACAAGGCTAGGTGCATTAGAACCGCCTCGGCCCATAGAGACGGACCCTAACGTTTCTGTCCGATAGCTCATTCAAGGACCCCGTAGCAACGCCCGAAGCGTGGATTTTCAGCACCAATTAAGGTCGCTGCTCGGACTCCAAATGACCTATCGAGCCGAAACTTGAGATTCGGGGTCGCCTCAGCTAGGCCGACACATAATGTCGGAACTGGACCCGCAGCTAGAACGTAACTAGGTGTTTTACATTTTTACTATGATTTAAACCGAATTTTGAGCCTGCCCTGATATATGTGATTGTTGGCTTCTAAATGAGATGGGAAAAGTGGGTTTGGTGTCAGTTTTTATCAGTTTGGTGTCAGAATGATATCTAATTGATTGATTGACGCTGACTTGCTCGTTGACTTTTGTACATTTGCAATATGTTTGAATAGGGCTGAAACATCACCAAAATGACAGACTGAAATCAACACTAAAAGGGCATCACCATAGTCTCTAGGCCGTGCCGAGTTCAGCGAGACGCCCCACTTGACTGTAGCTCGCTCTGACCTCATAGACCGTGCAAAAAGTAGGCGCAAAATGAAGCCTGGCCCTAAATGTCAGCTGATTTTGGGTGACAGCGGCAGACCCGTTTGGGTTAGAAGCACAATTCAACTTCAGGAATGTTCCTAAGGTCCTCCCGATCTGAGCAAGCCTAACCGTGACTGTGTGGCATTAACCTTTAACAGTGAAAACAGGGTATTTACATCAAACCGTTTGCTATGAAATCTCTCCCCATAGGAATACATTGCCTGCTCCCCCTAAATTCAACCTGGTGCCTATGTGGGTTATGAATGTCTTATGAACCTGTCTTCAATAGCAATCCATCAGACCACTATGAGGTCTACCTGTGTTGATTCTAAGCTTCCTGGAGCAACCGGAAGTGGTAAAAATCACCCAAAAGGTGTTTTGATAGACCCAACCTGCAGTTTGTGAAAAACAGACTTTCAAATCTGTGTGAATCAGTCAGTTCTTAACTTACAGACTTAAAACTCAGGATTCTGTAAAAAGCCTACCCCAATGAGTATATGTGTGTACCTACAGCTTCCTGTGACAACCGGAAGTGCTTTAAATAGGGGTCATAGATGCTGTTTCGAAGGGTTAAAAAGGTCACATCTTTCCAAAACTTCACATGTGTGATTAGACAACCCCAATGAACTGTAAATCAGTCATTTCTCCCATCAGAATCCCTTGAAAAACTCACACATGCACACAGTCCATGGGGAGTGACATAGTGTGGGGCTTACAGACAGACACTGCCTGCAATAGTTACTTTCGTTCAAACTATTAAAGAACCGTCAGACCTAGAGCTCTGAAACTTTAGAACCCTTTTCTAGAGCGTATGTCGATAGTGCACGGTGAGTTATGGGGCTCTAGAAGGTTCACAGGCCGAGAAACAGCCTTGTACATTTGCAATATTTTCAATTCATTTTTACATCACGAAAATGACAAAATTTCTAAAAGTCCCAGAGACACAAGGCTAGGTGCATTAGAACCGCCTCAGCCCATAGAGACGGACCCTAACGTTTCTGTCCGATAGCTCATTCAAGGACCCCATAGCAACGCCCGGAAAACGTGGATTTTCAGCACCAATTAAGGTCGCTGCTCGGACTCCGAATGGCCGATCGAGCCGAAACTCGGGATTTGGGGTCGCCTCAGATAGGCCGACACATAACGTCGGAACTGGACCCGCAACTAGAACGTAACTAGGTGTTTTACGTTTTCATTATAGTGACTTTATGGCAGACGTTTGTCCATTTGCAATAAGTTAAAACCGTCAAGCCCGGCCATCCTGAGATCAACGGGCAGTCATTTGGGCTTTCCTGCAGTATTTTAGAGCTTGTCATATTCGTGATGTTAAAAGCCCATTGAAACATATTGCAAATGTACTGTACATTTGCAATATGTTTCACTGTACATTTGCAATATGTTTCAATGGGCTTTTTTTTGACATGTTGAAATCAACACCAACGAGCTATGGACAGGTACCACTATCAATCCTGGCCATCCCGAGATCAACGGGCAGTCAATTGACCATTCCTGAAGTATTTTAGAGCTTGTCATATTCGTAATGTTAACAGCCCATTGAAACATATTGCAAATGTACAGTGAAACATATTGCAAATGTACTGTACAAAGCAATGGAAGAGAGTGTGGACACTTTTTTTGAAAACCTCCATAAATGAGCAGGGGCTTCTCCCACTGACTTAGGGCCATAGTGGGATACTCCCATAAAGATCCTGGACCAGGAGCAGCCCCCTAAAGTCATTTAAAACCCTTTTGAAAATATGGACCTGGTAAATGTACTGTACATTTGCAATATGTTTCACTGTACATTTGCAATATGTTTCAATGGGCTTTTAACGTCACGAATTTGACATGTTGAAATCAACACCAACGAGCGATGGAGAGGAACCATGATCACTTCCCGGCCATCCCGAGTTCAATGGGCCTGTCAATTTGGCATTTCTGCAGTATTTCGAGCCTGTCAAATTTGTGAGGGTAAATGCCCATTGTAAGACATTGCAAATTGACAACCGTGTACCTGGTAATTGAAACGGGTAACCATGAGCATATTTTAAATAGTAATGTCTTTAGGAGGGTGCAAGGTATCCCTGGCTGGTTAGGAGCACCTCCACCTGTGGCCATCCCAATGTAGGCACCCCTGGTCATTTTGGACGTTTTTCAAAAATAGACCCTATAGGATGATTGAGGGCTTAACATAGTGATATATATCATTTTGTCAGTTTAAATGCCATTTGGACATTGCTCACTGACTTTTGGGTTCGGAAGCCGACTTCCTATGACGATATATGTAAATGGACATAACATCATGACTTTTGACTTCCTATGGTAACATATTGCAAATGGACAAAACATATTGCAAATGGACATTGACTTTTGACTTCCTATGGTAACATATTGCAAATGGACAAAACATAGGCCTTATGGACAATAAAAAAGTTAATAAAAATTAACTTTATTAAAATTAGACAAGGATATGTTTATACACATCTTCTATCGTGAGATTATAACAAAAATTGTTAGAATCGCGTAAAAAGGCCCAGAAAGCACTTTTTTAAGGGGTGTAGGTATTTTGATATTTTTTTTTGAAATGTCAAAATTTGACCCTTGGGTCTTGTCTTCATGTACATTTGCAATATGTTTTGCCCCGTTGGAACGCGCTCGCCACCTATAGTAATTTTGAGTTGTTACACTTGGCATTTGCCGTATGCCGTTGCCATAAGAAATGATTGAAATGGCGTACATTTGGGCACTCTTTTCCATCGTGTGTATGTTTGTTCCAATGGCAATATGTTGCCATTCATTTTTGTCCATTTCATGGGGGTATTCCCTTCCCTAATACCCCTACTGACCCTACTGACCCTACTGACCCTACTGACCATACTGACCCTACTGACCCTACTGACCCTACTGACCAGACTGACCCTACTGACCATACTGACCATACTGACTCTACTGACCCTACTGACTAAACACTACTGACCATACTGACCATACTGACCCTACTGACCATACTGACCCTACTGACCAGCCTGACCTACTGACTGACCCTACAGCCATGACCCTACTACTGACCCTGACTGAGCCACCTACTGACTACTGTACTGACCCTACTGACCTTACAGACCTTACTGACCATGCTGACCCTACTGACCATACTGACCTTACTTACCCTACTGACCCTACTGACTAAAAACTACTGACCATACTGACCATACTGACCATACTGACCCTACTGACCCTACTGACCTTACTGACCCTAATACCCCTACTGACCCTACTGACCCTACTGACCCTGCTGACCCTACTGACAAAATACTACTGACCCTACTGACAAAATACTACTGACCATACTGACCATACTGACTACTACTACTGACCCTACTGACCCTACTGACCCTACTGACCATACTGACCATGCTGACTCTACTGACCCTACTGACCTTACTGACCATACTGACCATGCTGACCCTACTGACCCTACTGCCCTACTGCCCTACTGCCCATACTGCCCCTACTGCATCTACTGCCCTACTGCCTACTGACCCCCTACTGCCCTACTGCCTCTGCCCTACTGCCCTACTGCCCCTCTGCCTCTGCTGCCCTACTGTCCTCTACCCCTGCCCCCTGCCCATACTGCCCCTCTGCCTTTACTGCCCTACTGCCCTACTGCCCCCTACTGCCCCTGCTGCCCTGCCCCACTGCCCTGCCCTACTGCCCCTACTGCCTCTACTGCCCTACTGCCCATACTGCCCTACTGCCCCTGCCTCTCTGCTGCCCTACTGCCCTACCCCTGCCCTCTGCCCTAGCCCTGCTGCCCTCTGCCTCTTCTGTCTGCTGCCTACTGCCCTACTGCCCTCTGCCCTGCTGCCTCTGCCTACTGCCCTGCTGCCCTCTGCCCATGCTGCCCTACTGCCCTGCTGCCCTCTGCCCTCTACCCCTACCCCTGTGCCCTGCTGCCCTCTGCCCATACTGCCCCCTCTGCCTCTGCTGCCCTCTACCCTACTGCCTCTGCTGCCCTCTGCCCATACTGCCCTACTGCCCCTGCCTCTCTGCCCTACTGCCCTACTACCCCTGCTGCCCTGCCCTCTGCTTTCCTACTGCCCTCTGCCCTCTGCCCCTCAGCCCTACTGCCTCTTCTGCCCTGCTGCCCTGCTACTGCCCTACTGCCTACTGCCCTACTGCCCTACTGCCCTCTGCCTCTACTGCCCCTACTGCCCCCTGCCCTACTGCCCTACTGCCCATACTGCCCCTACTGCCTTTACTGCCCTACTACCCTACTACCCCTACATCCCTACTGCCCCTACTGCCCTACTTTCCCTACTGCCCTACTGCCCTACTACCCCTACTGCCTCTTCTGCCCTACTACCTCTACTGCCCCTACTGCCCCTACTGCCCTACTGCCTCTACTGCCTCTACTGCCCCTACTGCCCCTAGTCGTCTGTCTACCTCCTCTGGGAGTAATTTCAACCTCTTCCCTTGTGTGTATAACCTCTCCAGCTCATGGATAGCGAAGCCCATTGTTTTCCATGAAGGTTGCTACCCCCTCACACACAGACACAGACACAGACACAGACACACACACACACACACACACACACACACACTGTCCCATCCTCGATCTCACCTCTGTATTCATGATTAATACCAGTCTGTAGCCATCCATCAACATATGGCTGTCATTAGCCCGATCGAATCCTCGCTCAGATATGCCTTTCGGGTAAAAACAGAAAATCACATTTTTTTTCCCCCATCTGGAGACATGGATAATTGATCACCTAAGGGATGTTTCTCCCTTCTTCATTATTTACCCCGAGTGAGAGAGGGAGAGGGAGAGAAGTCTGGTTGTCTTTAAGGCTTGTTTGCAGCAGCTTGCTGGGCTCTAATATCCCACATGATCACATAATCAAACAGACGCTAGAATCAGTGGTGGGAAAACTACCCAATTATCATCCTTGAGTAAAAGTCTAAAAGTATTTGGTTATTAAATACACTTAATTATCAAAAGTAAATGTAATTGCTCAAATAAATCTTAGGGCAGCAGGTATCTGTCAATGTGCCCTTGGGCAAGGCCCTTAAAGGGGAATGGAAACAGTTTAGGAGGTAAATCTAAGCAAAGACATGTATTCAATCCACAATTTACAGTTTAGCTGGCGTTCTAAATCCATTCCCCTTTAAAACTAATTGCTCTGAATAAAAGTGTCTGCTAAAATGACAAACAAAATGCATTAAAAGTATCAATCATTCCTTATATTTAAGCAAAGCCAAATGTCACCATTTTCTTGTTGTTTTTATTTATTTAAGGATAGCCAGAGGCATACTCCAACACTTACAAATTAAGCATTCGTGTTTTGTGAGTCCGCCAGATCAGGCAGTAGGTATGACCAAGGATGTTCTCTTGGTCAATGTGTGAATTGAGCCATTTTCCTGTCCCGCTATGCATTCTAAATGTAACGAGTACCATCTGCGTGTCGGGGGGAATATGGTACGGAGTAAAAAATACCTTATTTTCTTTAGGAATGTAGTGAAGTAGAAATACAGTATTGTCAAAAATAGAAATATAAAAAATAAAGTACGGATACAAAAGAAAAAAATACTTTTTTACTTAACTATTACCTCACTGTGTGTAAAAAAAGGTATTTATTATTTGGGTTCAACTTATCATCCAGACTTTAGTTATTGGTACGAGATCTTTCTCCCCTCCAATTACATCTGAAGGATCATATTTTTGAGGAAGGAGGAAAGTGTTAATGAGTTAATTAATAAGAGTAAAATAACCGTTTAATGAGAGCAGTCTGACCAGGGGCCTCATTTAGAACCGTTGCCTACATTTCACTATACAATTCTGAAAAGTCTACGCATTGTATTTAAAAATATTTATATTTATGAACTTGGCGCACAGCAGATATACTCATGTTTCCCGTTATAAATCAGACCTGTCAAAAAGCTGCATCAATCAATCAATCAAATGGCAGGTAGTCTAGTGGTTAGAGTGTAGTGGCGACAGGTAGCCTAGTGGTTAGAGCGTAGGGACGGCAGGTAGCCTAGAGGTTAGAGCGTAGGGACGGCAGGTAGCCTAGTGATTAGAGCGTAGGGACGGCAGGTAGCCTAGTGGTTAGAGTGTAGGGCGACAGGTAGCCTGGTGGTTGGGCGTGGGGAGGCAGGTAGCCTAGTGGTTAGAGCGTGAGGCGGCAGGTAGCCTAGTGGTTAGAGTGTGAGGGCGGCAGGTAGCCTGGTGGTTAGAGTGTAGGGGCGGCAGGTAGCCTATTGGTTAGGCGTGGGGTGGCAGGTAGCCTGGTGGTTAGGCGTGGGGCGGCAGGGCAGCCTAGTGGTTAGGCGTGAGGCGGCAGGTAGCCTAGTGGTTAGAGTGTAGGGGCGGCAGGTAGCCTATTGGTTAGAGCGTTGGGCCAGAAACCGAACGGTTGCTGGATTAAATCCCTGAGCTGACAAGGTAAAAATCTATCATTACGGGTGGAGATTATAACAGTACATGGCGTGAAGAAAAAAATTCTGCCTTGAAAATGTCTCCATTCCCTTTTTATGATGACAGCAACACTCTTTATTCGTTGTTTAATTAAGAACTATTGGCATTAGGACACGGCACGCAAAATACATTTTTATAGTATTTTCTACATATTTTATTTATGTATTTTCAGTTTTACAAACAGACAGATAATGACAGCAATACATAGAGAATACCCTCAACAGGAGACTGAAAACAAAAACAGAAATACAAAACACAACAGCTTCTTCAGGATTTGTACCAAGGTCTCCCTCCAAGGTCTCCATACCAAGGTCTCCATACCAAGGTCTCCCCTCCAAGGTCTCCATACCCAGGTCTCCCTCCAAGGTCTCCTTCAAATGTTGTGTGGATAATAAAGGGATGTACAACTCTAAAGATCAAACACTTGGGGCCAGGGGCCAGGGGTTTATGAAAGGTATACAGTTTGTGGAATTGCCTCAAAATGTGGTACATTTAAGCGAACGCACTTTATTACCTCAAGATATCGGATGAATTTAGATGCGAGGAGATCGTACACTTCCCTCAACTGCGCGAATGTGGCAAAAAGTATTAATTAATATAAAGGTAGTATATAAAGTATATAATATAAGTATGTATATAAAGGCAACAGTAGTAATGCCCTTTTCTCCTCCAGAATAGAAAATTGACCGACAGAGGGGTCTCTGGGAAAACCCGAATGTTGTCCTTATTTGATGCCACATTTTTTTTTTAATGATTTGCATAAAGTTATTGCCATAAAAAAAAAAGAGAAGTGCAGGAAGAGAGGTGTTGTGTATATCTCGTTCAATAGTGAGCCATGAAGGGGTAGAGGGATTTACCAGGCCAAGGTAAGAATCCGGCCAATTAACCAGTGCTCCAGCATTTGCTGCTCATGCCTCCTAATTCTTTGTGCCTGATTATATGTTTTTTTTTTTTTTAGAGATACTTTACAAAAGGCAAGATGATAGAATCCAAAGGATTTGAAACAACAACAACAAAAACGTTAGTTAAAAATATTGTCACGATCTTCATGAGGGACAGACCAAGGCGCAGCGAGGCATCCAGTATGCATGTTTATTATACCAAAAACGAAACTCACGTAACTGGGTACAACAACAAAAGGTAAACGTAACGAAGACCGTGAAGTCGACCACACTAAACACAAACAAGCTATGCTCAAACAATCACCCACAAAACCTAAATGAAAACCCCAAATATATATATATGGTTCCCAATTAGAGACAACGACACACAGCTGCCTCTAATTGGGAACCATTACCCCAACATAGAAATACAACACCTAGAACAAAAACCCTACACCAAAACCAAAGCAAAAACACGCCAGCCTGTCTTTTCAGGCCTGGACGTGACAAATATAATATAAAAAATATATATATATATATATATAAAATATAGCTCGATTCTGAATGAGATAAAAGAATCTGGGGAGTGTAAGCATTTTAATAGCGTTAACACAGCCAATCATAGATAGAGACAACACTCTCCAGATCTCAATGTCAAGCTTTCTCTATCGTGACGAGGTAGTTCAATTTATGCCAAAGACGAATTGTTGTTCAAAATGTAGTTTCTCAACAGATGATTTGGTATAGACATTAAATAGGAAATGATGTCGCTCTCTCCGATCAGATCACACAGCAACACTGTAGCCAACCCATACTGTCAAATATTGTGCATAAGCTAGCGGTCTATTTACTGTGTTGGCAGAATGTTATCATCTTTGGCAGTAATTTACACTGTATCTGAAAAAAAAAAAAAAGACTGTCAGTTTATGAACGAGAAAACAAAGACGCATTGTCGAGGATCTGTCAGCAGAACGTTTGAATTTTCCCCCAAACTAAATACGTCCACAAATTCAGAAACACTGTAGGGAAGGCTTCTAGAAACATGCAATTACGGTACTTACAGTAGTTCAATTTCTCTTGTGTTTTTGTTCTACTTGACTGATATTCATTACTTAATTGTTAGGAAAGAGCAAGCAATAAAATCATTTCACTGTACTTGTGCAAATGACAATAAAAAAGTCAAACTTAACTTGATACATCGGCCTACTTCAATGTAAAAGATCAGCTGTTCAATTTGACTCTATATTACAGAGCATTCAGACCTCTCTCTCTCTCTCTCTCTCTCTCTCTCTCTCTCTCTCTCTCTCTCTCTCTCTCTCTCTCTCTCTCTCTCTCTCTCTCTCTCTCTCTCTCTCTCTCTCTCTCTCTCTCTCTCTCTCTCTCTCTCTCTCTCTCTCTCTCTCTCTCTCTCTCTCTCTCTCTCTCTCTCTCTCTCTCTCTCTCTCTCTCTCTCTCTCTCTCTCTCTCTCTCTCTCTCTCTCTCTCTCTCTCTCTCTCTCTCTCTCTCTCTCTCTCTCTCTCTCTCTCTCTCTCTCTCGTGTGTAGATTGATGAGGAAAAAATACATATAGCGTAGTTATTTACACAACTACTAGGTCTAATTAAATGAGATGTTGATGGTAGTTTTGTTGTGTGGCTCCTTGGGGAATATGAACCCATCACGGCCAGAAAAGGTGAGGAATATATAAATATTGTCTAACTATAAGACTCCTATGTCTAATTATTTTAAATTCTAAAAATAAATCCCATTGATCTTCTCTCTAATGGCAAATGCTAGATAATATTATTATAATATTTTATTTGGTATACAAAAAATATTTTCATCATGTCCCCCATTTGGAGAAAGTACTTTGACTTTGTTACAGCCTGAATGAAACATTTATTTAATTGTGAAGACTTTTGTATATCCCTATGGTTACGACCTTGTGCTGACTGGTCAACAGGTCAAGGGTCAGGTCACTGCACCTACACAACTAGCCCGGTAGACCTTAAGAGCACCTGAGGGTTTGTGTGTGTGTGTCTATAGACGTGCGTGTGTGTATGGGTATTTTTGTATTAATTCCATTTTTTTATTTTACTAGGCAAGTCAGTTAAGAACACATTCTGATTTACAACGACGTCCTAGGAACAGTGGGTTAACTGCCTTGTTCAGGGGGCAGAACGACAGATTAGTACCTTGACAAAGCTCGGGGATTCGATCTTGCAACCTTTCGGATACTGGTCCAACGCCCTAAAATGTATGACTGTGTGTGTGTGTGTGTGTCTGTGTGTGTGTGTGTGTCTGTGTGTGTGTCTTGATTTTAAGTGTTATGTGTGTAGGCTATCCATGCCTCCTCTGTGCTTCGCCACAGACTCTAGAATGCAGATGGACTGTGTTAACGAGAAGGTTTTACCGTCTGGGAGAACTGGAGTCCAAATAGCACCCTCTGTAGAGCACCTCTTGTAGACAGTGCCAATAGGACCATGGGTGCCATTTGCAGGCCATGGGCCTGGATCAACATGGCTCCTCTTTCAATCTCCTCTCTGCCCCAAGACTCATGACATCACAACACAGACACCAAACATTGGTTTATGAGAGAGAGAGACAGAGAGAGAGAGAGACAGAGAGAGAGAGAGAGAGAGAGAGAGAGAGAGAGAGAGCAGCCTCAATTCGTCAGGGAACGGACTCTACAAGATGTCGACTCCAATGCTTCCCACAGTTGTGTTAAATTGACTGGATGTCATTTGGGTGACCATTTTCGATACACTCTGTTGAGCGTGAAAAACCTGGCAGTGTTGCAGTTTTTGACACAAATCGGTGCGCCTGGCGCCTAGTACCATAACCCCATTCAAAAGGCACTTCAATCTTTTGTCTTGCCCATTCACCCTCTGAATGGCACACATACCCAATCCATGTCTCAAGGCTTAAAACTCCTTCTTCAACCTGTCTCCTCCCCTTCAACTACACTGATTGAAGTGCATTAAACGAGTGGCATCAATACGGGATCATAGCTTTCACCTGAATTCACCTGGTCTGTCCATGTCATGGAAACAGCAGGTGTTCATAATGTTTTGTCCACTCGGTGTATGTGGAATGTAAAACGGTATTTTTCCAGGCAATAAAATTACCGGTTTTACACTGATCAATATCCAATAGGATGATAGGACAAACACACACACACACACACACACACACACACACACACACACACACACACACAAGGATGGGACAACAGAGATTCTCCTCCTGGAGTCTGGACTTGGTCATTAAACCAGAATCAATATCCAAGCTAATCATTTACATGTGAGTCGTTTAGCAGAGAGAGACGTAGAGGTAGTGCATTTATCTGAAGATCGCTAGGTTTGACAACCGCATATCACAGACATAAAAAGTACATTTGTCCGCAATAAGGTAGCTATCAGTAGAATCAGAGCTATACAAAGTCAAGTGTGAGTGTTAGTTTACGAAAGGCATTATAATTATATATATAATTTAATTGGGGGAGAAGGGTGTGTGTGTGTGGGGAGAGAGTGCTGTGGGATTATTTATGATACTGTTTGAAGAGGTCGGGTTTCAGATGCTTTTCAGAAGATGGGCAGGGACTCTGCTGTCCTAGCTTCAGGGGCAAGCTGTTTCCACCACTGGGGTGGAAGGACAGAGAAGAGCTTGGACTGAGCTTGAACTGGGCTGAGTGGGAGCTGCCTAATCAATGAACACTGATCAAAATCCCAGCTAATCCATGAACACTGATCAATATCCCAGCTAATCCATGAACACTGATCAATATCCCAGCTAATCCATGAACACTCATCAATGTCCCAGCTAATCCATGAACACTGATCAATATCCCAGCTAATCCATGAACACTGATCAATATCCCAGCTAATCCATGAACACTGATCAATGTCCCAGCTAATCCATGAACACTGATCAATATCCCAGGTAATCAATGAATAATGATTGATGAACCAGCTATCAATAAACACTGATCAATATCCAAGCTAATCAATACTCATCAATAGTGTGAACACACATGTCATTTAGCGGGAGATGGAATAGATTATGTCATATTGATTATGCCATTTCTAGTAGTAGCAATAGTAGTAGTAGTATTGGCGTATTAGTTGTAGTAGTAGTAGTAGTAGTAGTAGTAGTAGTAGTAGTAGTAGTACAGTGTTGGTAGTAGTAGTAGTAGTAGTAGTAGTAGTAGTAGTAGTAGCAGTAGCAGTAGTGGTAGTAGTAGTAGTATAGTGTTGGTGGTAGTGGTGGTAGTGGTAGTGGTGGTAGTGGTAGTGGTAGTGGTGGTGGTATGGTGTTGGTGGTAGTGGTTGTAGTGGTAGTGGTGGTGAGTGGTAATGGTAGTGGTGGTGGTTGGCGTGGTGGTAGTGGTATGGTGTTGGTGGTGGCGGTGGTGGTGGTAGTGGTGGTGGTGGTGGTGGTAGTGGTATGGTGTTGGTGGTAGTAGTGGTGGTAGTGGTGGTGGTGATAGTGGTGGTAATGGTAATGGTAATGGTGGTAGTAATGGTAATGGTGGTGGTGGTGGTGGTATGGTGTTGGTGGTAGTGGTGGTAGTGGTGGTTGTGGTGATGGTGGTAGTGTGGTGGTGAGTGGTTGGTGGTGGTGGTGGTAGTGGTGGTAGTGGTGCTAGTGGTAGTAGTAATGGTGGTGTTAGTGGTGGTGGTATGGTGTTGGTGGTAGTGGTTGTGGTGGTGCTGGTGGTAGTAGTAATGGTGGTATTAGTGGTAGTGGTATGGTGTTGGTGGTAGTGGTTGTAGTAGTGGTAGTGGTAATGGTAGTGGTGCTTGTGGTTGTCGTGTAGTAGTGGTGGTATGGTGTTGGTGGTAGTGGTAGTGGTGGTAGTAGTGGTAGTGGTGGTATGGTGGTGGTGGTAGTGGTTGTGGTATTGGTAGTGGTAGTAGTGTAGTAGTGGTAGTGGTAGTGGTTGTGGTAGTGGTGGTATGGTGTTGGTGGTGGTGGTAGTGGTGGTAGTGGTGGTGGTAGTGGCGGTGGCAGTGGTGGTGGTGGTGGTGGTGGTGGTATGGTGTTGGTGGTGGTAGTGGTGGTAGTGGTAGTGGTGGTGGTGGTGGTAGTGGTGGTAGTGGTATGGTGTTGGTGGTAGTGGTTGTGGTGGTGGTGGTGGTAATGGTGGTGGTGGTGGTGGTATGTGTTGGTGGTGGCGGTGGTGGTGGTGGTGGTGGTGGTGGTGGTGGTGGTGGTGGTGGTGGTGGTATGGTGTTGGTGGTAGTGGTGGTAGTGGTGGTGGTGGTGTGGTGGTAGTAATGAGTAATGGTAATGGTGGTGGTAGTGGTAATGTGGTAATGGTAGTGGTGGTAGTATTAGTAATGGTAGTAGTGGTAGTGGTAATGGTAGTGGTATTAGTGGTAGTGGTATGGTGTTGGTGGTAGTGGTAGTAGTGGTTGTTGTCATGGTGGTAGTGGTATGGTGTTGGTGGTGGTAGTGGTAGTGGTGGTGGTGGTAGTGGTAGTGGTGGTGGTGGTAGTGGTAGTGGTGGTGGTATGGTGTTGGTGGTAGTAGTGGTAGTAGTGGTTGTCGTAATGGTAGTGGTTATGGTAGTGGTAGTAGTAGTAGTGGCAGTGGTAGTAGTAATGGTGGTGGTGGTGGTAGTGGTAGTAGTGGTTGCGTGGTAGTGGTTGCCGTGGTAGTAGTAGTAGTAGTAATAGTAGTTGTCAAAGTAGTATTGTAGTAGTAGTAGTAGTAGTTGTCAAAGTAGTATTGTAGTAGTAGTAGTAGCAGTAGCAGCAGTAATAGTAGCAGTAGTAGTTGCTAAAGTAGTATTATAGTAATAGTAGTAGTAGCAGTAGTAGTGGTAGTAGTACTAGTAGTAGTATTAGTAGTAGTAGATGCAGTAGCAGTTGTTAAAGTAGTAGTAGTAGTGGTAGTAGTTGTAGTGGTAGTAGTTGTAGTGGTAGTAGTAGTAGTAGTATTGGTAGTAGCAGTAGTAGTAGCAGTAGCAGTATCAGTAGTAGTAGTAGTAGTTGTTAAAGTAGTATTACAGTAGTAGCAGTAGCAGAAGTAATAGTAGTAGTAGTATCAGCAGCTGTGGAATAGCCGCCTGTTGATTGACACATCTATGTATTGGGCCGCTTGCCCTGGCCTCCCTCTCATGGTTTCACCAAATATTTTTTGTAACTAACCCGAGATAGACCTCAGACTGTCGTTTCCAATGGGAACAAATGAATCATAGTGGGCAGAGCCAAGCGTGAGCTAGCGAGATCCAATTTCTCGCGTTCTACCATGTTTTTGCGTAATTCCTTTAGGGAGCGCCTACTCTGTGAAGTGTGCATGTAACAATAACTCAATTTGCCCTAGCACTCCTTCTAAACAACAACAAAAAAAAATTAAAGGGTAAAGTTTACAATACTTAGTCCACTCTGTTCATAACAGATTTTAGTTTTGGGAAGAGAAAAAACTCTATTGAGATCAAAGGTTTTATCAATGACTAAATTCGCAGAACGTCGGACAAAAATCCATCTCGCTTCCTTCTTCTCCAACTGGTGGCCGCTGGGCTTCCTTCTCGTCACCATATTTGGTAGTGAGTGGAAACGCCAACCAGATGCTTCACTTTTATACATCCGTTGAAACATCTGGCTCATTGTCCTATCTTCATGGACTTGAGGTACAAGTGCGCTATTCCAGCTGACGTAACTGTCGGCTGCTTTTTATTATTGTGTTGTGCACACCAGTGTTGTGTAACTGCCCCAAGTCAGTTTGTTTCCTTGTTGTTTATTGTCGTTGTGATGACAATAAAACATTATTTACACGTTTTTACCCTTCATAGAAGTTCCTGCTTAATTAGCCTGCTGTTTGCTAGGGTCATTACGCAGTGCCGATTTTAGCATGCACATCTTGGTGAGGCAAAACATATATAAAAGTGGCATGCATGGCAGTAAAGCCACTACACAACACAACACTAAACAATACATTCATTAGACTATAACGGTGACAAACGGTGCCACACAAACTGTTAGGGTCTACATACAGCTGTTCCAACATCGTACCACTGCTTACCACTGTTACTGTTGATATGGCTGACTTGCTTAAACAAATGTGGTTTCTAATTACAATTGAGATGTGCAAACTATGGCATAAGGGGACGACAAGCGGATAAGAGGCCATCTGTGATTTAGATTAAAGGCAATGGGAAAAGGGGGGTCTACCTAGTCAATCAATCAATCAAATGTATTTATATCAGCTGATGTCACAAAGGGCTGTTCAGAAACCCTAAAACCCCAAACTGCAAGCAATGCAGCTGTAGAAGCACGGTGGCTAGGGAAAAACTCCCTGGGGAGGCCGGAAAGCAATGCAGTTGTACAACTTGTCAGATTAAGACATTAATGAGCGAGCTTGGACAGACAAAGTAAATATAACTATTTGTTCAGCACTTTTGAAATATACAGCGACAGAATTCAGAACATGGGCTGTTCTTACAGTATTCTCCCTGTACACCAAGTCAGAACCGTAGGATAAATATAGGGGACACATAAGCAGACAATGAAAACTCTTACAATATTCAATGATTACATTTCTCTTAAACAGGTTATTGGCCACATGTCCACCACCAAGTCAGAACTTGTCGGTGAAATTAAGAGGGGTAAATAGACCAAATTATTAGGGTAAGGCACATGGTCTACTAACAGCTTACTACACAACATACACTTAGTACTTTCTTAGCTACAGTATACATATCTCCCTGGCATATTACATCATTTATGCAGCAGCACACAATTCCTTTTTGGACTCATCTTGTTGTGCTCACTTGAACAGGAAGTTGGTGCGGTGGTCCTCTGTGGGCAAAGTCTGGCATTCTCTGGATTTATGGTGCTTCCAAAACAACTGGGAACTCTGAAAAAAACAAGTCAGGATTTACAATTCCGGAGGACCGTTTAAAAATTATTATCCCAGTCAGAGCTAGTTTATTCCCAACTTCCCAGTTGTCTTGAACTCACTGAAGTCAGGTTTTTACAGTTCCGAGTTAACAGTTGTTTTGAGTGCGGCACAAATCACGCTTCACTGACAGCATGGCCGATGTTGAATGTTTATCATTTTAAACTTGGAAAACAGCCCCTTAATCCCAGATTTGGGACCACACAGACACTGTCACTGATTCCTTCCAAAACACTCATTGTTGAATTTGCTATTTCTAACTTATTGTGTAATGTTTATGTCCAATGGCCGATGAGCACTTATATGTTTTATCTGTAATTTCTCTTCATTGCTTTCATGAATATAGGCATATTCCTAGCTTTGGTTTGCTTATATTGATTTACCTGCATTGTCAACATTTCTGCCTCCTCTGGCTCATATTTAATGTTTGAGCACTTTGATAATTTCCTATACAGGTATTTTGTAGCCTATTTCTGTCAAGGTAGTAGATTATTACAGACATATTATTTGTGTATAATAACAGTGATTTATGCACTTATTGGCACATTTTTATGTCACCTGTTAATAGCTAAAACAGGCGACGTCCTCATGTTACCTGGCTGTTCATAATTGGTATATCCAGCTTCTTTATGGAGTTGTGCCTAGTGGCCATTTTATGTTTATTCTGCCACCTAGTGGTAGAGGTTTATAAGTGACGTTGTATTCTGTATACTCAAATCATAGGTCTGTGGTTGAACTATTTATATGGCTAATAGTTGTTTGTTCATTATTGTTACTCTCTCTCTCAATTTTCAGAGACCACATGATTGCTATACAACACTCCCTTGCAATAAATAATTGAACATTTGATTGGATCTCCTGGACTAATCCTTCTAACCGAGGAAGTACATCTCCAGTTACGCATCTAGTGTTCCACAGTAGAAGTAGTAGTAGTAGTAGTAGTAGTAGTAGTAGTAGTAGTAGTAGTAATAGTAGTAGTAATAGTAGTAGTAGTATCAGTAGTAGTAGTAGTAGTAGTAGTATCAGTAGTAGTAGTAGTAGTAGTAGTAGTAGTAGTAGTAGTAGTAGTAGTAATGGTAGTAGTAGTATCAGTAGTAGTAGTAGTAGTAGTAGTAGTAGTATCAGTAGTAGTAGTAGTAGTTGTAGTTGTAGTAGTAGTAGTAGAAGACAGTAGTAGACACTAGTATTAGTAATAGTAGTAGTTGTAGTAGTATTTGTAGTAGTAGTAGTAGTAGTAGTAGTAGTAGACAATAGTAGTAGTAGACAATAGTAGTTGTTGTAGTTGTAGTAGTAGTAGATAGTAGTATTAGTAAGAGTTTGTGTAGTTGTAGTAGTAGTAGTCGTAGACAGTTGTAGTAGTAGTAGACAGTAGTATTAGTAATAGTAGTTGTAGTTGTAGTTGTAGTAGTAGTAGTAGTAGTAGTAGTAATAGTTGTTGTAGTTGTAGTAGTAGTAGACAATAGTAGTAGTAGACAATAGTAGTAGTAGACAGTAGTAGTTGTTGTAGTAGTAGTTGTAGTAGTAGTAGACAGTAGTATTAGTAAGAGTGTGTGTAGTTGTAGTAGTAGTAGTCGTAGACAGTTGTAGTAGTAGTAGACAGTAGTATTAGTAGTAGTTGTAGTTGTAGTTGTAGTTGTAGTTGTAGTAGTAGTAGTAGTAGTAGTAGTAGTAGGCGTATTAGTAATAGTTGTTGTTGTTGTAGTAGTAGTAGAAATAGTAGTAGACAGTTGTAGTAGTAGTAGTAGTAGCATTAGTAGTTGTAGTAGTAGTAGTAGTAGTAGTAGTAGTTGTTGTAGTAGTAGTAGTAGTAGTAGTTGTTATTGTAGTAGTAGTAGTAGTAGTTGTTATTGTAGTAGTAGTTGTAGGCCTTTTTATCTTGATTTTTCATTCAAACATTTGAATAAGTGAGAGTCCACTATACAGTGAGGGAAAAAAGTATTTGATCCCCTGCTGATTTTGTATGTTTGCCCACTGACAAAGAAATGATCAGTCTAAAATTTTAATGGTAGGTTTATTTGAACAGTGAGAGACAGAATACCAACAAACGCATGTGAAATTTCTTATAAATGGAATTGCATTTTAATGAGGGAAATAAGTATTTGACCCCTCTGCAAAACATGACTTAGTACTTGGTGGCAAAACCCTTGTTGGCAATCACAGAGGTCAGACGTTTCTTGTAGTTGGCCACCAGGTTAGCACACATCTCAGGAGGGATTTTGTCCCACTCCTCTTTGCAGATCTTCTCCAAGTCATTAAGGTTTCGAGGCTGACGTTTGGCAACTCGAACCTTCAGCTCCCTCCACAGATTTTCTATGGGATTAAGGTCTGGAGACTGGCTAGGCCACTCCAGGACCTTAATGTGCTTCTTCTTGAGCCACTCCTTTGTTGCCTTGGCCGTGTGTTTTGGGTGATTGTCATGCTGGAATACCCATCCACGACCCATTTTCAATGCCCTGGCTGAGGGAAGGAGGTTCTCACCCAAGATTTGACGGTACATGGCCCCGTCCATCGTCCCTTTGATGCGGTGAAGTTGTCCTGTCCCCTTAGCAGAAAAACACCCCCAAAGCATAATGTTTCCACCTCCATGTTTGACGGTGGGGATGGTGTTCTTGGGGTCATAGGCAGCATTCCTCCTCCTCCAAACACGGTGAGTTGAGTTGATGCCATTTTGGTCTCATCTGATCACAACACCTTCACCCAGATGTCCTCTGAATCATTCAGATGTTCATTGGCAAACTTCAGACGGGCATGTATATGTGCTTTCTTGAGCAGGGGGACCTTGCAGGATTTCAGTCCTTCACCCGGTAGTGTGTTACCAATTGTTTTCTTCTTGATTATGGTCCCAGCTGCCTTGAGATCATTGACAAGATCCTCCCGTGTAGTTCTGGGCTGATTCCTCACCGTTCTCATGTTCATTGCAACTCCACGAGGTGAGATCTTGCATGGAGCCCCAGACCGAGGGAGATTGACAGTTCTTTTGTGTTTCTTCCATTTGCGAATAATCGCACCAACTGTTGTCACCTTCTCACCAAGCTGCTTGGCGATGGTCTTGTAGCCCATTCCAGTCTTGTGTAGGTCTACAATCTTGTCCCTGACATCCTTGGAGAGCTCTTTGGTCTTGGCCATGGTGGAGAGTTTGGAATCTGATTGATTGATTATACAGGTAACAAACTGAGATTAGGATCACTCCCTAAGAGTTTGCTCCTAATCTCAGCTCGTTACCTATATAAAAGACACCTGGGAGCCAGAAATCCTTTTGATTGAGAGGGGGTCAAATACTTATTTCCCTCATTAAAATGCAAATCAATTTATAACATTTTTTCACATGCGTTTTTCTGGATTTTTTTGTTGTTATTCTGTCTCTCACTGTTCAAATAAATCTACCATTAAAATTATAGACTGATCATTTCATTGTCAGTGGGCAAACGTACAAAATCAGCAGGGGATCAAATACTTTTTTTCCCTCACTGTATAGTGATGTCAGGTAGGATACGGTCTACATATGCCTTGTATATTCAATGTAAATGTTGTCAAATGTAGCTGATCATTGATCAGCTATTCAAACATTCACTTGTTAATGATTTTTCAAACATAAACTCAATGTTTATGAAAAACAATTCAACCGCATACTGTATAATAATCTACTATACTATCTACATATGTCTCATGCGTCTGCATTCAGCATGAACACATGTGACCATCAATCATATCAAAGTACAAGCTGTTCTCTCTTCTGACAATGTGCCCCAACCATTTTTAAAGGGGCAATCTGCAGTTCCAACAGCAATCAATCATATCGAAGTACAAGCTGTTCTCTCTTCTGACAATGTGCCCCAACCATTTTTAAAGGGGCAATCTGCAGTTCCAACAGCAATCAATCATATCGAAGTACAAGCTGTTCTCTCTTCTGACAGTGTGCCCCAACCATTTTTAAAGGGGCAATCTGCAGTTCCAACAGCAATCAATCATATCGAAGTACAAGCTGTTCTCTCTTCTGACAATGTGCCCCAACCATTTTTAAAGGGGCAATCTGCAGTTCCAACAGCAATCAATCATATCGAAGTACAAGCTGTTCTCTCTTCTGACAATGTGCCCCAACCATTTTTAAAGGGCAATCTGCAGTTCAACAGCAATCAATCATATCGAAGTACAAGCTGTTCTCTCTTCTGACAGTGTGCCCCAACCATTTTTAAAGGGGCAATCTGCAGTTCCAACAGCAATCAATCATATCGAAGTACAAGCTGTTCTCTCTTCTGACAGTGTGCCCCAACCATTTTTAAAGGGGCAATCTGCAGTTCCAACAGCAATCAATCATATCGAAGTACAAGCTGTTCTCTCTTCTGACAGTGTGCCCCAACCATTTTTAAAGGGGCAATCTGCAGTTCAACAGCAATCAATCATATCGAAGTACAAGCTGTTCTCTCTTCTGACAGTGTGCCCCAACCATTTTTAAAGGGGCAATCTGCAGTTCCAACAGCAATCAATCATATCGAAGTACAAGCTGTTCTCTCTTCTGACAGTGTGCCCCAACCATTTTTAAAGGGGCAATCTGCAGTTCCAACAAAACGATCCACCCCACCACTGTTTTTGTTATCTCTTCTGCTAATGCCCCGACCGTCCCTAACCCAGCCAAACATCTCCACAGAAAACCTTCTTCTCTTTTTATAATCCCCTTAACAACATATTTTTTTTAAAGTGTTCGCCCAAATTGTCTTCTTACCTAAAGGACATTAGTAATGACTAAACAGAGAATGTGCATCCGGAAAGCTTTCAAAATAATAATCTGGGGATGAGTAATTGTTTTAATGCAGCTTTTCTTGATCCCATTAGGATGACTGACAGGCAGACAATGTGCGTCCCAAATGACAACCTATTCCCTTTATAGTGCACTACTTTTGAGTAGGCTCTGGATAAAAGTGTTGCACTATTTTATGGAATAGGGTGCCATTTGGGATGCAAACAGAGGAGAGCGGTGAGCTAAGCAATTAGAGCATTGTGACTATTCTCTGTCTCACCTATACAGCTTGGAGACACAGCCTCTACACCTTGGAGACACAGCCTCTACAGCTTGGAGACACAGCCTCTACACCTTGGAGACACAGCCTCTACAGCTTGGAGACACAGCCTCTACAGCTTGGAGACACAGCCTCTACAGCTTGGAGACACAGCCTCTACAGCTTGGAGACACAGCCTCTACAGCTTGGAGACACAGCCTCTACACCTTGGAGACGCAGCCTCTACAGCTTGGAGACGCAGCCTCTAAGGCTTGGAGAAACAGCCTCTACAGCTTGGAGACGCAGCCTCTACAGCTTGGAGACGCAGCCTCTACACCTTGGAGACACAGCCTCTACACCTTGGAGACACAGCCTCTACACCTTGGAGACACAGCCTCTACACCTTGGAGACACAGCCTCTACACCTTGGAGACACAGCCTCTACAGCTTGGAGACACAGCCTCTACACCTTGGAGACACAGCCTCTACACCTTGGAGACACAGCCTCTACAGCTTGGAGACACAGCCTCTACACCTTGGAGACACAGCCTCCACACCTTGGAGACACAGCCTCTACACCTTGGAGACACAGCCTCTACAGCTTGGAGACACAGCCTCTACAGCTTGGAGACACAGCCTCTACAGCTTAGAGACACAGTCTCTACAGCTTGGAGACACAGCCTCTACAGCTTGGCCTCAGGACACAGCTTCTACAGCTTGGCTTCAGGACACAGCCTCTACAGCTTGGAGACACAGCCTCTACAGCTTGGCCTCAGGACACAGCCTCTACAGCTTGGCCTCTAGAGGAGACCTTCACCTCTCTCTCTCTCTCTCTCTCTCTCTCTCTCTCTCTCTCTCTCTCTCTCTCTCTCTCTCTCTCTCTCTCTCTCTCTCTCTTTCTCACCATCTCCAAGCCAGGGAGAAGGGAGGGACAGCATGAAGAGTACCGTTTCTGTAGTGCTGGATCCAAACGACTGCCCACATATAACGTCGCTAATGTCTGAAATATGTGTTTGTACATGCACAACAATTACAGCTGAAACGTCCAGACATAACAGCCCTTCATCTGTCTTCCACACTCGGGCTGGCGTGGCAGTTTGTGAGGCTGTCAAAATATACATCCTTTATCTTCCCCAATAATTACATTTGTTCCTCTTGACTTCTTTGTGTGTGGCGGAGAGAGATGGAAAGGGGGAGAGAGAGGGGGAGAGAGAGAGAGAGAGAGGGGTAGAGAGAGAGAGAGAGAGAGAGAGAGAGAGAGAGAGAGAGAGAGAGAGAGAGAGAGAGAGGGGTAGAGAGAGAGAGAGAGAGGGGTAGAGAGAGAGAGAGAGAGAGAGAGAGGTTTCCCTGCAATAGTGAAGGTGTAAACTTAGCAGTATATTTGACCTATCAGTTATCAGTCAAATTTAAATTCAAGCAGAAAACCTAAGAAAAACTAACAACAATGACACATGGTTTGATGAAGAAACCTATCCGACCAAAAACCATCTATCTAACCAACTATCCAATCAAAAACACAGAGAACCAGAAAACCTTAGTTTATGCCTTCACTATGTTGAATCACTAAAACAATACAGAAGTACACTATGGAAAAAAAGAAGGAACGGGTCATTGTAATGGAAGAATCCATAGAATCAAATCACTTCTGGGAAAATGGGACAAACAACAACATGACGAGCTATCTATCTAAAATGGAGATGTATGGATAAACCACTTCTCCAACCTTTTTATCCATATAACTAAGAACCAAGAGCTTATACGTATACATGATCATTTACTAAACTTAGAATCAACTATTATAGACTACCAGAACCCACTGGACAAAGTACAAACCCCAAAAAGCCTGTGATGTTGATGGTATACTAAACGAAATGATAAAATATACAGATCACAAATTCAAATGGGCTTTCTTAAACTCTTCAACATTATCCTCATCTTTGGCATCTTCCCCAGTATTTGGAACCAAGGTCTGGTCACACCAGTCCACAAAAGTGGAGACGAATTTGACCGCAATAACTTACGTGGGATATGCATCAACAGAAAACGCAGAAAAACTCCTCTGCAGTGTCATCAACAGCAGACTCCAATATTTCCTCAGTGAAAACAATGTCCTGATGTAGTGGAAGCGTAACTGGTTTGCGGAGAAGTCAGGCACAGGAGAGCAAAACTGGGTAAACTTAGTGGTTTAATAAACAACCCCAAACCGGTTCAAACAAACACGGGAGTACATCGGCACAAAAATAGCCCGTAAGGCACCTGTACATAAAGTGCACAAGCGACTACAAACAACAATCCCACACAAAGACATGGGGGGGAACAGAGGGTTATATACAAAACATGTAATTGAGGGAATTGAAACCAGGTGTGGAAAACAGACAAAACAAATGGAAAATGTAAAGTGGATCGGCGATGGCTAGAAGACCGGTGACGTCGACCGCCGAACGCCGCCCGAACAAGGAGAGGCACCGACTTCGGCGGACACCTGAGCAAATGTCAAATTAGCTTCTTACCAAAATACCGTACAACAGATTACATACACAACCTGCATACCCTTATTGACACGCAAACAAAACCAAAGCAAAGTCTTCTCATGCTTTGTTGATTTCAAAAAGCTTTTGACTCAATTTGGCCTGAGGGTCTGCTATACAAATTGAGTGAAAGTGGTGCTGGGGGAAAAACACATGGCATTATAAAATCCTTGTACACAAACAACAAGTCAAAATTGGCAATGAACAGACAGATTTCTTTCCACAGGGCCGTGGAATGACACATGGATGCAGCTTGAGCCCCTCCCTCTTCAACATATATTTCAATGAATTGGCGAAGGCACTAGAAAAGTCTGCAGCACCCGACCTCACCCCACTGGACTCGGGAAAAAAAAGTTAGATTGTTTGCAGATGATCTGGTGCTTCTGTCCCCAACCAAAAAGGGCCTACAGCAGCACCTAGATCTGTCCAGAACCAAGAAAGGCCTACAGCAGCACCTAGATCTGTCCCCAACCAAGAAGGGCCTACAGCAGCACCTAGATCTGTCCCCAACCAAGAAGGGCCTACAGCAGCACCTAGATCTGTCCAGAACCAAGAAAGGCCTACAGCAGCACCTAGATCTGTCCCCAACCAAGAAGGGCCTACAGCAGCACCTAGATCTGTCCCCAACCAAGAAGGGCCTACAGCAGCACCTAGATCTGTCCCCAACCAAGAAGGGCCTACAGCAGCACCTAGATCTGCCCCCAACCAAGAAGGGCCTACAGCAGCACCTAGATCTGTCCCCAACCAAGAAGGGCCTACAGCAGCACCTAGATCTGCCCCCAACCAAGAAGGGCCTTCAGCAGCATCTAGATCTGTCCCCAACCAAGAAGGGCCTTCAGCAGCATCTAGATCTGTCCCCAACCAAGAAGGGCCTTCAGCAGCACCTAGATCTGTCCCCAACCAAGAAGGGCCTTCAGCAGCATCTAGATCTGTCCCCAACCAAGAAGGGCCTTCAGCAGCACCTAGATCTGTCCCCAACCAAGAAGGGCCTTCAGCAGCATCTAGATCTGTCCCCAACCAAGGAGGGCCTTCAGCAGCACCTAAATCTGTCCCCAACCAAGGAGGGCCTTCAGCAGAACCTAGATCTGTCCCCAACCAAGAAGGGCCTTCAGCAGCATCTAGATCTGTCCCCAACCAAGGAGGGCCTTCAGCAGCACCTAGATCTGTCCCCAACCAAGAAGGGCCTTCAGCAGCACCTAAATCTGTCCCCAACCAAGAAGGGCCTTCAGCAGAACCTAGATCTGTCCCCAACCAAGGAGGGCCTTCAGCAGAACCTAGATCTTCTGCACAGATTACGTCAGACTTGGGCACTGATAGTGAATCTCAGTTAGATAAAAATAATGTTCTTCCAAAAAAGGTCCAGTTGCCATGACCACAAATACAAATTCTTTCCAGACAACGCTGCCCTAGAGCACACAAAGAATTATAACAACCTCCACCTAAACATCAACACCACAGGTAACGTTCAACATGGCTGTGAATTGATCTAAAAGACAAGTCAAGAAGGCTTGCCATCAAAAGGAACAAAAACATTTTCATTGTATGACAATTAGGATCTGGATAAAAAATACTTCAATCAGTTATAGATCTCATTGCCTTTTAATGGTTGTGAGGTCTGGATTCTACTCACCAACCAAGAATTCACAAAATGGGACAAAAACCCAATTGAGACTGTGCATGCAGAATTCTGCAAAAATATACTTTGTGTACGATGCTCTGTTCACAAACAGACTCCACAGAGCCTTCACCAACACAGAGATGAACCTAGAGAAGAGTCCCTTCAGACAGTCGGTCCTGGGGCTCTGTTCACAAACAGACTCCTCAGAGCCCCAGGACAGCCAACACAATTAGACCCAACCAAATAATGAGAAAAGCAAAAAGATAAATATTTGACACACATTGGAAAGAATCAACCAAAAAGCAGAGCAAATTGTAATGCTATTTGTCCCTAAACAGAGAGTAGACCGTGGCAGGATACCTGGCCACTGTGACTGACCCAAAATTAAGAACACTGTTGACTATATACAGACTCAGTGAGCATAGCCAAGAGAATGTGTGCCCACAGCCCACAAAATGAGTTGGAAACTAGGCTGCACTTTCTAACCTCCTGTCAAATGTATGGCCATATTAGAGACACAGACACTGAGTATTGAAAACACATGTTCATTACAGACTGACCAGGTGAATCCAGGTGAAAGCTATGATCCCTTATTGATGTCACTTGTCAAATCCACTTCAATCAGTGTAGATGAACGGGAGGAGACAGGTTAAAGAAGGATTTTTAAGCCTTGAGACAATTGAGACATGGTTTGTGTGTATGTGTGCCATTCAGAGGGTGAATGGGCAAGATAACATATTTCAATGCTTTTGAATAGGGTATGGTAGTAGGTACCAGGCACACTGGTTTGTGTCAAGAACTGCAACTCTGCTCGGTTTTTCATGCTCAACAGTTTCCCATATGTATCAAGAATGGTCAACCACCAGAAGGACATCGAGCCAACTTGACACAACTGAGAAGCACTGGAGTCAACTTGGGCCATCATTCCTGTGGAAAGCTTTTGACACCTTGTAGAGCATGCAACTCAATATAAGGAAGGTGTTCCTAATGTTTGGTATACTCAGTGTATTTTCTACAGATCACACAGACCCACAAATAATTTGAAAACAAATAAAACATTGATGAACTCATATCTGTTGTGTGAAATGCTGCAGTGTGGAATCACAGCAGCAAGACTTGTGGCCCGTTGCCATGAGAAAAGAGAGAACAAACCATTGTAAATAGAAACTATATTTATCTGCTTATTTATCTTCCAACGCTATTCATACTACAACTATTTACACATTGCTATAACACAGATAGCTGATAATATAAACACTGGAAATGTATTTATCTAAAACACTGATAGCTGATAATATAAACACTTGAAATGTCTTTATCTAAAACACAGATAGCTGATAATATAAACACTGGAAATGTATTTATCTAAAACACAGATAGCTCATAATATAAACACTGGAAATGTATTTATATTTTTTCAACCTTTTTGAGTGCCATTTTTACTATTAATATCTAATAGTTATTTGTGGACGTTGTTAAATAAGTTTATTCTCATTTTTGTTTATTGTTCATTTCACTTGCTTTGCCAATGTAAACATATGTTTCCCATATCAATAAATCCCCTTGAGTTGAGAGAGAGAGAGAGAGAGAGAGAGAGAGAGAGAGAGAGAGAGAGAGAGAGAGAGAGAGAGAGAGAGAAACATCAAGACGGAATCTATATACACCCACACTCTGTGCTCACTCTGGAATGCACTCCAACGATGTTCAGAACCCTCTCCAGTTGTTTCAGGTGTCTTCCTCGTCCCCTCCTTACCTTACCACTGTGACTGGACTCTAATGAAGGCCAATTTGCTGTGGTTATCAGTAGCATTAAACAAGGTCACAACGACTCTGTCTAAACGTCTGTTATATCATCACAAAACACTTCATGAGGGGATCTTTTCTCTGACTCAAATGGCACCCTATTCCAGAATTGACCAGAACCCTATTTCCTATGTAGTGCACTACTTTTGACCAGAACGCTATTCCCTATGTAGTGCACTACTTTTGACCAGGGCCCATAGGGTGCCCTTTGGTGACACAGGATTTGTGTTTTCCTCCCTGGCAGTACTCAATACATGGAGCAAGAGCTTTGGTAGGACTATATTAGGTCAGACCTCATCATCATGGTATGGTATGACCATGTTAGGTCAGACCTCATCGTCATGGTACGGTAGGACTATGTTAGGTCAGACCTTATCATCATGGTATGGTAGGACTATGTTAAGTCAGACCTTCTCGTCATGGTATGGTAGGACCATGTTAGGTCAGACCTCATCATCATGATATGCCTCGTACTTATCCCCCATAATGCGCTGGTCTAAAGTAGTGCACTATGTAGGGAATAAGACACCAATTGTGACTCAACCCTGGGCTATGTTATGTCATCGTCATTGTGTGCTTTGTACTCAAGAGCATGTTATGAAATCTTCATGGTCCTGTTGCCTCGATCCTGACCTGTCCTTGACCTCAGAGTAGCCAATCATCTTGTAGAAGAGGAAAAGATGGATATCAGAGTAGCCAATCATCTTGAAGAAGAAGGAAAGATAGATGTTTGAGCAGGCTGAGATTGCAGACACATTATTTACCAACACTGCCTCCTAAGCATTTGCCATAACTGCAGGCAGCAGAGATATGTAACCTTAGCTATATCAATTATAGTGCGTACGGAACAGTACATCACCGGAGTAAAGTTTCCTGCCATCCAGGACCTTTGGGGTTTAGCTGCAAGTTGTAGGATTGCAGTGATTGTTTTTCTGTTTCCATATTTGAATGTGGATTATTGTAAAAAATAAAGAACAAAACAATGATTTATATAATGTGGCAACACTCCTAGAAGACTGACACCACCCATCGCTGTGTTAAAACCACTCCTAGAAGACTGACACCACCCATCGCTGTGTTAAAACCACTCCTAGAAGACTGACACCACCCATCGCTGTGTTAAAACCACTCCTAGAAGACTGACACCACCCATCGCTGTGTTAAAACCACTCCTAGAAGACTGACACCACCCATCGCTGTGTTAAAACCACTCCTAGAAGACTGACACCACCCATCGCTGTGTTATAACCACTCCTAGAAGACTGACACCACCCATCGCTGTGTTAAAACCACCCCTAGAAGACTGACACCACCCATCGCTGTGTTAAAACCACCCCTAGAAGACTGACACCACCCATCGCTGTGTTATAACCACTCCTAGAAGACTGACACCACCCATCGCTGTGTTAAAACCACTCCTAGAAGACTGACACCACCCATCGCTGTGTTATAACCACTCCTAGAAGACTGACACCACCCATCGCTGTGTTATAACCACTCCTAGAAGACTGACACCACCCATTTCTGTGATAAATCCACTCGTAGAAGACTGACACCACCCATGTATGTGATAAAACCACCCCTAGAAGACTGACACCACCCATGTCTGTGATAAAACCACTCCTAGAAGACGGACACCACCCATCGCTGTGTTAAAACCACTCCTAGAAGACTGACACCACCCATCGCTGTGTTAAAACCACTCCTAGAAGACTGACACCACCCATCGCTGTGTTAAAACCACTCCTAGAAGACTGACACCACCCATCGCTGTGTTAAAACCACTCCTAGAAGACTGACACCACCCATCGCTGTGTTATAACCACTCCTAGAAGACTGACACCACCCATCGCTGTGTTAAAACCACTCCTAGAAGACTGACACCACCCATCGCTGCCTTATAACCACTCCTAGAAGACTGACACCACCCATCGCTGTGTTATAACCACTCCTAGAAGACTGACACCACCCATCGCTGTGTTAAAACCACTCCTAGAAGACTGACACCACCCATCGCTGTGTTAAAACCACTCCTAGAAGACTGACACCACCCATCGCTGTGTTAAAACCACTCCTAGAAGACTGACACCACCCATCGCTGTGTTAAAACCACCCCTAGAAGACTGACACCACCCATCGCTGTGTTAAAACCACTCCTAGAAGACTGACACCACCCATCGCTGTGTTATAACCACCCCTAGAAGACTGACACCACCCATC